>OZ024740.1:294620096-294740096 GCA_964016885.1 Eledone cirrhosa
GTGTTAGGAAATACAATCAACAAGAACTAAGGCAAAATCTATGCATCTCAAAATAAATAAGTATACCATTAATCATATGTTAACTAAACCAAAGATAGTCAACATATTGACTTCTAAGGTGTAAATTAGTTAGGTTTATAATATTTGAAGCAGAATTTTGAAGTTAAACAGTAGTAGATTATTAATTACAGTATAACTAAATTAAAGTTAATAACGTTATGGTATCAATATTAGGAAATGAATTTAGTAATAGGGAAAAAAAAAAACACAAATAAAAATAAAATAAAGTATTACATCGGTAGTAGAATATAAATTATATGTTAACTAAATTAAAAATTATATATTTATTTCAATAGTATATGTTAATTAGGTATACAATACATAAAGCAGATATTGTATTTCATCAATAGCATAATATAATTATATGCAAATAGAAATCAAAATTAATACGCATACATATACATATACATACACATACATATATACATATATATACACACATATATATATATATATATATATATATATATACACATATATACATACATACACATATACATACACACTCACACATACACATACACATATACATATACATCTTTTTCAAAAAATTGCATAGAATATATTAACTAGGTATATATCCAAAACACATCCCATTCTATGATTACATGACATTCTGCAATTCGTCTGTATAAGGATACTAATTTTAAGCAAATTAAAATTAAAATTTTAGGTTGATTAAAACTAAAACCAAATAATAAATATATTTCTAAAATGTATATTAATTAGGTCTATAATACTAAAAATTATTTCTCTGTCATTGGATACACGATATTATTTTGTTATATTTTATCTGTAAAAGAATTATAATAAAAGGTTTAAATAAGTTAAAATTAATCTATAAATTAAATTACTAAGTATATATTAGTAATATTTAAAGGTTTTTCACAATTTATGATTACATAATATTTTATATTCTCATCTGTAATAAAATATTAATTAAATTAAATTTATAGGTTAACTAACATTTAAATTAAATTAATTTCTAAAATAATGTTATTAATTAGGTTTATAATATTTAAATGTTTTTTTTTAGTTTATGATTACACGATATAATTAATTCCTGTCGTTTATTTAATAAGATATCCTTAGACTTCATTATTTCAAATAGTTCTTGGGAACATAATCTACATTCATTTCTATTATTTTGATAAGGGGTGGCTCTTTTGAGCACACTCCAGGTCAAATCATATTTTATATTCTTATTTTTATAACTATTGATTTTTTCTAGAGATTTTTTCTATATATATATATATATATACAGAGAGAGAGAGAGAGCGGTGCTGAGACCACTAATCATAGGAATACTCAATGAGGAGATGTAGAATGGGTATAGAGATATATAAAATCTCAATTGAGATTTTACATATCTCTGTGTGTTTATATGTGTATGTGTGTGTATGTATATATATATATTTTATATTCTTTTACTGGTTTTAGTCATTAGATTGCAGCCATGCTGGGGCACCAGCATATCAATTGCAGTACTTATTTTTCAAAAATAGTACTTTTTTTTGTCAAAGCACTTACACAAGTTACCTGGCATAAACAAAGACCTAGTCACAAATGTAAGCATTGACATAGATGTGTGTTTGCACACACACATTTATATGCATATGTGTGTATATATATCATCATCATCATCATCATCGTTTAACGTTCATCTTTCACACTTGCATGAGTTTGGACGGGAGTTTTCCCACTTTAGGCAAGATTGGTTGTCCTGCTTGTATAGGACTGTCTGGCGGGTTTTCTACGGCTGGATGCCCTTCCTAACACCAGTGTGGACTGGGAGGTTTTTACCGTGTTACCTACACGGCCACATTACAGCATGGACTGTGTGTTTTTTTGTCGTGACACCTACACGTCTGGCGGGTTTTCTACGGCTGGATGCTCTTCCTAACACCAACCACGTTTACAGTGTGAACTGGGATGTTTTTAGCGTGTTACCTACACGGCCACATTACAGCGTGGACTGTGTGTGTTTTTGTCGTGACACCTACACGACCTCATTTGTTTTGGACTGGATGTTGTGGTACCAACATAGCTTCACATTTAATGGGGTGGGGGTAGTGGGACGGGTGTATTTTTGTTAGAGGTGCCTACTGATTGTAGGTTTCGCTTTATACTTCGGCAAGGCGGGTCTTCAGTATTACTGTGTAGCGCCAAAGATCTCGGTCCAGTGACATTGTCTTGGAGGGGTGTAAGTGTGTGAGGTCGGAATTTATCAAGTCGTCCCAGGTTTTTCTGGGTCTGCCTACTCCGTGGCTACCGTCTATTTTTATCGCCCGGCACTTTTTTATACAGCTGTCGTCTTTCATGCGCATCACGTGACCGTACCAACATAGTCTTCTCTCGAGTAAACAACATCTGATCCCTCTTATTCCTAATTTCTCCCTTCGTTTATGCTTTGCCGTTCACGTATATTACTATTACACATCCAGCGGAGCATGCAAGCTTCGTTCCTCTCCAGTCTGCACACAATGTCCAGGTTTCACTGCCATGTAACATTGCTGTTCGTATGCAGGCATCATACAGCCTGCCTTTCATTTTTAGAGAGAACCCTTTAGCGGCCAATAGTGGTATAAGCTCTCTGAACTTTTTCCATCCCGTTCTGACTCTAACTACTGTACTTTCAGAGCACCCTCCCTCACTGCTGATTTTGTCATCTAGGTAACGGAAGGTGTCCACTATTTCTATAGAACCATCTGTACAATGGAATGAGCTAGTATTCTGTGGGCACTTGCTGCTACTTATTGCACCAGAGCACCGGCCACATATAAAATCTATATTCTTAGTTAGCTTACCTGTGATCCCACTACATCTTTTATGCACCCATACTTTACATTTGGGACATAAAATGGAGTTTCTGCCTACTCCTTTCCTACACACTGAGCATGGCCATTTCCCAGATGGGACCGGTGCCCTATCTTCCTTCCTACAAACTAGAGCTTTAGCCTTAGACAAGTTAACTTTAAGGCCTTTTGATTCTAGGCCCTGCTTCCATGTTTGGAATTTCTTCTCTAGTTCAGCCATTGATTCAGCTATGAGCGTTAGATCATCTGCATATAGGAGTTCCCATGGGCAGCCGGTCTTGAACTCCTCTGTTATAGCCTGAAGGGCAATAATAAATAGTAGGGGGCTAAGAATGGAGTCCTGATGAACACCAACTTTTAGGCTAAACTCTTCACTATATTCGTTGTTAATTCTAACCTTGCTGACTGTTTCTTTATACATGGCTTGTATAGCTCTCACAAGCCATTCATCAACACCTAGTTTTCTAAGAGCCCACCAGATAATGGAGCGGGGGGACTCTGTCAAGTGAACAAAAGCTAAGTATAGGGGTTTACTTTTAGCTAGGTACTTCTCCTGTAGTTGTCGTACAATGAAAAGAGCGTCTGTGGTACTTTTACCTGACACAAACCCGAACTGCATTTCATCTAGATCAATTCGTTCTCTGATTAGTTGCGCTATTATTTTTTCTGTGACCTTCATGACCTGGTCGATTAATTTAATGCCTCTATAGTTACCCCTATCTAGGGCATCTCCTTTACCCTTGTAGCAGTTAATGATGATGCTGCTACGCCAGTCCTTCGGAACAACTCCATTCTGTATGACTTGGTTTATTATCCGGGTGACCATAGTGTGTCCCACCGTTCCAGATGCTTTCAGCATTTCAGTAACTATTTCCGAAGGCCCAGCGGCCTTACCCGTCTTCATATCTTTGATTGCCTTACTTATTATACTACCTTCAACTAGCACTGCTGGTCCCTCTATTGGATCGATGTGGGGGAGACTGTCTTTCTCCCATTTATTCTCCTCATTTAGTAGTGACACTTCCAAGCTACCTCCTTATCAGCGTCAGTGATGGCAAGTACACCATCATCATTAAGGACACACTTCTCCCCGACAATATCACGGTTTTCCTTGACACATTGCCTAGCAATCCTGAACACCTCACGTTTTTGGTCTTCGCGTTGTAGAACATGCTTGAACTACTTTCCTCTGCTTCCCTTCTTGCGAAATATATATGATGGGTTTCTTCAACCAAATTCCACTCACAAGGCATTGGTCAACCCGAAACTCCAGCCAGTAGCAGACACTGAAGCCAGAACTTCCTGGTTGCAAAACAAACTCCTTAGCCATACAGTTATATATATATAATGTATATATATATATAGTTTACTCCAGTTTACTCAGCTGTAGAAATGAGATGATAGGGACTGGGGTCCCTATCATTCCACTGCAAAGTGGTCGTGGAGGTGCCACGGCAAAAAAGCACCCAGCACTCACTGTAAATGAGGTTGGTGTGAGGAAGGGCATCCAGCTGTAGAAATCAAGCCAGAATCAGTTCCCGTCCCACCATTGCAAGCAGCGAAAGGTGGACGTAAAATGAGATGATGATGATGATATTCCTATGATACAAAATTGTTTATTTTAAAGTATTTATATTTATCTAAAAAACATCCTTGTCTTTTATTAGAAATATAATAGAGAAAGAGTGAAAATGGTAAATATGTAAAAAAAACTACAAAAATCTAATGTTTTTTTTTTTATAAACAGTTGGAAAAGAGAAAAGAAAAACGGGAAGAAGCTCAAAAGGCTCTGGAGAAAGCTGAAGAAATTGGTGAAGATTTATTTCATTCTTGACATCTTTTCATAATCCTTTACTTGTTGCTTCATCCCAACAAATGAAATGACCAAAACCCACTTGATAAACATGTTTCTCTTCTAATTTCTTCCTGTTGTGGTTCACCACCCAATCCTCACAATATTGTGGTTCACCACCCAGTCCTCACTGTAGTGTAGTTCACCACCCAGTCCTCACTGAAGTGTAGTTCACCACCCAGTCCTCACTGTAGTGTAGTTCACCACCCAGTCCTCACTGTAGTGTAGTTCACCACCCAGTCCTCACTGTAGTGTAGTTCACCACCCAGTCCTCACTGTAGTGTAGTTCACCACCCAGTCCTCACTGTAGTGTAGTTCACCACCCAGTCCTCACTGTAGTGTAGTTCACCACCCAGTCCCCACAGTAGTGTAGTTCACCACCCAGTCCTCACTGTAGTGTAGTTCACCACCCAGTCCTCACTGTAGTGTAGTTCACCACCCAGTCCCCACAGTAGTGTAGTTCACCACCCAGTCCCCACAGTAGTGTAGTTCACCACCCAGTCCTCACTGTAGTGTAGTTCACCACCCAGTCCTCACAGTAGTGTAGTTCACCACCCAGTCCTCACTGTAGTGTAGTTCACCACCCAGTCCTCACAGTAGTGTAGTTCACCACCCAGTCCTCACAGTAGTGTAGTTCACCACCCAGTCCTCACTGTAGTGTAGTTCACCACCCAGTCCCCACAGTAGTGTAGTTCACCACCCAGTCCCCACAGTAGTGTAGTTCACCACCCAGTCCCCACAGTAGTGTAGTTCACCACCCAGTCCCCACAGTAGTGTAGTTCACCACCCAGTCCCCACAGTAGTGTAGTTCACCACCCAGTCCTCACAATAGTGTAGTTCACCACCCAGTCCTCACTGTAGTGTAGTTCACCACCCAGTCCTCACTGTAGTGTAGTTCACCACCCAATCCCCACAGTAGTGTAGTTCACCACCCAGTCCCCACAGTAGTGTAGTTCACCACCCAGTCCTCACAATAGTGTAGTTCACCACCCAGTCCTCACTGTAGTGTAGTTCACCACCCAGTCCTCACAGTAGTGTAGTTCACCACCCTGTCCTCACAGTAGTGTAGTTCACCACCCAGTCCTCACAGTAGTGTAGTTCACCACCCAGTCCTCACAGTAGTGTAGTTCACCACCCAGTCCTCACTGTAGTGTAGTTCACCACCCAGTCCTCACTGAAGTGTAGTTCACCACCCTGTCCCCACAGTAGTGTAGTTCACCACCCAGTCCTCACAATAGTGTAGTTCACCACCCAGTCCTCACTGTAGTGTAGTTCACCACCCAGTCCTCACTGTAGTGTAGTTCACCACCCAGTCCTCACTGTAGTGTAGTTCACCACCCAGTCCTCACTGAAGTGTAGTTCACCACCCTGTCCCCACAGTAGTGTAGTTCACCACCCAATCCTCACAATAGTGTAGTTCACCACCCAGTCCCCACAGTAGTGTAGTTCACCACCCAGTCCTCACTGTAGTGTAGTTCACCACCCAGTCCTCACTGTAGTGTAGTTCACCACCCAGTCCTCACAGTAGTGTAGTTCACCACCCAGTCCCCACAGTAGTGTAGTTCACCACCCAGTCCTCACTGTAGTGTAGTTCACCACCCAGTCCTCACTGTAGTGTAGTTCACCACCCAGTCCTCACTGTAGTGTAGTTCACCACCCAGTCCCCACAGTAGTGTAGTTCACCACCCAGTCCCCACAGTAGTGTAGTTCACCACCCAGACCTCACAGTAGTGTAGTTCACCACCCAGTCCTCACAGTAGTGTAGTTCACCACCCAGTCCCCACAGTAGTGTAATTCACCACCCAGTCCTCACATTATTGTGGACCACCATCTACTCCTCGCGGTAGTGTGGTTCACCACCCAGTCCTCACAGTATTCAAATGTAAGTTCGATTCCCTGTGGCACAGTGTGTCCTTCAGCAAGACACTTTATTTCACATTACCGAAGTTCACTCTGCTGCAATATATGAGTTGTGATATCACTGCTCCCACGCTGTATTGACCTATGTCTTTCTCTTGGATATCTGTCTGCCAAGCTGTATTGACCTATGTCCTTCCCTTGGATATCTGTCTGCCAAGCTGTATTGACCTATGTCCTTCCCTTGGATATCTGTCTGCCAAGCTGTATTGACCTAGGTCCTTCCCTTGGATATCTGTCTGCCAAGCTGTATTGACCTATGTCCTTCCCTTGGATATCTGTCTGCCAAGCTGTATTGACCTACGTCCTTCCCTTGGATATCTGTCTGCCAAGCTGTATTGACCTATGTCCTTCCCTTGGATATCTGTCTGCCAAGCTGTATTGACCTATGTCCTTCCCTTGGATATCTGTCTGCCAAGCTGTATTGACCTATGTCCTTCCCTTGGATATCTGTCTGCCAAGCTGTATTGACCTAGGTCCTTCCCTTGGATATCTGTCTGCCAAGCTGTATTGACCTATGTCCTTCCCTTGGATATCTGTCTGCCAAGCTGTATTGACCTATGTCCTTCCCTTGGATATCTGTCTGCCAAGCTGTATTGACCTAGGTCCTTCCCTTGGATATCTGTGGCATGGAGAAAGGAGATGGATATGCACGGATGACTGCTGGTTTTTCACAATAAGACTTTGTCTGGGTTTGTGTCTAGGAAAGGAACTTTCTAGGTTGAATCTGAAGTTATCTAGTTGTAAAGCAAACTTCTTAACAATAGTAACCTTCCTGATAAACCTCTCTATCATCAGTCGCACAATATTAGAGGAAATATATCTTCTAATGTCATTTATTTTCTTTTGTAAATATCTGAATCAATCAAAATATCCAATTTTTCAGGGGATGTGGAAAACGTTGAGAAATTTAATCGGCGCCTTGTTAAAGTCACAAAAGAACACAATGCGGAATGCAAAAATCTACTAGCTCTAATGGGAGTACCATATGTAGATGTAGGTTATTGTTTGCTATAATCTTTTAAAAATATTTTGGTGAATATGTTTTGAAGAATTGTTAATTGCTGCATTTCTTTACTCCAATATATATTGTTCACGAAGCTGAAGCATATAGGCAATATGCCCCACACCCTCCCACTGCAAAGTGGTCGTGGAGGTGTCATGACAAAAAAGCACCCAGCCCACACTGTAAAGTGGTTGTGTAAGCGTCACGGTAAAAAAAGTACTCAGCACTCACTGTAAATGAGATTGGTGTTAGGAAGGGCATACAACTGTAGAAATCAAGCCCAAATCAGTTCCCGTATGAGCAAGACAAGGTCACCCAACCTGGCACTGCCCACAACAGGACTACCCATCCAACCCTTTTATTTTATCCATAAGATGTTATGGGTGTTATTCAAACATCTACCTCTGGGTATCCTGCTGCTTGGTTTTGCCCATAAAATCTATCCTGCAATTCTTTCCTTAGACATTCTAACCACATATCTATAGTAATTAGAGCTGTGATTTCTCATTATGGAGAAATAGTGGCTCTAATTGGAATGACACCCTGATCTCTGAACTACACACCCTAACTTCAGTGATTGTGTAGGTGTCACAACAAAAAGCACCCAGTCCACACTGTAAAGTGGTTGTGTAGGTGTCACAACAAAAAGCACCCAGTACACATTGTAAAATGTAGGTGTCACTTACATATGCTCTCACACTCAACCAAATGCATTCTATTGTGGCACCAGCACTCTGGGAATTGTCATATCTTTGATACAACTAAAGGGTCCTCCTGACCCTTTGTTTAGCAGGTTTTCTACAGCTAGATGACCTTCCTATCATTAACCACTTTACAGTGTACCGGGTGTGTTTATTATATATATTACAAACACTAAGGAGGTTGTCATGTCTTTGACACAATTCAAGAATCTTCCGAAATAGATTTTGATCAAGGCTGACTTAGGATTAAACAACAACACTATTGCTCTCATTGTTATACAAATACCATGATCAGCAGCTTAATGTTAGCTGCTTCACTATAGGTTTTTAGATTATAAAAATTGTCAAACAAATTCCCTTTTTCCATTTGAAGGGGCTTACATGCCCAATTTGTTCAGCTATTTTCATAGACAAAAGATCTACATTGAAGCAAATTACATTAAGTTAACATAGTCTCAATATTCCAAATTGCTGTCCACTTGTTAAATACAGATGATTGTTTGTTCACTGTCTTTTGTTAAATACTGTTGATAGTTCATTGTGTCTCTTGTTAAATACGGTTGATTGTTCACTGTGTCTCTTGTTATTTTCAGGCCCCTGGAGAAGCTGAAGCTCAATGTGCTGCTCTAGTTAAATCAGGAAAGGTGTTTGCTACAGGAACAGAAGATATGGATGCTCTTACTTTTGGTTCTTCAGTTTTACTTCGACATCTGACTTTTAGTGAAGCTAGGTTAGCAATATTCTAGATTTATTGATTTATTGCAGCATATGATCATCACATTGGCTATAGTCATCTATTAATTCTTTTGATAACAAACTGTGTGAAACCACCCTGGATTTATGGAAAAAAACAGCTAATTTTAAAATGTTTATCTTTATATTAAAACCTTCCATCATAATTTTATTTTAGAAAGTTTTGTTAAGTAATGTTCTAAATATCAGCTTACTAATGAAAAACTGGGTTATTAATAATAATAATAATAATAATAATAATAATAATGAAATTATTGTGTAAAGTGCTTATTGAATTCCTCCAAATTTTAGTTTTTTTCTAATTGATGTACATAGGCAGTATATTTTATTTGAAATATGGTAACAAGCATGTTAAGTGGTTGGTGTTAGGAAGGACATCCAGCCAGGGAAACCATGCCAAAATTGGAACATATATTGTCTGTCATAAAATACATATAGATATAATGATAATAGCTATTTTTGACTCTGTAGTAAGAAACTCTAGGGAGTGCTGGACAGCAGAAGGTTTTCAGAAAAAAAGATCCTCACTTTTCATACACGGGGCCGGGCTGCATCAAGTTTATGACTCCTGGTTGCCTTTAACCACTTGGATATTAGAGAATTATGTATAGGGTACTTAAGTTGTATGGGGATTGCTTCTATTCCTCCTCGACCAGATTCAGCTAGAGCTATTTTCTAGCTAGTTTACTGCAAAGTTTCACAATGATCTGTCTTCTAGTAAAGATACTATGAACATTTGAATTAACAAGCATGTTTTTAGATATTTTCTACTAAATCATTAATGACTGTTAAGAGTCAAATATTTGAGATGTAGAATTATATTAATTTTGCCCTTCATTTTGTTTAAGTGTTTAAACAGTTGAATTACTAGAAGGAAGAAAATTTGTTCTCTTGAATTATGTGACTTTATTATATTTCAATTATAAAAGATCGCTTTAAAGAGAAATTTACTTTTGAAATGAACTTTAGTTACTTCTTGAAGGAGCCTTTATGTGGTTGCTCAACCGAGAAAAGAAAAGTATTTAACAAGGTGTATATTATATTTTTTATAAAATAATTTCTTTGGAATTGATATCTTCATAAGTGCTTAATAATGCTTCTTGTTTAACCCTAGGTCATTCCTGATTAGGCAAACCTATTATCTCAAAAGAGTTCTAGCATTAATCATCCCATCTTTTGTATATCTAGAACTGTATATAAGGTGTCAGTAGAGGCAATTTAGTTACTATTTCTAGTAGATCGTGCTACCATGTAGTGGCTTCCACATTGGCTCGTTGCTCAAGAACCAAGTGTATTAGTAATATAAATAAGGATGTGTTGATTAATAAACTATTATCTAAACTGTCTGAAATGAGAAGATTTGTTGTGCTGTCTATAAGTTTATGCAAACATACGTTGATTCTTTTACAGGAAAATGCCAATAAAAGAAATAAATTTGAATAAGGCTTTAGAAGAATTGGGTTTTTCACAGGACGAAGTAAGTTAGAATATAGAATTGTTTATTTATTCTATTTACTTGTTCAGTTTTTCTGTCTGTATAAGTGGCAACTAAAAGAGTTGGCATCAGGAATGGCATCTACATGTAAAACACTGCCTCAAAGTCTTTCTATCTGCATAAGTGGCAGCTAAAAGGGTTGGCATCAGGAATGGCATCCATCTGTAAAACACTGCCTCAAAAAGTTTGATACAACCCACGCTAACATGGAAAAGCAGATGTTGACGATGTTTTTGTAAAATATCTTAACCCTTTTGATACGAACCCAGCCAAAACAGGCTCTGGTTCTATGAATCAAAACATTTTAAGGGATTCTTATTTAAATTAAAATCTTCAATCAAAATTTTCTAAAAGAATATGTTAACAGTATTTTTATGTTAATTTTTCATATAAATGTTTGTAATGTTGTAAAATGCCCTTTAGCATATCCGGCCAGAATTCTCTTGCCTCTTTCTGTTCAAACCAGCTGTTGCTTATGCTGATGTTTAGGTATTGTTAAATAAATAATAATATCAAAATCTCATAAATTCAATATTGTGTGAGGTGATGCCTTTACCGCGAAAATACAATAGTTAATATAAAGTAATGCTAAAGGGTTATAGTCTTACTTTGTCAGAACATACAATTTACTTTCAGCTATAATTTGAATTTTTTTTTTTTTTTTTTCAGTTCATTGACTTGTGCATCCTTCTTGGCTGTGACTATTGTGATTCAATTCGTGGTATTGGTCCAAAACGTGCTATAGAACTTATCAAACAACATAAAAGTATTGAAACTGTTCTCGATTCTTTAGATAAAAAGGTAAGAGAAAGAATGTGTTATTAATTATTTACATAATGTATCGCGTGGCACCTTCTATCAGCTTATTCAGAAATTAATGCAGGTTTTTAAAACAACATATCTCAGTCCAAAATAAACTTTATTGAACTGAATAAAAACCATTGAATCTACAAGATGCCCGTTTATTCCAATAGCATAGAATTCTGGAGTTTTGGAGGTGATGAATTATTCAAAGGTATTTTTTGTGGCTGTTTGGTTGTTGAAAACTTTTCCTTGCAAGAGGTTGTTGGAAAGAATGAAAATGTGGCAGTCGGTTATAATGTTAAGTTTTTCAGAAATTAAGTAGGTTTTATGTTTTGATTTGTTTTGACATTTTTTTAGAGATAAAATCTCACTTCAGGACCATGTAAGTGAATTTGACTGACAGGAGCTGTAAGGAAGCCCATAACATATAATAGGTGTATGTCTTTGCTTTATCTCTTTTCTTCACATTTGATATTGCAGAGTGTGATATATGTTTATGTTCTGCATAAAGATCCCACTGCTCAGCAATGACACAAGCGAAAACCTGTACCTTGCTTAAAACGTGATGGTTGGCATCAGGAAGAGCAACCAGCTGTGAAGTTCTGCCTCAAAAAGCCTAATTTAACTCGTGGAAAAATATACATAATAAAAAAAAAATATATATATATATATGGAGGCACATGGCTTAGTGGTTAGAGCATTGGTTTTGCAATCGAAAGGTTGTGAGTTCAATTCTCAGACCGGGTGATGTGTTGTTTCCTTGAGCAAGACACTTTATTTCACATTGCTCCAGTTTACTCAGCTGTAGAAATGAGATGATAGGGACTGGGGTCCCTATCATTCCACTGCAAAGTGGTCGTGGAGGTGCCACAGCAAAAAAAGCACCCAGCACTCACTGTAAATGAGGTTGGTGTTAGGAAGGGCATCCAGCTGTAGAAATCAAGCCAGAATCAGTTCCCGTCCCACCCTTGCAAGCAGGGAAAAAGCGGACATAAAATGAAATGATGATGATGATATATATTAGAAAGAGTCAGGAGCTCGATGGCTGAGATCTTGCTGTTTTCACAGCTAATTCCAGTCTGAAATTAGCTGTCAAAATGGCAATAGTTCAGCTGTCAGGCTCCAACCCTTTCTAATGTAGTCACACTTTACTACCCCAAGTATCGAGTACTCTGTTGGATAATGGCCTTACTAGTTTAATATTGGTTTGACCCTGATATATATACATATATACATGCATATGCGCACACATACATACAGTTTTCTTCACAACCATGAAATTTTAGGTTTAATAAAATTGGGACAGTTAGGTATCACAAGTGTCTCAATATAAAACTGGTTCTATTAAATAAAGCCACCCATAAAGGTTTCCAATTTATATTAAAATTTACTAACATAATTTTATAAAAGAACCTTACATTAAGTTACTATCTTTGTAATGAAATAATTAATAATTTTAGTAAATCCCTTCATTAATTAATTCAAATAGAGTTTTTGTTAGAAATACGTTCATGAAAGGATTAAAAGCTTGTGTGTGTGTGTATATGTATACACATATACACAGTTATATATATATATATATATATATATATATATATATATAATAATGAAATATTGTGTACAGTGCTCAGGTGCACTACAACTCATCAAAAAGTGTATGTATAGTACATAGGGTAATGTACAAACATCAGGAAAATGAACAGTGCATGAGTCATGATACACACGTGTGCATGTGTATGGAAGGGGTACATCAGGTGTAATTTTGGCCTATTTCGGGAAGCATGAGTGTCTTAAAGGATGCAGTGTCTTGGCAGCTAACAACTGACGCAGGCAGTTTGTTCCGTGCTTCAGCAACTCTGAGCGTGAAAAAATGTCTACGAAAGTCATGGGAGCTGTGCTGTTTTCTGATTTTGTAGGCATGTCCACGTGTGTTAGACACATGAAGATCAAAAAGGTGCTCAGGGTTGCAATTGGCGAGATGGTTAATAACTTTGTGGGTATTTACCAAGTCCATTGCCAGACGTCGGAGCTTCAATGAATCCATGCCCAGGGAAGCAAGGCGTTCAGAGTATGGTAGGTGTCTGATGGAGGGTATGCGCTTGGTTGCACGTCTCTGAACAGTTTCCAGGAGGTCAATGTTCTGAGCAAGATAGGGGTTCCAGACTGATGATGCGAATTCCAAGTGTGGTCGTACCATAGATGGACTCATCACTCAGTTTAACGATATATATATATACATTCATTTCATTTTCTTAGTTTGAATCTGCTTTTCTATTTCTAAATACAGAGAGGTGACTTTTAACAATACTTTTAATTCACTTTTGAATAAGCTTTTTTCTTTATAAAATGAAGTGTGAAGATATAAATCATTTTATTTTCATTAATGTCTTGTAAATGTGATGTATAGAATATAAAATGGTTTGTCTGTTATTAGTTTTATTTATATTTATTTGATTTTTCTCTACAGAAATATGAAATCCCTGATAACTGGATGTTTAAAGTAAGTTATTCACTTTGTACATATTTCAAAAACCATTATTTGAGTGGTGAGTGGCTAAATCAATAAATTCTTGGACAATGTACTCTGAAGTATTTAATCTGTTTATATTCTGGACCTTCAAGACTTGTCGAAGAAAGGGAGGAAGCTATCTTCAAACTGGAAAACCTGACCTGGATGTTTGCAACAAAGTGAACTTTGCTAAATGCTAAAGCTCCCCAAGAACCAGGTGGTAGTGTTAAACTGGGTAACAGGTTAAATCTGTCACCAAAGAAGTTAGTGTTGAGAACCAGAACAAATATTGAATGATGTTTATCCAAAAATTAAAGATTAAAATTAAGGAGTTAAAGATGGGGTGCCTCTATCTGGAATGTTTGTGGTACAGTTTAGTGAACTTGTTAAAGTAATGGACAAGATGCTTTGTGATATTAGTTCTGGCTCTTGGCACTCTCAGTTCTTGTTAGAACCCATCACTCAGTTTAACGATATCACCTGGCCCTTCATTCTATTGCAAGTATTCAGGCTAGATTTCTAGTTTAAGGATAGCTGCCTCACTTTCTCACACCAAAGGTCTGGAAAAAATAAACGGTTATGGACATTATTCTTCTCTCTGTGACTTAACTGTAAAGATTGATTTAATGACATTTATCATTCAGGTTAACTAACTGATATTTTTAGCTCATGACATCCTAAATATTGTCCCTTTTTCATGAATGTAAGTCTATCTTCACATTACAATGTCCCCCTTTCTATGTATGTAAGTCTATCTTCACATTATATTGTCCCCTTTCTATGTATGTAGATCTATCTTCACACCACATTATCTCCTTACTATGGATGTAGATCTATCTTCACACCACATTATCCCCTTACTATGGATGTAGATCTATCTTCACATTACAATGTCCCCTTTCTATGTATGTAGGTTTATATTCACACCACATTGTACCCTTACCATGTATGTAGATCTATTTTCACACATTGTCTCCTTTCCATGTATGTAGATCTATCTTCACATTACAATGTCCTCTCTGCATGTATGTCGATATATCTCCACATTATATTAAGCAAATGGTTGAAATGTTTATCATCTTGAATATTTAATGTCCGTTTTCCATTAGCAAGGGTTGAACAGGACATCACAGACCATCAGTCACTAATCGGAGCTACTGACCTCCCAGATGGCTTTCATTGTCACACTTAATAGAATGTATTGTGTGTGTTTTATCATGGCACTAGCACAAGGGAGATTACGATGTCTTTGACATAACTGTAAAGTTCTCTTGACCCTTTATTTGCTAAGTTTTCCATGTTACTAAAATGCTTACTTATTGTTACCGATTCCTATGGATTTCATGTATTTGGTTTTGTCATTTTTTAAGGAAGCAAGACGACTATTTCAGGAGCCAGAAATTGCTGATCCTGTTTCTCTTGATGTGAGTAAATTGTTATCTATATGGTTAGAGATATGAAATGTGTTGGAAAGTGGTGGTCACTAACTGGAGTGGTTGTGGGGTCAAGAAAGGAAAGCCAAGTAAAGTTATATTGGAGTTATGATGAGGATCGTGGCTGTAAAAAAAAGGAAAGTCGTTAATGTTGCTCTAATAGAATTTTGAGGCAGTGAATTTGAGAACCTCTGCTGTAGAACATCAGATAGAATACATTGTGATACTTGTTCTGGCTCTCTGTGCTCTGTTTAAATCTCGCTGGGGTTAATTTTACCTTACCTCCTTTCAAGGTCAATAAAAAAAGTACCAGTCCAGTTTGGGGGTTGATTCTTTCTCGGAAAAAAAATTTACCTGTGTTCAGACCTGGAGAAGGATGGGCTCCACCAAGTTTTAAAAATATGTCCCTGCATGACTCTGTTAGGAATTTAATATTGCAATTTAAGTTTAAACCATTCTCTCATTTTCCTAGGGTTGTTCTCATAAGTCCAGTATAATTAAATTTCTTATGGATATGTTATTCTGAATGAAATGCCAATTGTTCTACCAAACTTGCTTAAGACACATGGCTGTGTTAAGATCTGGAGAGGGGATAGGCTCTGCCATGATTTAGAAAATGCCTAAAGAAACACTGCACTCCTACAAGTTTTCCCCAGAGTTCTCAAGAAGGAAATATGGAGATATTTCTCTTGGATGTTTGATGAGAACTGGTTGATCAATTACTAATGGTTTGGTGAGTTTGAAAAATAATGAAAGCAACAGCAGCAGGTTTAGCAGAATTTAAAGAAATTAGAAATGTCTTTTAACCAGAGTAGTCATTGATATTAATATGGGTATTGGTGTAGAAAAGAAGACCAGAATTCCAGTATCGTAGCTTATTGTGTACTAATCATTGTGTGGGACTTATGAACCATTTTAATACTAACCTATCCAAAACTGGCTCTGATTCTATGAAATACCCTCTCTCTCTCTCCCCCTCCCTCCCATTTTAAAGGATTCCTACTTAAGTTAAAATGTTCCTACATTATTTTATATAACAACAGTGGATTGGCTGTATCGATAGAGCATTGGGCACTATGCTTTGCGGCGCAGAATTATGGCCCTTTACGTTCTGAGTTCAAATCCTGCCAAGCTTAGCTTTGCCTTTCATCCTTATGCGGTTGATAAAATAAAGTACCAGCCGCGCACTGGGGTCGATTTAATCAACTTTCCCTCTCCCAAAATTGCTGGTCTTGTGCCTAAATCTGAAACCATTATTATAAGAACCTTTTATTAAATTATGTTAGAAATACTATCTTAATATCTTAGTAAATCCATCCAAATGTTTCATTGATTAATTCAAATACATTAGAAATATGGTAAGTAAAGGATTAAACGGTTTGATCATAGGGGCACATTTTTAAACCTGTATTTGCTGGAGAGGGGCATTAAACACA
This sequence comes from Eledone cirrhosa, assembly GCA_964016885.1. Taxonomy (NCBI): domain Eukaryota; kingdom Metazoa; phylum Mollusca; class Cephalopoda; order Octopoda; family Eledonidae; genus Eledone; species Eledone cirrhosa. The sequence goes on from OZ024740.1 coordinate 294,636,879, forward strand.
GAATAGAAGCTTTGAAATATGCCAACTAATGAGTAGTCTCCCAAAGAGATTATCATTGGTATCAAACCATATCTTGTGTTGAATTTCTGTCATACCAAAAATTCTCTGATAGTCAGTGGTGCAACAGAAACTGGCTGTAGTTTCCTGTCATTGAATGTAAGGTTAAAATATACATGATAGTAGATACTAGCAAAGACACAAGCTATGGTTTCCTGTCATTGAGTATATAGTTAAAATATACATGATAGTAGATACTAGCAAAGACACAAGCTATGGTTTCCTGTCATTGAGTATATAGTTAAAATATACATGATAGTAGATACTAGCAAAGACACAGGCTATAGTTTCTTGTCATTGAGTGTAGGGTTAAAATATACGGCACAACAGATTCTAGCAAAAAAATTCTGCAGACATTAGTTGTTTTGTTGGGTATAACAGACCTCGTGTCATAAATGGAAACACATTTTTTGGAGAATTTTCAATTCTTAATATGGTCATGAATCTTGGGTAATGACCAAAAGAAAACCATTGCGAATACAAGCGGCTGAAATGAGGTTTCCTCCAAAGGGTCTTTGGAGTAACATTACTCAATAGAGCGTGTGGCTTGAAGATAAGAGAGTCACTCCAGGTAGAGCCGCTACTTCTCCAAATTGAGAGATCATAGCTCCAATACTAACAGACATATGGTTAGAATGTCTCAGGAAAGAATTGCTGGACAGATTTTACGGGCAAAACTAACCAGCAGGAGACCCAGAGTTTAACCCCGAGCAAGATGTTTGGATAACATTCATGAGCTTGGCTGGTCTCGCTTGGGGGTCCAGCCAGATCAGTGGAAATGGTTGTTTCTGACAGGGCCTGCTGGAAGAAGTGTTTCAGGAATCTGCCCCCACAACCCTTCCATGAATAAGTGGGCAAAGAAGAAAACTGTTGTACTCCAGAAAAGTCAGAGTTGACCTGTTCAAGAATTTATTAACTTTTAACATTCTGAAGTGGTTTAATAGAAAATATCTTAAAATGGGTTTGTTAATTCAAATATTTATAGTATCTTTACTAGTGGACAGATTGTTGTGAAAATTTACAATATTAGAAATAAAGACTTTAATTTTTAATGTAATGCAGTCATAGTTCTGTTTTATACTTTTCAAGAATGTCTTTTCTAATACAATTTGATGAAATTAATATTTTCTTTGTTTTTATTTGATAGTTAAAATGGACAGAACCCAAAGAAGAAGAATTAGTTCAATTTATGGTTGAAGAAAAACAATTCAAGTAAATATGTTTGTGTTTCTAGTATCTGCTTTCATAAAATACAGTATTAAATTTGGCATGGGTTGGCAGAATCGGTAGGACCCCAGAAAAATGCTTTGCAGTGTTTCTTCTGTTTCTTTACATTCTGAATTCAAATGCCTTTTATCCTTCCAGGGTTGATAAAACAAAGTACTAGTCAAATACTTGGGCCAATGCAATCGACTTTCCCTTTCTCACAGAATTGTTGGCCTAAATTAGAAATTATCAACCTTTTAGTTGGATCTTTTAAGAAAACACCACCAAAACTGTAGACTTATAGATGATGTGGGTTTTCATTTAATCCTTTGAACCCTACAATTTAAATATCCTTGCAGACCCATAAGCTCAAATATCAGAATAAACTATGTTTTTGTGCCAATACAACTGCCTTATCAACATTTCTATACAATTTTTAACAGCGTAGTTGTTACTTAATGCCATATTTCTAGTGAAAGACATTATCTATGGTTTTCAAATGATTTAATAATTTTTTAAATAATCAAGAATTTGGAGAGATTTAGTAATCTGATTAACTTTCTCATATACTAAAATTGCAGTCTGAAAGTCACTAATAAGAATTGGAAGATATTTTTCAGTTGGTCATTATAAAGTTTTATAAGGAAACAAACAGTCTCAAGATATCCTTTGGTTGTCTGTCGAGACATCATCATCATTTAATGTCTGCTTTCCTTGCTACCAAGGGTTGTATGGGTAGGTCTACACAGACTAAGTCAGTACAGAAGAGGAGCCACTGATCTCCCTGGAAGGCCAGTGATCTATGTCTTATTTTATGTACAGTCGATGCTCTACCGAGTGCACTGAGGTTGTCATGTCTTTGACTCAGCTGACAGTCCTCACAATCCTTTTGTTTGGCAAGCTTTCTACAACTAGATGCCCTTCCTATCACCAACCACTTTACAGCATGTACTGATTGCGATTATCGTGTAGGTCACCAAACACTAAGGAGACTCATGTCCTTGACATGACTGAAGGGTCCTCCTAACCCCTTGTTTGTTTAGCCCTCCACAGCTGAATGCCCTTCCCATCACCAACCACTTCACAGAGTGGGGTGCATGTGTGGTGGAGTTGAAGTAGTGACGTTGGGGAGTGCTAGTGGAGGCAGAGGGTCATAGGGGTAGGTCAGGTTACATTGTATGCTGCAGGTTGGGTCTTCCTCAGCACTGCATAGCACCAGCCCCTGCGATCTTTTGTCATTTCTGTTGTGAGGTTTAGTATTTTATTTTCGAGATTTGTTATTGGGGTACATTAGACGAAAACTAATTATAAACTGTGGAGATATTATAACCCCCCTCCACTCCCATCAATGCTGGTGTCGCAATATATATGCATCCAAGCCACTCTGTAAAGTGGAAATGTTGGTAGCATGCCAAAAAGTACCCAATACACTCTGTAAAGTGGTAGTGCTGGAGTCACGTTAAAATATTTCCAGTACACGCTATAAAATAGAAACCAAGCCCAAAACAGAGCCTATGAACCAGACATGCTCACCTGACTGATCTACCCTCTGTATATGACAACCCATCGATGGAAAATAGATGTTAAACAGCAATGATGATGTTTTGTGATTTTAATACAACATATTAAGCTATGAAGTTATATTTAACTCTTAACCCTTTAGCATTTAAACCAGCCATATCCGACCAGAATTCTCTCACCTCTTTCTGGTCAAACCGGCCGCTCATACTGATATTAAAGTATTGTTCTCAAAATAAATATCAAAATCTCTTAGATTCAATATTTTGTGAGATAAAGCCTTTGCCACAAAAATACAATAGTAAATATAGAGTAATGTAAATGCTAAATGAAATCACATTAGCAAAATGGTCTTGAAGCAAAATACAAAACAACACTATCTTCACATTAAAAAATTAGTCTTTATTCAAATATTGCAATTTTTTACAAAAGATACTATAAATATTTGAATTAACTTATTTTTAGATATTTTTTACTAAATTTTTACATGATGTTTAGAGTTAAATATTTTTTGTTTTTTTCTCATTTAGTGAGGAAAGAATCAGAAATGGCATAAAAAAACTGAAGAAGGCTCGCCAAGGTTCAACACAGGGAAGATTAGATAATTTCTTTCAAGTGACGTCAGTAACTTCAACAAAACGAAAGGTATCTATTGTTCACTGCATTGAACCATTTTTTACCTAACTCTTTCATTTCTAATGAAAAACACTGCCCTTAATTTTCAAATAATTTTGAAAAAGTCTAGAATTTGTAGATGTTTAATATCATAATAGGCGAATTGGTAGATTTGTTAGAATGTCAGATAGAATGCTTTGCGGTATTTGTTCTGGCTCTCACCACTCTGAGTTCCCGCTGAAGTCAACTTTGCTTTTTTTCCTTTCGATGTTGATAATAAAAAAAGTACTAGTCTAGTACTGGGGTCAATTCTTCCTCTATATTTTTCTCACTTCCTCTTTCCTTCAATACTGGAGTTGTTTCTTCTTCTCTATCTTTCTCACTTCCTCTCTCCTACAATTTCCTTCAATACTGGGGTTTTTTCTTCCTCTATATCTCTTTCTCATTCCCTCTCTCTCTCCTTACTGGGGTTGTTTTTTCCTCTCCTTTTCATTCTCTGGAAGAAATCTGCTATGTTCAAACCTGGAGAGGGGATGGACTCTGCTAGACATTAAAAAATGCCCAATAAGTGCTGTATGATACTATGGCATCCTTACAACTCCACCAGGAGTTAGGGTTCATACAATAACATAAATTTATTATTAAGCTGGAGTTTAGAACAAAAGTTCTTAGAATTATGGTGGAAGGTTTTTAAATAAATATATATATAAACAATTTTGTATCATAGAACAAGGGTGGTTTGGTATCAAAAGATTTTACCTTTTTGTGACCTTATTTCTATATGTTACAATAGATTTTGAAAATAATTAAGAATTAGGAACAATTTAACTAGAATTTTTTTTTTATTATTATACTAATTATATTAATTCTGATATAAAGTATAATATATCTTAAAATGTTCTTACATAGAATTATAGTGGAAGGTTTTTAATTTAAACATGAACACTTTAAAATAGAGGGTTTTGTATATTAGAACCAAAGCCGGCTTCAGATGGGTCGGTGTCGGAATGGTTAAAGATTACATTTCAAGAAAATTCCCATTTGGAGTAAATAGATTCCTACAGCTAAATAAAGACAGCATAATTGAAGTATGAAACCATAAACCTTGAGGTTTCTGTACAAGATCCACTTGAATTCTTAACATACTGGACTTCGTAGTTGTAGATTGCAAAGTTTATATAACAATCTTTATTCTGTGTCTTTCAAATCTAATGTATAATTTACAATTTTCTCTAACTCTTTTAAAACCAATCCACCCAAAACAGTTATGTGAAATAAAACAACACATTTTAAAGAATTCCTATTTAAATTAAAACCTTCCAACATAATTTGATATTAGAAACTTTTGAGCTTGGCTGGTCTCACTTGGAGACCCAGCCAGATCAGTTGGAGACAGTTGCTTATGACTGGACCCACTGGAAGGAGTGTTTGAGGACTCTGCTCCAACGACCCTATGAGGAATAAGTGGGCAAAGAAGAAACCTTCGTTATGTTACAAATACCATCTTATTAATGAAATAATTTTAGTGAATTCCTCCAAATGTTTCATTTAATTAATTGAGAAATAGTGTATTTCATAAGAAATGTTGTAATGAAACAGTTAGTGCATTTAGAATGTTAGAAATGTTATTTAACCCCTAAGTTAATTCTGATATAAAGTATAATATATCAGGAAACAATGTAAGGCAGTAGGGATTTGGTTGATATTTTTAGTGGGTTGGGTGACAGGTAGAGTTTACTTTGTTGTGATACTGTATAGTAAGAATATCTATATATATATATATAACTGAGGATGTCTGTCTGTCTGAGTTTGAATCCCTAAAACTTGAGAAGTACCCAACCGACTTTTTTCAAACTTTACATGTGTATTATGTTTCAGGGAGTGTTATGCACATAAAAAAATTCAACTTTTTGATCCCCTAGGGCCCGCATTAGGTGAAAAACTGCATTTTTTCAGCTTTTTAGGTTTTTTTTAAGGCATTACGTCAGACCAATTTCCTTGAAATTGTAACTATGTATTAGTCAGTCTCTTCTTCATACCGTGAGCAAAGAAAATCCAACTTTTTTTATGGCCTAGGGTCCACATTAGGTGAAAAACTTCATTTTTGAGGCATTACGTCTAGCCGATTTTCCCGAAATTTCAAGGTATATTATGCACATAAAGAAATTCATTTTCTTGATCCCCTAGGGCTCACATTAGGTGAAAACCTGCATTTTTCCTGCTTCATCGAGGAAAATCTTAAAGATTATCCAGCCATCAGAGTATTCGGTTTATTTTCTTTACATATTGTCCAGGCATGCAGTTTTTCCACGATTAGGTCTGTTGGCAGCCCGCGTTCCAAAATACTTTATCCCGTGCAACGCTGGGTACCACTGCTAGTAGGTAATAAAACAGGACTATATCTTTACATACAATATAGTAGGAATATAGACAATAAAATTGAAGTATCTTTACATACTATATAGTATGAATATAGGTAATAAAATTGTAGTATCTTTACATATATAGTAGGAATATGGGTAATAAAACAGGACTATATCTTTACATACTATATAGTAGGAATATAGACAATAAAATTGAAGTATCTTTACATAGGTAATAAAATTGGACTATACAGTAGGAATATAGGCAATAAAATTTGAGTATCTTGACATACAATGTAGTACAGGGGTCGACAACCTTTTGGGGTGTCTGGACCACATTGCTATGCAATGTCTCGTCAGCAGGCCACACAGCTATGCAGTTTCCCGCCAGCAGGCCACACAGCTATGCAGTTTCTCGCCAGCAGGCCACACAGCTATGCAGTTTCTTGCCAGCAGGCCTTGATATCAAAATTCAATAAATTTACTCAACCTCAGACTGCTCTGTCCAGAAGGCTCAAATGAAATAACTATGCCAGACATGCTGACCTTTTTAGGTAAGTCTGGGTCATTCCACATCCCTGCCATACACATACTATGTATGCACATATATACACAAGTACACACACAGTCCTGTTGACCTCAATGTCTGAGTTTGATTGTTATTGTCACGCAAAAAAATTATGTTCAGCTAAGTGAATCTTGTGGCTAGACATGTTCTCTAGTCGGTATTCTAATCCCAAATAATTCAGAGCACTTTTTCAGGGATCACTTAGCCTAAGATTGAAACCTTTTGGCAGGTCAGACAAAAGTTGCTGGATGTGACCCACAGGCCAGGGGTTGCTGACTCCTGATATAGTAGGAATATAGGCCATAAAATTGGAGTACCTTTACATACTATATAGTAGGAATATAGGTAATAAAATTGGAGTACCTTTACATACTATATAGTAGGAATATAGGCCATAAAATTGGAGTACCTTTACATACTATATAGTAGGAATATAGGTAATAAAATTGGAGTATCTGCAGCTGTTGCAGAGGTCAAAATTTGGTCGAATTCTTCTGATGAACTTGGGGAACAGATTCTTACAAATGAAGTGAAACAAAAAGAGGCAGTTGTTTGGGACTTTCAGTGCTTATGGAGAATGCTTGATTGTGTATGTATGTGCCTGTAACTCCTGATGGAGCCATAGAGGGACTGTGATGACATGCTGTATGTTTTGGGCATGGCAGAACCCTTCCCTCTCCAGGTCTGAACATAGTAAATATTTTTCAGAGAAAAAATATATAAGAAAAATTGACTTCAATACTGAACTGATACTTTTTTATCCACCTTGAAAGGATGAAAGGCAAAGTTGACTGTAGCAGGATTTTTAACTCAGAGCGTAGCAAGCCAGAATGAATGCTCAAAGTATTCCATCTGACGTTCTAACGTCTGCCAATTTGTTACCCACCTTGTAGTAGTAATAAAACAAAAGCTTGGAGTAAAATAATTAGACAAGACCTAGTATTAGATCTAATAGAAGACAGTTGATTAGATGTAATGTGTAAAGCCATTCCACTTGATCTAGACTACAGTTCAATGATAATGTTTTGAATTTATATTGCTCCTCCAAGATTCCTATTGTCATCATGTAATATCTTTTTGAATTTAATTTCATCAAAATATTTATTATTTATTTCGTTTCTGAATTTGTTTAGCAAGATTCTTTATCTGAAATCGTGTGTTGAAACCGATATTGTTATACTTTGGGAGGGTCATGTTGCCAATAAGAAACACACGCACCAGTTGCTTTCACTTCAATTTAATTTAATATATATTTATAAATTTACAAATTTATAAATTTCTGGTTGGTTGGTTGGTTGGTTCCACAACCAGATAGTTGTTTATATATATATAGTCATAGTTCTTTCGTCACACACTCTGTGACCTCTTCAGTGACTGGGGATTTCTTTCTTCGTTTCTGTGCCTTTCCTTTCTTCTATCCTACGCCATTTTTCAAAAATGGCGTAGGATAGAAGAAAGGAAAGGCACAGAAACGAAGAAAGAAATCCCCAGTCACTGAAGAGGTCACAGAGTGTGTGACGAAAGAACTATGACTATATATATATAAACAACTATCTGGTTGTGGAACCAACCAACCAACCAGAAATTTATAAATTTGTAAATTTATAAATATATATTAAATTAAATTGAAGTGAAAGCAACTGGTGCGTGTGTTTCTTATTGGCAACATGACCCTCCCAAAGTATAACAATTTATTATTTAATTTCCTTTAATATCTTTATAATTCAATTTTCAGTCTGATGACATGAAGGGTGATAAAAAGAAAGCCAAAAACAAAAGTTTAAAAAAACGAAAATAAATGAAATTTGAAAGAATCAAAATTTTTTAACACTTCTAATAAATAAAATACCAGTTTTTACGAATTTTTTGTTGTCATTATTTGATTTCAACTTTCTGAGAAGGTCATGGGGGAAGAGTCTCAAACACTGTTTCCAGCAGGTCCTGTCAGAAGCAACCTTTGGATCCCCAAGTGTGACCAGCTGAGCTCATGGATGTAATCCAACAATCTTGCTCAGAGTCTACCTGCCAGTTTTGTATCAAAATGTTGGTGATATTTATTTTTCTTGAATTGCAGCAAATATTGTTGTTTAGCTACAGATCAGCACTGATTTCCCAAGACTGTTATCTAATCTGACCATTTAAACTGGCCAGAATTCTGTCACCTCATTCTGTTCAAATAGACTATAACCGTCCACTCATACCAACATTAAGGTATTGTTCTCAAAATAAATGTCAAAATCTCAGATTCGATATTATGTGAGATAAAGCTTTTACCATGAACGCACAATAGTAAACCAATGCTAGTGTGGAAGGTAGACGTTAAATGATTAGAGTAATGTAAATGCTAAAGACAATTAGGTTTAATTTGAGGGGGATTTACTATTGTTTCTGGCAGGTTGAATGACCAGGTACATCCAACATTGACTGATATATTTCTATTTCTTAAGTTAAACCCCAATCAGTCTTATATGGATATAAATTAACAATCATTTTCAGGCCATTTCCTTTGCTAAAGCAAGGGTTAGCTTTGTGGAGCCCATGACAAGCTTCTACATTTTTTCTTGACTACCCTGTCTTTCATTCACTCCTTCTTGCATGTCTTTCTTAGTTTCCCCCTTCCTCTAATTCCTTCTATATTCATTTCTATCATTCCTTTCATCTTTCCTCAACCATCTTATTCCATTTCTCTTCACAGTATTCATCATCTGCAATTCTGTCTCAGCAACACACACTTCCACTCGACCATTCTCATTTTGGTTCTTTCCTGAGATAATGTTCACCAATAACTTTCCAATCATCAGTTTGACTATTGTCAACCATTCAATCACTGTAGTTACACCCATCACACTGTACAAACTTTACAGAAATCAAGACACTCTTGTATTTCTGTCCTTGTCTTTCTCTTACTATTCTTAAACCATTTCCTTTCCATCTTGTCTCCTACACACAACATATGTCCACTCTTCTATTCGGTGCCTCCACCACTTCTGATCTCCATGAATGTAATTTAACAAACATTAACATTATCAATAATCGTACAGTACAACACAAAAGAACATACAAAATGTTCCTTCAACAAGTTATATTGTTACTCGAAGTCCATTTATAATAATCCACTAATAGGAGAACACAAGAGCACTGCAATCATATGGCGAACAATACAATCTAACTTCAAGTGGTTGTTTATATGAGCAATGAACAGATCCCATCTTGGGATTCTCATATTTTGTCTGGCATTGTCAGAGTTTTTAGGTCATCTCTTTTATCAATTTTGTGATCTTTCAGTGTTGGTGAGTATCCTGAGGTCACTTCTTAATTTTACTGATAAAGTTGTTCTTGGTCTTACCTTTATCTGATTTATATCCAAAAAGAAAATGTTATTTCCTTCAAAGAACTATTTCAATGTTAATGACCATACTCAAAAGTATAGAGTAAACTGGAGCAATGTGAAATAAAGTGTGTTGTTTCCTTTCACATTGCTCCAGTTTACTCAGCTGTAGAAATGAGATGATAGGGACTGGGGTCCATATCATTCCACTGCAAAGTGGTCGTGGAGGTGCCACGGTAAAAAAGCACCCAACACACACTGTAAATGAAGTTGGTGTTAGGAAGGGCATCCAGCTGTAGAAATCAAGCCAAAATCAGTTCCCGTCCCACCCTTGCAAGCAGACGTAAAATGATAGAAAATACGAAAATATTCCTTGTTTGTAGGGATATTTATATCTTATCTAGTTACTCCTATTTAACCTGTTTATTTTTTATCGGGTAGCGTATGTTGAAATACTCAAAATCCTATATCACCCACCATTTTCTGTACAGTTGAAATCAACCAGGCTGAGAAACGCTGATTTAAATTAAAATCTTCCAGTGCAATTTTAATACAAGAACCATTTAAGTTAATTTACAAATATTAGTCTTAATAACTTTAGTAAATACCTCCAATTCTATATTAATTCAAATATAATATATTTCATTAGAAATATTGTAATGAAAAGGTTAATCCTTCATCTACACAGTCAATGTTACCTCACTACTTTAACTGTATGTCACTTTTGCAATATATTTTATATAAGCAAGATTGGCCACAATCTGAGTGATCGTTTCTGAGAACACTTCACTGTCTGAAACAAAGCAACAGGAATCTTCCAACCAGTAGCCTTTCACTTCAACTCACTTAGCCATCCCTTATTCTGTGGAATACTCCAGAACCAGTGTTGTGGAGACCTGCCATCTCAAGGAGCAATGACTCATTCCAACTTGGGACTTTCTGTACTCTATGCTATGAACTTCCTTTCATTCTGCAAACAACAACATAGATGGGGAATTTGGTGAATAATCAATAGAAAAACAAAACAAAGATTGCGTGAATTGAGATATTTTTAATTCTCGTTGTTTGACAATTCCGAAGTATTTACATTTTTACACAATTTCCATTAATAGAGCAGTAATGTTTGTATGAAATAATATTTCTATTTTTTTTAATAAACGTTTATAAAAATAAAAATAATTACAATTCCAAAAATTCTAATAAAAATTCACCAGGTTTTTTTTTTTTGTCGGAATGAAAATCACATTAAAAAAATTGCTTTCAGACTAAGAAAATTTATCCAATTTGTAGAAAGCATAGGAAAATATTTTTTAATTGCCCCAGGTTTAAAAATTAACCATTTTCAGTCTTTCTATAGCTAAATTATGAACATTGAACATATGAAAAAAAAAAAAGATTTTTTTTATGGAAAGGGGCATCAAATATGGATGTGATTAATATATCTTATTGCAAATATCAACTCATTAGTCTTAAATTTTCAACAGATGATGGATTTTAAGTTGTAAATGCATTTAATAATCGTATGATTTACAGAATTTTTCTATCTAGCATGGCCTGAAGTTGTTCTGGAATTGGAGCACCTTTCTGAAGAAATAAACTTCTACACAATTTAAGTTCTTGAACTAAGGTTTTAATATGTTCTTCTAGCTGTTTGTTTTCTTCTTTGAGCTGAGAGACACGTTTTTGAGTTGTGTCTCGCAATGATTTAGCTTTGATTCTACTTTTACGTACAGCAATATTGTTTCGTTCACGTTTACTTTTATATTCATGATTATTGGGTGTGGTATTATCATCTCCTAAATCTTGTAGACTTTCAGTCTCTGAACTTTTTAAATTACACACATCTCCTTCATTTATAGTTAATAAAGCGTTATCTGAAAAGAAAAAAAAAATTAGATTTAGTTATAATCGCCTAAATATGAGATTAACATGAGTATTGTTTCATAATGTAATTAAGAATAAGTATTGTTTATAATTAATCACCCGCGGTAATGCTGCGAACGTGTTGGTTTGCCTCAAAATTACCGTTGACTCTTGTGATATGGTGTATGACCGATTGTCGCACTTGGTGGTGAATTGATGGTTTTGGTGTTTTTTTTCTTTCTCTCTCGCTTTGATCATATATTTTGTGCGTTCCATGTGTAAGGTCCCAAGCAATAATTAATTGTATTTATAATAAGTGTTTATATTTTCATTCTGTAAGAACTCTAAACAATGAGTAATCTGATTTATACAACTGTGAACTTCAAAATTCCTAAACATAATTCGACTTTTTTTTATCATTTGTTGATAGAGGAACAAAATTCTCGCTACTGAGTTAGTTGACAGGGAGGGTAATAAGAGACTCAAAAGATATTCGACATTATAAACAGGATCTTAATAATCCGAAAAATTATAATCTGCGACGAAAAAAAACAAAACAATAATTACGTTTGTTTTTTCTAGCTATTGGTATAAAAACCGATAATTTTTTTTTTTTAATTATTATACCTTCAAAACCTTAAACTAATCTCTTTTTGTTGAATGTGAAGAGAAGTGGAACATGTTGAAAACTTTCAGCAAAATTGCATCATTTGTGTGGAGAAGGGAGCTGTGAAATGTTAGTCGTGTGTTGACAATCAGCAATTTTCCAGTGTAACTTTATATAACTTTATGCTTTACAGCTAAAAACCTATTAGAAATATATTATTCCTTTTACTTTACACCCGTTAAACTGATACATTTTTAGTTGTAAAAATAAAGTTATATAAAATTACTCTGGAAAATTGCTGGTTTGTCAACACACGACTAACAGTTCATCCCCACCCTTTTCTCACACAAATGATGCAATTTATTATTTCTCTTACTTAACATTAGTTAAAATTTGTAATTACTTTTGAATTATTAAAGAGAGAGCTAGTAAAGTACACACTAATGTATTTAATTTAGTGAATTTTCTTAGTAAATTATCAAAATCTAAGAATTGGATAGGAAGTATTTATTCACTTAATGAGTGTAAAGAAAGAGAAACGAAAGATTTTAGGGAGCTATTCTGGAAAAATCGCCAATCGTTTTAATGTTCATTGATAAATAGATCAAGTGTCAATAAGTTAAACTTGAAATTTTAAAATAAACGAAGTAAATAAACAAATAGAATAGTGGAATAAATAGCAAGTACTTTTCAAATGAAATAGTAATAATTGTTTCTACTTTTGGCACAAGGCCAGGAATTATCCCAGTGTATTACTGGTACTTTATTTTATCGACCCCGTAAGGATGAAAGGCAAAGTTAACCTCGGCAGGATAATAATCTGATTTTAGTATTTGCTAATTTTCTTTATATCGCTGGATCTCAGTCGTTGTCGACGATGAGTATTCTAGTTATTCGATCAAGGTTGACCGAGGGCTAAACAACAGTTGCATTAGGTAAGTATATGATGGTGTATTAAATAACAATGTATACAATAATTAATAACAATATATCAGAATCATATTGTGAAAAGTGAAAAAAAAAATTGAACCATTCTAACTAAAAGTTAGGAGGGCCATAGCCTTATAGGGGCTCAGTAAGAAGGTTTCAAAAGAAGGCCCCGGGTTGAAGATTTCTTTGGGGAGAAGGCGTCAAATGTGTCTATTTTCATGAGAACACTTGCTACGCTACTGCATCCACTATCAACATAGAAAACCTAACCAAGCAACATCGATGAAGTTTATGTTCAATTTGGAATAAAGATTTCGATAAAAAAAAAAAGAACAGATATACCAACCTTCGTAAAGAGTAGTAGTATTCAATATACTGTCGGCAATGTTAGGGATTGAAATGTCTGGCTTTTGATCGACAGACGATTGAATAGTTTCAGTGTTTTCGCGTTGTTGTACTGAATGAAGGAAGTCTGATATCTCTGAAAATCTTGCGGGGTCTGTAAGTGAATTAAACGACGGTTCTCGTGCACCTAAGCTACAAAAATCCAGATCGTTGTCAGACATTTCCATTGTGTTCATTGCAAACAAGTTTGAAGAAAATAATATAAAAGAGACAATATTAGCAAGGTACCCTATTAAGCGAGATGAACAGTACCTTATGAATAACAAGTGGTGAACAGGCGTTTCTTGCGCATGTAGCACTAAATCTGTATCAATACACGTTGCCTCGTTATTTAGAAATAAAATAAAATAAATATACTTCCTAATATTTACGTATTATTGTTATTTTGTAAATATAATCAACATTAAAGATTTGTCTTTTTCATCAGAAATAATACATGAATTAAAGAGAGTAAAATTTATAGAGAACTATTTTTTTAATGCGTATGTATTGCAAATCTCAGGCTTCTAAAAATAGTTACTACGCAATACACAGAACAAAGCTATATATATATAGCACTTTGTTCCGTGTATGAACATAAATATATGTATATTTATTTATATGTATATATTTATTCTTCTTGGCACTCCGTCGGTTTCGACGACGAGTGTTCCAGTTGATACGATCAAAGGATCAGCCCCCTCGTGAAATTAACGTGCAAGTGGCCGAGCATTCTAAAGACACGCATACCCATAACGTAGTTCTCGGGGAGATTCAGTGTGACACAGGCACAACTCATTGTTACCTGCTGGGTGGACTGGAGCAACGTGAAATAAAGTATCTTGCTCAAGGACACAATACGCTGCCAGGAATTGAACTCGTGAAATAACTGTTTCTACTTTAGGCACAAGGCCAGCAATTACCCAGTGCATTACTGGTACTTTATTTTATCGACCCCGTAAGGATGAAAGGCAAAGTCAACCTCGGCGGGATTTGAACTCAGATCGTAAAGGGACGTAACTATGCCAGGAATTGAACTCGTGAAATAACGATTGTGAACCATGTACCAGTACGTTTTCCTACTAACGTGTCATAACATGTTCTAACATGAACCCATAAATGCATGTTGCAACGCGGCGACGCTTGTCGGAAATCAGCACCCACTCAAGCAGCATGGCCTCTATCAAAACATCAAATTCGGAGAAGCTACATTGGAAGAGCAGCCAGATCAGTGACGGTCCGGGGCAAGTTTATGGAGACAATGCCCCAAAGAAACCAACAACCTATAAAGGGATAAGGTATAAGTCGTTTTAGAAGTGGAAGCTGAAGATGTAAAAAAAAAAGCTGCTTTGACATGGTTTAAATCGCATGGCTTTCAGTTTTACACAGATGAACTTAAAGGCTGGTATCGATGCTTGCAGAAGTGTATTGACCTTCATGGGGCATATATTGAAAAATAAACATAATTTAAACCGTTTTCCAACTATCCCTTTTCCACGAACTTTTCGAAGCACCCACGTATATATATAAATTTGTTTATGTATATATCTCTTCATCTTGGTACTCCGTCGGTTACGACAACGAGTATTCCAGATGATACGATCAACGGAACAACCTCCTCGTGAAATTAACGTGCAAGTGGCTGAGCATTCCACAGATACGCGTACCCATAACGTAGTTCTCAGGGAGATTCAGTGTGACACAGGCACAACACATTTTTGCCTGTTGGGTGGACTGGAGCAACTTGAAATAAAGCATCTTGCTCAAGGACACAATGCGCTGCCAGGAATCGAACTTCTGAACCTACAATTGTGATTGAAAGTCTCGAGCATTCACATGTGTATATATACAGAGTGGGTAACCGACACTGCGCCAAGTTATATATAAATATACAAATTTTTAATATATAGACATGTAAATATGTCAGAAATACGAATTCTCTTGTAAACTGAAAATTTGATGAACACCTTTCATAGCGAAATCTATGCTACCAGATTTGAACTATTGTTCCTGCAGTTAGTGAAATAAATTATACGACCATGACACTCACCTCTGACCTCATAGATAAGCAATTGCCTTTGTAGATATCCGGCGTGATTTACTCCCCTTCTTTCGGGGACTCATGTTGCCAAACTGTCTGGAAGAATAGTTTTTTGGGGCCAACTGAAAATTGTCAACTAAAACAGGATTCTCATAAATAGTCTGCTCCCTGCTGTCCAGCAGGGAGTCCAGTTCAGTTTGTTCCAACAACCAGAGCAATCTAGTTGCCAACAGATACTCACTCCAACCCGTTGGGTTAGCCCTTTTGGTCAGCAACGCTATCAGTGATACTCCCATCCGATTACAATAGATGTTAGTTCCATGCATCTTTTCAAACAACTAACAGTATTTATGCAAAATCAATCACACAAATATAACACAATTTCACTTTGACTTTGTTGTTTTCCTGTGTTGTCAAAATAACTATCATTCTTGTTGAGTTTACAGGAAAATTCGTATTTCTCACATATTTACATATCTAGATATTAAATATGTATATATATTCATATACACATTGTTGCAAGTTGATGATTTTCCCCAATCACATTGATATCAAGTGTACAAATGCCCAAGACACCACTAATTTTATATATTTTTATTGAACATGACATGATTTACTTCAAAATCATGTGTAGTAAATAAACAATGGAAAGGTTTTTTAATATGGTACCATGTATAATTATGGTGTGTTGGTTGAATTTGTGTGATTGAATGTAGAATCTAAAATCGTGAGATAACTAACCTTGATTAAATGTTTGTATGCCTGGTCAGTTTGGAAGTGAATGAGAGTCTTTCTGTGGCAGAGTGAAGAGGCTGTCTGAACTAGCTGGGGTTAAGATTTCTCATGTTTATAATAGCTAGGTCCCCAGGAACATTAAACAGATGGCCTTTCCTTTTTCTGTTTTAATAAAGGCAGTAAATATAAATGGTGACGAAGCGCCTAAACAAAGGAATTTGTAATTAAGTTAGGCTGACTGAGGTTAAAGGTCAGTGTGTGTTGATATGTCACTATTTGAAAAAATGGAAACGTTCTCATTGTTAGATTTTATTACAGTAGGCTGGTGATACAGTAAAAAAACAGCTAGTCCACCCTGAAAGGTGGAAATGCTGGTGCCACAATAAAATGTTCCACAACATGCTGTAAAGTGATTGGCATTAGGAAAAGCATCCAGCCATAGAAACCAAGCTCAAAATGAAACATGTTCAAGATGTGGACATTTGATTGATCTAGCTTCACCTGTCTAACATGCAAATATAGATAATAGATATTAAATAGTGATGATGATGTATTGTAACATCATTAGGTGTTTGTAAGGCTGTAGTTTACATATGATTAAGTTTAATGTGATATGTTAAAATGTTAATGATTCTTATGTTATTGTGTAGTCCTCTGATCAAGCAATCCTATGGTACAGAGGTAGTCAGTCAAACAAGATCGACAGTCCAATTTTTATAGTTACAGTATTTCTATGCCTAGTTGAGAACCATACTGCACAATCTGACATGTAGTGGTCAATGATGATGATGGTGATGATGATGATGATGATGAGGATGATGGTGGTGGTGATGATGATGATGATGATGGTGAGGATAGTATTTCGAGAATGTTGTGGTAATGTTTTCATGTGTAAATGTCTGGATGTTTGGAGGAGATTGTACCATGTAGTGGCAAGTACAGTGAGGATTGAAAACTTGCTGTGGCAACAAACTGTACATGTTGAGGAGGAGAGAGGGTGGATGGGGGTGGTGGGCTCATTTTAATTTTTTTTTTTCTTTATTGTGTAGCTGGTCTGTTTACAACCTGTAGTACACTTACTCTAGGAAAAGAAAACTTCAGTATTTTGGTCATGTCATCAGGGCCCAAAATGTGACTACCCCCATCCTTGAGGGATGAATTCCAGGGAAACGAGCCAGAAAATGACAGAAAAGGAATTACACAGATGATATTAAGGAATGGACAGGAAGGAGTTTGGTGAAATATACAGCAATGGCAAGAGAGAGGAAAAGATAGAGAGTGTTGGTCCATAAGTCCATGACCCCCAAGCCTCAGATATGAGGATGGGATGAGAGCTAGTGACACTTACACCATTTTGTGTAATTTGCAGTTTATTGTGGCAAGATCTAAGATACTGTTTGTATTACCATTATTCATATTTCTTTCTGTTGGCCAGATGTGCTTTCTCTAATTATGTTTGTACATTGTTTTGATTTCTTTTCAATGTCTTCTATAAATGATCTGAATATTCTGGATCTGTTTTATGTGACTTGTACGTTTTTATCTTGTGTGTCAATTGTCATAGTTGTATTTGAGATTCCCTGGAGTTGTAAGGAAGAAGAGGGATAGTGGATTTGGTAGGGGCTATTTCAAATTGTGGAGTCAGGTTTCTAGGCGATTTATGTATGGGTGTAGTAGTTAGTTGTGCATCAGTGTTTGGTGAATAGTGGAAGGATGTGTGATGTCATCTGCATCGAGGTTGTATGTATGTTTTGAGGACTTGTGAAAAGATCGAGTGAGTGGATAGATCCTTGTGGTACTCCACATGGAAGTACTTCAATGGTGTTGAATATTTTTGTATAAGTGAATAGCAAGGAATGGAGTCAAAACTTTGTTGATAGTATGTAAATGGCCAGATTAAGTCCTTTTGAGATCCTAACTTTGCTGACGGTGTGTACATGGCCAGATGAGGTCCTAAGCCCCTAAAAGATTATGGTGCCCCCACCCTCACTATATAGTCAGCAGAATTTTTTTTTGTGTGTGTGTGGGGGAGGGGGGGGGGACTAACAAATATAATTAGTTTGAATAAAATGGTGCAAGCATAGACGAGTTGAGAAAGAAACTGGGTATAAGGGAGATAAGTTGTGGTGTGCAGGAGAGAAGGCTGAGATGGTATAGACATGTGATGCGCATGGTGGATGGCAGCAGGGTAAAGAAGTGCCAAGAAATCCCAGTAGAAGGAAGACGCAGTAGAGGCAGATCACGAAAAATATGGGCGGAGGTGGTGAGAGCAGATCTCAGATCGCTGAAATTCACCGCGAAGATGACGAAGGACCGTGACAAGTGGAGAGATGCTGTGCTGAATAGGACCCATCCAACCCTTGCAAGGAGGGAAAAGCGGACGTAAAATTATGATGATGACGATGATGATGATTAACTTTTCTAGAACTTTTGGAGTGTGAAAAGGAGGGTGATGGGTTTGTATGATATGACTTCACTGTAGTGTCTATGGTGGTGGTTGTGATGTTGTATGTTCTGTAGTGTCTATGTTGGTGGTTGTGGTGGTGTTGTATGTACTGTAGTGCCTATGTTGGTGGTTGTGGTGGTGTTGTATGTACTGTAGTGTCTACTTTGGTTTTTAAGCTATTACCTATGTTGTGACAATAATTTTAATGAAATTTACAGTCCAAGAGTTTCAACAAATTTTGAAAATAATCAATAATTGGAGTAATTTAGTTAAATAACTCATTAGTTTATAGCATTTCTATATATTTTAATAAATTTTGAAAATAATCAAGATCTGAGAGGGATTTAGTAACATAACCTATATTTTTCATTATTAAATTGATATTTAGAACATAACAAAAGTATTTTACATGAAATTATGGCAGGTTTTAATTTAAATAATATGGGAGATTTTTGTGTTATAAAATGGGTTAGTATGAAAAGAGTTAGACCACTTGATAATGGTGCTACAGCAATATTATCATGCTAAATTCATTTCAAATGATGATGATCTTCAAGTTAATTGAGTCGAAGATGTGCTTGCTAAACGCACCCAATTTGTTTTGGGAGGGGGTTTTATAAAAGGTTGCTTTTATGGATTTTCAAGTGAAGTACAGCTTGCACACAGTAGTGTTCTCCATGGGCTTCTATTTAGAATATATAATATTATAGTTGTATTTTTGTAGGCATTGGTAATGTTATCGGAAAGAAGTTTGATATGTTTTTGGTTTCATTTGCAAATCTGTGGTTATAAAGGGAATGCCTGTTTTTGAAAATGTTGCTGTGGTGTCATAATCTTACCTTTTTTTTATCAGAATGATAAGATCAGATTCAAAGTTTTCAAAGTCCTTATTCTGAGGGAGAAATTTACATGGCCTAAAGCCAAACTTATTGTTTGCTAGTGTATTGGCAGAGTGTATAAACAGAGAAAATATAAATATAACACAATCAATAATGTAGTAAAATTTGGTTATTTATTTGATGTTGAGTCTTCACTCTATTGCTGCTATGAATTTTGCCATTGTAATTACATTTGTCAGGAATGTTTGCAACAAATGAGATGGCAAAAGGAATTTTAGACTAGCAATTCAATGAAGTCTCATCTTCAAATAAATGAATATATATACGAGGGCAATCCCAAAAGTAAGGTCTCCAAAGCGATGGGGACGCAGAGAAACTGTTCGTATGGCTGTTGTGATTGGTGCTTCCTTCACTGGGATGCTCAATCTTGGCTTGGCAGCTGTTGAGAATGGAGCTCCCGTTGAACGCTACCGCCAAGTGCGAAGTTCGCGCAGTTATTCGGTTTTTGAACGCAAAAGGCGTTGAACCGATTGAAATTCATCGGCAATTGACTGAAATGTATGGACAGTCGTGCATGGATGTCAAAAACGTTCGCAAGTGGTGTAGAGAGTTTACAGCCGGTCGTACTGAAATTCACGACGAACAAAAGAGCGGGAGACCGTCAATTTCCGACGAGACAGTCGCAAAGGTTGAGGAAAACATGCGCACACCTTTCGGTTAAAATCCTGTGGATGGTGCTTCGGGAAACCTCAGGAACCAAAATGCAGAGAGAATCCATAGTGATCTCCCGATCTTTACGTATGTTTTCCTCAACCTTTGCGATTGTCTCGTCGGAAATTGACGGTCTCAAGCTGTAAACTCTTTACACCACTTGTGAACGTTTTTGACATCCATGCATGACTGTCCATACACTTCCGTCAATTGGGGATGAATTTCAATCGGTTCAATGCCTTTTGCGTTAAAAAAACGAATAACTGCGCGAACTTCGCACTTAGTGGTAGCGTTCAACGGGAGCTCCATTCTCAACGGCTGCCAAGCCAAGATTGAGCATCCCAGCGAAGCGCGTGCATGCTTGTTTGGGAGTGAAGGAAGCACCAATCACAACAGTGCTGCCAACAGCCGTACAAACATTTTCTTTTGTGTCCCCATCGCTTTGGAGACCTTACTTTTAGGATTGCCCTCGTATATACATACACATATATATTCATACACACACACATATATATATATCATTATCACCATTTTACGTCCATTCTTCCATGCTAGCATGGGTTAGACGAGTTGCCCTGTTGTGGGCAATGCTAGGTCAGGTGACCAAGCCTTGCTTATACAGAACTGATTTTGGCTTGGTTTCTACAGCTGGATGCCCTTCCTAACACTAACCTCATTTACAGTGAGTACACGATCATTTTACAGTGCGGACTGGGAGCTTTTTGTCATGACCTCTTTACAGTGTGGGCTGGATGCTTTTTGTTGTGACACTTACAAGACCACTTTACAGTGGGAGAGTGGGGTGGTGCATACTGTATATATGCTTCAGGTTCAGCCTGTATTACTGCATAATGCCAGAGATCACGGTCCTGTGTCATTCGCTTTGAGAGGTGCAATTGGGCAAGGTTAGCTTTTATCACCTCATCCCAAGTCTTCCAACGACTTTGAGCGTTCTGCACCTTTTTATGCAGCTGTCATTCTTCATATGCATCACATGTCCATACCAACATAATCTCCTCTCTTGCACAAATTTGATTCCTCTTATTTTGTTTATGCTTTGCCATTCACGTATATTACTATTACACATCCATCAGAGCATGCAAGCTTTCTTTCCAACCTACACAAGTCTTCTGCACACAGCGCCCATGTCTCACTACCATGCAACATTGCTGTTCATATGCACGCCTCATGCAGTCTGCCTTTCATTTTGAGGGAAAAGCTTTTGCAGCTAGCAGTGGTAGTAGCTCCCTGAACTTCTTCCCTTCCATTCTTACTCTGGCTACTGTACTTTCAGAACAACCAAGGTAGCAGAAGCTGTCTATTGTTTCTACAGATCCCTCCCTGAATTTGGTAGCGCTTGTTTCCTGTGGCTGTTTGATGCTTACTGTCCCGGTGCAACTGCTACATGTAAAGCCTACATTCTTCTCTAAACTTCCTGAGATCCTACTACATCTCTTGTGTACCTATAGTTTGCATATGGAGTAGAGGAGGATGGAGTTTCTACTTACACCTTTCCTACATACTGAGCAAGGCTATTTCCCCGAGGGGATCTGGGTTCTGTTTTCTCTTCTACGTTCTAGGACCTTAGTGTTTGTCAAGTTGACTTTAAGAGCCCTTCTTTCTAGGCCCAGCTTCGATGTTTGGAATTTCTTCTCTAGTTCCACCATAGATTTAGCTATGAGTGTGAGATCATCCGCATACAGAAATTCCCATGGGTAGCCATTCTTAAACTCCTCTGTATAGCCTGCAAAACGATAATAAACAGGAAAGGGCTAAGAACAGAGCCCTGGCAGATGCCAACTTGTACACTAAATTCCTCGCTATAGTCATTGTTAATTCTAACTTTGCTGACTGCTCCTCTATACATGGCTTGTACAGCCTTCAGAAGCCATTCATCTACTTCTTGTTTTCTAAGAGCCCACCAGATTATGGCCCAAGGCACTCTGTCGAAAGTTTTCTGCAGAGCAACAAAATCCAGGCAGAGTGGCTTGCTTTCATGACTTGGTCCATCAGTTTTATACCTCTATCTAGTACATCTCCTTTACCCTTGTAACAGTTGACAATGATGTTCCTGCGCGAATCATTTGGTATGATGCTATCTAGTATTACTTGGTTTACAATATGTGTGGTTATGGTTTGCCCTACCGACCCAGATGATTTCAGCATCTTGGCAACTATTCCTGATGGACCAGTTGCTTTCCCAGCCTTCATATCCTTAATTGCCTTGTAAGGTGGTGAGCGTGAGGAAGGTCATCAAGCAATAGAAAACATTGCAAATATAGACCATATGAGCAAGATGAGGTCACTTTAACTTATCTGGTCATTTTTCCAATCCATGCCAATGTGGAAAGCAGATGTAAGCTGATGATGATGATAAATACATTATAAGAAACTATTTTATATCAGAGAACCAAGAGCAGTTTCAGTTGGGTTGGGGTATCAAGAGTTATAACACTTGTGTTGATATGTGAGAGACACACTGTGTATTAAATCCATACCATGGATTCATGTATTCCTTTAAATAAATATCAACCATCCTTACTGGACATGAAGAACAGAATGACATGATGGCTAAATACTTAGCCATTTCATTTAACTCTACTTAAAGTTGAGAGAGAGGGAGAGAAAGAGAGAATGAATAAAAAGACAAAAAATTGATTAAAAATTTACAATTAAATTATTCTTAAACAAAAAATATAAAAATGTTGTGTATCAAGATGTGTGTTTGTATGTGAGAGCATACATGTAATAGTTCTTTATTGGTAGCCAAGTATATAGTAATTTTATTATCTTAGTGGTCATATCACATGCCATATATAATATGACATGTCATATGATATGACATATTTTAAGTTTATTAGAAACTGTTTTCACTACCTATTTGGTATACAATGTAATTAATTGATAAATTACTGTCTATGTTCATTAATAAAATGTGAAGTAAAACTATAAACATCATGATAAATGTCACCACATAAATTGCACTGCCAAGGGTTTTCAGGGTCATGAAGTCCCATATGCATCACATAAAGTGCATTGTCAAAATAAAGAATATTACAATGTGGGCAAGTAAAACTTCGACTGTTGCCAATACATTTGTCTGTAACGTTTGAACTAGAAACTGTTGCTGCTGAAGAATGAGAGCTTGTTTCTGCAATAGTACTTGTTACTCCAATATCTTTGATAAAAGGTGGAGTTCTTGGAGTTGGTGACTGACCACTTTCAAGGGATTGTGGAGGTGTTTGACGAATAGGGAGATGATCTTTAGAAAGCAAAACAGATGGTTGCAAAGAAAAATATGTATAAGAAGATTTGGCGAGCCCTGTAACTGAGATGTGCTCTGGAACTGTACTACTCTGTGGAGCAGCAGATACAAGGGACCTATTTGCTTGCTCCTGAAAATCAGAAACAGACTGTTTATTTAATGTTACATTAGAAAGATTTAACATGCTTGTGTTATGAAAAGAATCCTGAACTGATAAACTTTCATCAATAATATAGCAATCATCTTCATTGGTCTCAGATTCCATTTTTACAGAAGGAACATTTTTAGAATATTGGACAGCTTCATTAGAATAATTTGTATTTGTGGCAGTCAATCGAGTGTCGGGTTCATTAACTCCATATTGATTAGTTGCAAATCGTAAAGAGGAATTATCAGCTGATGGTTGGTTAGGGAGTGGTATGAATCCAGACTGGAAAACTTTATGCTTAAAATGCATATGCTTTTTTAGGTCATATTTTCTTTTTGCGGCATACTCACAAAGATCACAGATGAAAGGACGGACATCGGAATGAACTACGCAATGACTTACAATTTTGCTACGGAATGGAGAAGAAAAAGAACAGCTCTCACAGTGAAACAACCTACGTTTGTCATCGTCCAATCCACTTCCCTGAGTACTGTTGTTTCCTTTATCAATAGTTGTGTCGTCACTTATATCTGATACATTTCCAAGAAATGTTTGTGGTTCATTATGTACTTGATTGTGATGTATCAAATCTGAGTGAAACTCAGTAGTGAATGAACACTGATCACATTGGAAATGTTTCTCAACATGTGAGTTTTCCATAGAACTAGCAGAATCGTTCATGATGATAGAATCAACATATGAGATGGATATCAAACCTGCTCCAACAACCTGTGGAAATAAAATAGCATAAAAATAAATAAAATACCATTTAAAATGGTTTTACATATTTTAATCATTTAATATAGTAGAAATATGATAATGAAAGAGCTAAACTGTTGTGAAACCTAACTCTTGACTACCTTTAGTGGAATTTAGCTGTTGCAAGCATATGGGCCAGGTCCCTGGTCTGAGGATATGCTTCTTCTTCCTTCCACCAGTCCTGGAGACCCTAAACAAGAATCACAAGCACTTCCCTTCCTCCTTTCATTAAATTTTGGTTAGAACAGATTTTTTGATGTCTCTCTTCCATTGATTGATTGATTCAAACAAGTCATCAGAATAGTTGACAGTATGGAACATTAACCCAGAAAGCGATACAAGTTAAATGGCAATAACTAACAAGAATACATTGGGAACATTAAAGTTGATTAAATCAATGTTAGTACTAGACTGGTACTTTATTTTATCAACCCAGGAAGGATGAAAAGCAAAGTTGACCATGGCGGGATTAGAACACAGAATATAAAGAGCTAGAACAAATATCTTAATGGCATTTTATCCGACGCTCTACCAATTCTACCAATAACACTAATTAAAACCATAACAACAATATTTCAGATTTGAAAAAGAAGTTATAATTAGTATATGACAGAGAAGCAATAAATACTTCACAATTGATTAGTGTTTTTTGTTTTGTTTTTAGGGTGTTATTGTTTCTTATTCAGTTGAGAGTAGGCAACTTGGGTCTGCCTCACATGTCCTTCATTGATTTTACCTAGCAAGATAATAAAGTCACTGTCAATTGTTAAGGTCAGCTACATGAGGTCCTCAGATATAGTTAGCTCTTTGTTGTGCATAAGTGGAGATAACTGTTTCCGTTCTATTGCCTATCTCTATTCTGTCACTCAACTACCTCTATTACTCTTGAGTCCCAAATAATAGGGAGGGGTGTTGGGTTGGAAAATCGTTAAAATGTTGCTGGAGATAGATTAGCAAAATTTAATAAGTGGGAGAGTTGGAATAAAAGTAGAAGATCTGAAAAATTAATAAGCTGGATGGGGGCGATTATTCAAGACCTGAGAGTACTTTATCTATCCACTTCTCAGTTAACAGAATACCTTTTGCTCCTACACAGAAGAGCTTACTTATATGCTGTGTGAAATCAAGTTGAGGCTCTCCTCTATCTCACCTCTTGCACTCAGCTAGTCAACTCCACAATTTCACCCGACATACCTCTCATTATGCCAACATTGACAGTGGAAGCTCTGAAATGCATTCATTACCTTATGGGAAAAGAGTATCCTGTGTTTTGGAGTCCACTTTCTGTAAAGACACATACACTAACATCAGAGTAACATTAAGGCTTAGCTATACATCCCATGTTCTCTAAATTAATACTTACTTAATACATCTGAATCTGAAAATGAGTTCTAACTTCAAAAACGTTTGTCTTACCTGTAATTAGCACATGTTAAATGCTATATGTTAAGGCAGCCTCCTTCATACTATAACTGTGGACTGAAATCTGACTTGTATTAAACACTCTGCTTGCAATAATGCACTTCATATAATTGATGTCATAGAATAACGAGAGCTTTCTCTGATATAGTAAAAAGGCAATGTGTCATCATCAACTTTGCTGATATTCTTGTTAGATTGCTGTGACAGGTTTTTCATGAACGAAGTGAATTCTGATTGGTTAAAAATAACACTGGCAAAGTTGTTTCATAGCATTAATGATTGAGGAATTTGAGTTGATCTGGAAAGGACTTTCCAATTCCTTAGCCACATTGCTGCAACATCAAATCATTCTTATACTTTTGTATAGTTTGATTCCACTCAAAGAATCATCATGATTAAATTAATTGTGCCATGGAAGAGTGATAGTAAGTAAGTATGTGAATGAAAGCTGATTAACTACAAGAAGTTGAAGGAGGTATGCAAAATCTGAAGGCAGAAATTGATTGTACTTCTTTCAGAAGTGGGCTGCTGTAGTTTTGTTGCATCATCAATATCACTGCTCACTCTTGTGGTCCTCACCTGAAAGTAATGGAAGAATATTAACTACTTACTGCAACTGGAAGAAAAGCTTACTTTATATAATATGTAATATAATATACATATATATGTGGTTGGCATTAGGAAGGGCATTCAGCCATAAAAACCAATCCAGAAATGGTTCTGTGTGAGCAAGACACGGTCATCTGATCTGACTTTTCTCATAATGGGACAATCCATCTAATCCATGCTAGCATGGAAAATGGATGTTAAATGGTAATGATATATATATATATATATATATAATTGGTGTTGGATGCTTAAAGTGTTCGTATGTGGTAGGCCGTATGAGCACTCGATGCCCTCGTAGAGCAGAGTATGATACCACAGAAAAAAGAGAATTAGTGTTGTGACGAAAGGAATTTATTGGACATATTACAATTGTTTCTCGGGCACATTTTAGGAAAATCTGCTTCGTAGAATCGAGACCTATCCGAGGACCGCATGTTTTCAGAGTCAGGTTTGATCACCACATCGATCGTGCCTCGAGCTGGTCGCCCAAGAAACAATTGTAATATGGCCAATACATTTCTTTTGTTGCAACACTGATTCACTTTTTTCTGTGATACCTATTATTTTTATCTAAAGACATTTTCTTTCCAATTCCATCCCGCCCGTCCCCTTAATCTATTTTATTTCTCATTCTTTCTTCTGATGAAGGACTAACATCCGAAACGTTAAGATCCTCTTCCTGCTATATCAAGCGTTAACCTAATATATACCTTCCATATACTGTACCGATTGTGTTGTTATTTCTGTTTACCTTTTACATACATATATATATATATAGTAGTAGTTTTATTGGTAGCTCAGTCTTATTTATCTACAACATCCAATGCTGCTCAAAGGAAACCATGTTTGAATTTTACGTCTAAGTGTCCTAGCTGCATATTTAGGAGAGTCAAAGAAGTTGAAAGAAAGAGATAATAGATTTAGTGAGTGTAGAGTGGGATGAAGAATAGTTGAGATAGGAGTGGGAATCAATGGGCTTACTGTTGTTGTTTAGCCTTAGGTGAGCACTGATCAAGATCTATGGTTAAAGGTATTCCAGGCATGACTATCACATCTTTTTGTATATCTAGGACTAAACTATTCAATATAACTGGCATTTTTAAAGACATTAGAGTGTGATCTGAGGGATCAAATTTTGCTATTTGTAGCACATCGAGCAACTGTATAGATGTTCTCTGGACAGGTAAAGGGCACAGTTTCTTACCACAACAAATTCCAACTCACAGTTTTTGCAACTATATGTAAAAACCCTCCCACATATCTAAATACTTCTACAACACCAAGTCTAGGAAAACTTTCAAAAATAGAACATGTAACACAAAAATAGTAGTAGCACCAACAGCATTATTAGCCGTAAACACTATACTGAGATGCTCAGTATCAGTAAGTACAGTGGAGCACCAGTTATCATGTTTGAATAGAGTTCACCTTCTTCACCATATTTGAGGCTACCACCAGACTGTAACACACACATGTAGAATCAATAGCTGCATGCCACAATGTGCAGAGAGAACTATACATCACATCTAGATGTTTGGTTGACAGCCAATATGTCATAGGTCAGTGCAATCAGGGCTGACCTGTGGCTAGCATGGCCCTGATCTCTGTGTGATGGAAGATGTGGGACATCTTATATATATATATGTGTGTTCATGTCAAGTAACCAATAGTAAAACAACCTCTTTGTCATTTTTCAGCTTGTCCATTCCAGTATGTTGGCTTAACAGAGAAATCTGATGGTTTGATGGTTGAAAGCATCATATCAGTTTATTGTGGAGCACAAAGAATGTGTTAGTGCACCTAAAATATTCTTGTCCAATGCAGCCAAAGAGGTTCATCAATTAATGTCTATTTTCTATACTTGCACGAGTTAGACAGGATGTCATGTTAGGCTTGACAGGTCAGGTGATCACGACTTGCTCATAGGATTCATTTTTGATTTGGTTTTCTATGGTTGGAAACTTTTCCTAATGCCAATCTCTTTACAGTATGTACAGGGAGCTTATTTTGTGGCACCGACCACTACCATGTTATAGAGTGGACTGGGTGCTTTTTGTCATGGCACACACATATCATCATCATCACCGTTTAATGTTTATTTTCCATGCTTCCAT
This sequence comes from Eledone cirrhosa, assembly GCA_964016885.1. Taxonomy (NCBI): domain Eukaryota; kingdom Metazoa; phylum Mollusca; class Cephalopoda; order Octopoda; family Eledonidae; genus Eledone; species Eledone cirrhosa. Next base: position 294,665,407 of record OZ024740.1, read on the forward strand.
ATGTTAGATGGGCTGTCACATTACAAGGCAATACAAATCTATAAATGTTTTCACATACAGTCCCATTCATTTAACTTCTGTATTTTGGATATTAATGGCTTCACAGATTCAGTCCCACTCATTCAGCCTCAAAATTTGGATATCAATGGCCTCAAGTTATATTTTTACATATTACTCAAAGACTGAGTGAGTTCCAACATTATTTTTACTTGGTTTAAAGATATAAGTTCCTTATATCTAAGAGTAAAACAAAGTCTCATTAATATTTATAGAAAGCAAGTCATCTCTCTCTGTTTGAATTTTAACCCTACATTGCTCTATATATAATATGTATTTTTGTGGTAAAGGCTTTATCTCACATAATATAAAATCTATGAGATTTTGATATTATTTATTCTGAGAACAATATTTTAACATCAGTATGAGCAGCTAGTTACGGCTGGTTTGAACAGAAAGAGTTGAGAGAATTATGGCCGGATTTGGCTGGTTTAAATGTTAAACAGTTAAACCACTAAAATCTGATAAAAAAAATAATGATCAGCTTAGTTAGTCAATTACGCCAAGTATATCTCTCCTTCAATTTTCAAGCCTTGTTCCCTTCCATTATAAATTTATAGAGGGCAGTGGATTGGCAGTATCGGTAGAGGGTCGGACGCCATGCTTTCCAGCATAGTTATGTCCCTTTACGGTCTGAGTTCAAATCCCACCGAGGTTAACTTTGCCTTTCATCTTTACGGGGTCGATAAAATAAAGTACCAGTAATGCAGTGGGTAATTGCTGGCCTTGTGTCAAAAGTAGAAACAATTATAAATTTATAGTCTTGTAAGAAAACAATATTCAAAGTAAATGATCATAACCCAGTATCAAATCTAGGCTACAATCATTTCATGTCAGTTAGCTACCAATTTAGGAAAATCATGAAAGTCACAATACTATTTCTGCAGCCTTAAAACATGTCATTGTACTTGGTCAATTGAAATAAATATTTATTTCAATTTTAATCTTTAGTGAGGGGACTTGAAAAGCAAAAGAATTCTAGAGATGCAGTTTTTTTAAGTGAATGTTTGGAAGACAACTGTTAATTAATGATTGTGAAAGTCTCAGAAGCCGGTGTGAAGCTTAAAGTTTGCTGGTTACATAGAATTTGGTTTCACTGTCAGCATACAAGTCAGAAGTATCGCATCAGCCTGTTATATCTAGCTCAACATTTCAATTTATAAAAAGAAAAAAGGGTGGTGGATTGGCAGAATTATTAGAGTGTCAGACAAAATGCTTTGGGCTACCTGTTCTGGCTCTTTACATTCTAAATTCAAATCTTACCAAGGTCAACTATGCCTTTTGTCCTTCCAGAGGTGATAAAATAAAGTAGCAGTAAAGTACTGAAGTTGACTTAATTTGAGGACTTTGTGCTTAAATTAGAAATCAATTCATAACATGAGAAGTTATGACATACTATGGGCATGTAGTTAGAATGTCTCAGGAAAGAAGCGCATGGACAGATTTTATAGGTAAAAACCAACCGACAGGAGAGCCAGGGGTAACCCCAAGCAAGATGGCTAGATAACATCCATGAACTTGGCTGGTCACGCTTGGGGATCCAGCCAGATCAGTTAGATATGGTTGCTTTTGACAGGACACGATGGAAGGGGTGTTTAAGGACTCTGCTTTCTCAACCCTCTCAGGAATAAGTGGACGAAGAAGTTATGACAAAGTTTATGGTATGAATGATGAGAATGAAATAACAGTCAAAGCAAACTTTAACTAGTCTATTTAGAAACGAGTGTCTATTTAGATACGAGTGTCTGTAATTAGAATAATGAGAATGGTGAATGAACGACACTTTATATTAGTTGAAGCATTATAAGAGCTATAAAGGAATTTATAAAGAGCAATAGAAAAGGAATTACTATAAAATATCAATATTTTAATAATTTACAGAAATAAATATTAACTCTTAACATCCTGTAATGATTTAGCAGAAAATATTCTAAAACAGGTAATTTAAATGTTTAGAGTATCTTTACTAGTGGACAAATCGTTGTGAAAATTTGTAGTAATTGAGTAAAGACTTCAATTTTTAATGTGATGCAGTCACATTGCTGTTTTGTCGTACTTTTTAAAGAATGTTTTTCTAATGCGGTACATGATGTTAAGAGTTAAATACAGTTTAATATTTTTCATATTCGACTGTCCTTTTTTTGCTGACCTATGGTATAAACGTTCCATCCATACCACCCATTCTATTTTCAGACAATGTATCCTTCTTTTTTAAAGGTGTTTTGAAGGGAATTCAGCTATTTCCAGCTGGCTAGGAAACCTAGAGGGTGGCTTGTTTTGTTAATTCGCCCTATTTCTGCTTTCACTAACTCACACCTCGTATCAAAAAACATCCTGAATGCGATCTTTCTATCTTTTTTGTTTTTCAAACACATTATATCTAGGATCACATTATCTAATGTGCTTCTTTTCTTTCTTTCTTTTAAAAAAAAAAAAGACGGTATGGTGTAATGTAACTGCTATTTCTAGCCGGTCGAGTGGTCATGTAGAGACTTTCTCGTCGGTTTGTTTTGTTTAGTCTCAGATCGGTCTAGGGCCGGATTAAATCATTTTGAAGCTCTTAACACTTAAAAGATTATGATGCCCCTCGCCCATATATAAAGTCTGTAAAGAATTGTTTCAGGAGCGACAAATACATTTCTTTTCAATAAAATGGTGCGTCTCTTCCCTTCATACACCAAACATGTGTTTATTTTGTTTAATGGTTAATACAGTCATGCTTGATTATGCAAGTCTATGATCAAAGACATTCCAGTCGTGACCACCACGTCTTTATTCTCCAAGTAGTGGATTACATTATCCAATGTATCCCTTATAAAGTGTTTACGGTGTGGTTTGAAGGAGATTTGTCAACTATTTCTTACGGATCGAGTCACCACATAGTTTCCCTCAGAAGCTCGTGTTGTTTTGTGCAGCAACAAGAGTAATTATTAAAGATGCTCGAGTTATAAATTTATTTTGACTATACTGAAAGTTGCAACACCCTTTAATTTGCCTTATATTACCAAATTAATTTACAACACCTGAATAAACCATTAATATTTAACTAAAATTATTTATATATAAAGGGGCTGTTGTCAGCGTGAAATCACTTTCATGAAAATGTTTGGTGAAATATATCAAAACATAATCAACTAAAAGTTTAAAATACTTTACCTGCAGTGTGGAAAACTAAGGAAAATCTAGATAATAAAATATTATGATATAAATAGATAATAAAATGATGAGAAATAATTAAGTTTGGTAAATGGATCAAGGAACCGGAACTTGTAAATATTGAGGTGTCGCTGTTGTCAACGGTTTTACAGGAAAATGTGACTCGAAATAAAAACAATCAAAAACAAGCAAGACATGGAAATTGTACATTTTTGGAAAACAGAAAGTTTTATATAATCAATTCATATATTTTTCAGGATTTTTTGTCTACAGATACATAACTTAAAAAACTAAAAACTAATACGATTAAATTTTCTAAATATACCAAAAAAAATTCTCGTCATTGAAAACATCCGCACAAGAGTTTCCTCCCCTGAATTGCTAAAACAAAATAAATCTAGTTTCACTTTATGTAATCTTTTTCTATTGTACTATATAATTTTCTCTACTGTAATGTGTAATCTTTCTCTACTATACCATGTAATCTTTTTCTACTATACTATAACATCTTTCTCTACTATACTATGTAATCTTTCTCTACTGTACTATGAACAAATTATTTAGGATAAAAATCATATCAAGTCAAATATAAAACACACAAAAGTTACATTTTTAAAAAAGTGGTTTCTTGAATAAAGTTGAATATATATATATATATATATATATATATATATATATATATATATATATATATATATAAGCAATGAGTTATTTAATTTGTTGGTTATTCAACAAAATTAGTTTATAACAGATTAGAAGCACTCTACAATTTTCTTCTTGATTATAATATCAAAAGTATTGATAAATGGAAACTATCTTTATAAAACCATATTTATTTTATTATATATATTTCAAGGGTACCAACATTTTTGGTACGTTCTCATCAGATAAAATATAAAGTTGTTTTACAGATAGTGACATATCCAAAACAAAAACTTATCGTTTTAAGTTCTGTTTGAATAGTTTGAATATATATATATATATATATATATACAAAAAATATAAAGCAATCAAATTTTTGTTTAATGCATTTAATTGCTGACGATCGTTTCTTCCAGACAACTGGTCTGGAATCGTCGGAGCATACACAATGTTTAAACAAGTAATTACATTCTTAGTCTTTAGAACAGTCATTAAGATACATTATTATTAACAGTGTCAGTGACATCATATTGAAAAGCAAGAATAAAAAAATGATACTACAGTGAAAAGATAGCAAAATATTGAAAGGTGTTATGCATGCTATTATTAATTTTCTTTGTGTAATAAGCTTGATATACTCACTTTTAGTAACACCCTCTTTATAACACGTTTCAATATTTTGCTATCTTTTCACTGTAATTAAATGCAATAAACAGAAATTTGATTGTTTAATATTTTGTATTTCTGCTCTGTAATACATTTGATAATCTACATTGAGCTAATTTTCTTACTGGTAATTAGGTAATACAAAATATTACCCTTTCTTATTTATAATTGTATACAGATTATATATATAAGTATAAATACTATTATTATGAGGTTAACTTTGCCTTTCATCCTTACGGGGTCGATAAAATAAAGTACTGGGATGATTGCTGGCCTTGTGCCAAAAGTAGAAACAATTATTATTATTATTATTATTATTAAATATATATATATATGGCAGGAAGGTATACGTTGCTGACGATAGCTAATAAGCTTGAAACTAGTACAGCGTTCCTTTGTCCGTGTTGAACAAATGAGCAACAATGGCTTAATTCGGGATGTTTGTTTACAAACACACCGAGCATTATAATAAATGTTCGGTGAATCCATACGTACATATATGTATGTGTGCATGTATGTATATATATATACATACTACTGTACGTCTGTATACATGTATGTATGTACGTATACATACTTATATTTAAGTAACAGCCGTACTAAGAGTGAGAAATGAAATTTTGTTTCATTTTTTTATAAATATATATATATATAACAAAGAAGGTGTGGTAAGATACCAGGTGGACCATAACGCACCAGAGTACTTCTTTCATACATGTATGTGTGTGTGTGTAATCTGAGTTTTTCGATTTGTTGGCATTTATGCAAACAAGCCTCTTTTCAAGCTATGTCAGGACCCCGTCATTCTTGCTCTTGTATTGGCATGTAAACAGAACTGCAGACACTAATGTTTCTGGGTGATTATCCTTCATCAGTACAGTATACTGCTTACCTGCCAACTGTCAGAGCTAGTGAAAATATATGATATTTTCTGAAATATACAGTGACTGACTGGCCTGATCAGATCTGCATATTAGCAGACCCACTGATCAGCCAGATTTGTTAGTTATTATATATATATATATATATGTGTGTGTGTGTGTGTGTGTGTTAAAACAACAACAGAAGACCGGACTGGAAAATTTCCTAATCTGGCCTTCTGTTATTTTAATGGATACTCCAATCCTGCACTAGCCACAGGATACCACATCTACAATGGATGATTTGCATAATGTTGAGTGCTTTAATTAATTTATTGCATCATTGTTTACCAACCTGAACCACCAGTTCTACTCATTAGTAAACAGCCTAACATAAATGGTATAAATATATATATCTAGGGCAGGTAAAATTCCTGAGATCCATGGACGAGTTCTCTCCAGCAGTCTCTGTCCTTCGTCATTGCTGCTATGTCCTACAGCTTCCAGAGATCAGTGTCTGTCCTTAGGGCATCAACATGTCATCCTTGGTCTCACTCTTCCAGTGTGTCCGTGTAGGGACTCCCACAGGACCGCTGAGTGCAGTGTCAACTCTGAATGTTGGTGAGCATGTCCAGCTAACCTCAATCTCTCCAGTGTCACTTTCAGGCCTTTTCTCGTTTTAATTTTTTCATTGTCCATATATTTTGTTGAATGTATGTGTGTCTTTCAAACTGATATGTATTAAACACTTATCAAACTGTCATGTATTAAACCTTTCTAAGAATGATATGTTCTAACTCCTTATAAAACTGTTATGTATTAAACTCTTATAAAACTGATATGCATTAAACCCTTATAAAACTGATATCTATCAAACCCTTATGTATTAAACCTTTATAAAACTTATATGTATTAAACCCTGTGAACTATTGTCCAGTCAGTCTTACTAGTTGCATTGCCAAACTGATGGAATCCTGTGTCAGAGAAACACTTTGGAACTCTCATAGTCTTATCCGGCCCTCGCAATTTGGATTTATCCCCAACTCCAGCTGCTGTGATCAACTTATCGAGTTTCTTGAAGACATCACCCGGATCACTGATGGCGGTTCATGGGTGGATGTTGTTTACCTTGACTTTGCGAAAGCTTTCAATTCTGTGCCACACAAAAGGCTTATGGCAAAACTCTCTACAATGGGTGTGAAGGATGATCTTTTTAACTGGTTGAAGTCCTTCATTCTCAGTCGAAGAGAGGTAGTCACGGTTCTGGGACAACATTCTTCACCATATGAGATGTCATCTGGTGTACCACAGGGATCTGTTCTTGGCCCCCTTTTGTTTGTGGCATATATTAATGACATAGATGCCAACTTAAAGAATGCCACAGTACTAAAGTATGCAGATGACATCAAGCTGTACCTTGAGATAAAAAGGACAGATCCTGAACACTATAGATCTTGCTTGCAGTCTGACCTGGACACAATGCAACAATGGATCACAGACTGGCAACTCAAGCTAGCTGTGGACAAGTGCACCACCATGCATTTTGGGAGTAAAAACCCAGCGTCCACATACTCCCTCCACAGCACTAATATCAAGAAGTCTTTTTGCGAACGTGACCTGGGCATTATGGTCAGCAGCGATTTGCGTTGGACGAAGCACGTCTCTAAAATTGTCAAGAGGGCCGAGGGTGTCTTAGCATCACTCAGCAAGACCTTTGTTATCTGCTCTCCAGCTATCTATTTAAGGCTGTACATGGCTATGGTGCGGCCACACTTAGAATTTGCATCACCAGTCTGGAACCCCTATCTTGCTCAGAACATTGACCGCCTGGAAACTGTTCAGAGACATGCAACCAAGCGAATACCCTCCATCAGGCATCTACCATACTCTGAACACCTTGCTTCCCTGGGCATGGATACATTGAAGCTCCAACGCCTGGCAACTGACTTGGTAAACACCCACAAAATTGTTAACCATCTTGCCAACAACAACCCTGAGTACCTTTTTGATTTCCATGTGTCTAACACACGTGGGCATGCCCACAAAGTCAGAAAACAGCACAGTTCCCATGACTTTTGGAAACATTTTTTCACGCTCAGAGTTGCTAAAGGATGGAACAAACTACCTGCATCAGTTGTTAGCTGTTGAGACACTGCATCCTTTAAAACCTCCATTCTTCCCGAGATTCACCAACATTACACCTAATGTTCCCCCTCTATACACATACACACATGTATATCATGACTCATACACTATTCACTTCCCTGACATTTGTATATTATTCTATGTACTATACCTTTGAGCACTTTAAACAATAATTTCATTATATTATTATTATTATTTAAACTGTTATATAATAAAACAAAATTTACCTTATAAATCATTAAAATGTTTCAGTTCTACTGTTTCAAATATATATTTCATTTCTAAAAAAAAGCCCGCTATATGCTTGTGTAAATCATTTTTATCAATAAAAATGAGAAATGTGCATTTACATAACTGAAGAAATATACAATTAAGCCATTAATAACTTTGTACATCGTTTATATCGATAAAATAAATTTTGAAGAAATATCATAGTTGCATGCCATGTGCACAGACTAATATAATTAACGAGTGAAAAATGTTGAGCCCCAATTACAGACCTTGCATTCGAGTCGATCTTCCAATCGAAGATGGTTGGCCTTGAGCAGTTGCTGAAGAATATTGAAGTAATCGAACCCCATCAAGGTTTTTTCATACTCAGAAACTATCTTTCAATTCCTAAGCTTCTATATATTCTCAGGGTCAGTTTTTCTCACAGACTTCTATCCTGCTTCCAATGCTTCAACGACCTATCTTCGAGAGACTCGAGTGCTTGGTCAATGTCAGACTTTCTCCAGAGTCCCGCGATCAGACTGTGTTGCCCAAGCGATTTGGGGCTCTTGGTCTTCGTAAATGTGCATCCCTCTCTCTTGCTTCCTTTCTTGCACCCACGCTTGCTCCACCCTTTCTTCTCCAACATAGACTAGTTCCAACAGGGAGTTGGATGAAGCTCTCCTGCAATGGAGTGAGTTGGGCTTGTCTGTTCCTGACAGTCGAAGTCAGAGAGCTTGGGACGGCATAAGTTCAAAGGCTACCTTCGACCAATCGGATCAGTTTTTAAGGTGCCGCTTACTATGCCAGCATCAAGCACTCAGGTGATTGGGTTGATGCCCTACCCGTGGCTAATGTTGGTGGCCTACTCAGCTTGGACGAACTTCATGTCTCCATTGCCCTCAGAGTTGGAGCTGACTCTGTACAGGTCTGAAATGCCGATGTGGAAAACTCTTCGACTCCAGTCTTTCTTGCCGCCTGAAAGCCGGTCGCTTTGTGTTACACGGCACTAAACTTTATTCTCAAGAGAGCTTTTGCCCGAGCAAACATCCCTTCAATCTTAGAACCATCTGAGCTATCCAGAAGTGATGGGAAAAGCCCTGACGGCTTTACCCTGTGCCCCTGGTCGAGAGGCAGATGCTTTGTCTGGGACGTCACAGTTAGTGACTCTTTTTGCTTCTTTCCACATTGTGGATGCTGTGGTTAGGGCGAGAGCCACAGCTTCCGCAGTCGAACGGAACAGAATCCTAAAACACCACGATCTGTCGGCCAGCTACATTTTCCAGCTTGTGGCGCTTGAGACCTTTGTGGGAGTTGGGCTACTGACTGCGAGATTCCTATCTTTACTGGCAACTCGCCTAACAGAGGTAACTGGTGAAGCTTGCGACGGTGCTTGGTTGTTCCAGCGCATCAGCCGAGGTAACACTGCAAGCATGCTGGCTTGCCTTAAAAATCATTAGAGATTTCTCAGTGCTCCTCACGATACTGTTATTTTTTACTCTGTTAGCGGCTCGGTTGTCCACCCCTTTCATCTGCCTTTTGTTGTATGTGGTCCCAGATGTGTGTGCTAACCGTTTGTTTTTTTATCTCTTCTATTTCTTTTCTTTTTTTTTTGTTTTCTCTTTCCCTTTCCTTTATATTATATTTGTTTGTGCTTTCGTTCTGTTAGCATTGTATTATATTTCTTTTTATACACCAATGAATAAAACTTGTAATAAATATGATAGAAGGGAGATAAGTACATATATACAAATACATATACATGTATGTGTGTGTTTTATGTTGGTGTATCTCATGCAAGAGGTTTATACTATGTAAGTAATAGGTTCATGCAGTAATGTGGAATCTAACCAATAAATGAATGAGTAAATGATAAAATAAATTAAGTATATCTGTTGATGTGAAACATGTAGTTGAGATAAGTTTTATTGCATGTTCTCATGACCATTTCAGTGTTAAATAGAACTCATAATCACACACACTGACTTGTGTTCTCTTCTATAAACTATGAGTAAGTAATATAAACAAGGCTGCATTAATTGTTAAGCAAAATAAGTACATGTTTAGGGAATCAAATGAAGAAGGTCACCATTTTATTTAAATTAAATGCATTTGTCATTAAAAATCTTTTTTGCAGATTTCATATATGGAGAGCAACATAATATTTTTTAGTGCTTAAAAAAAAGTTAATTTGGCCCTGAAGATAGTGGGGTTACATACTGTTTAGTGACATTGAATATATATCTCCATATATCATATATCCATCTCTTCCTTACGATTTAAAGTTGTGTGTGGTCCCAGATGTGTACTTTTTTCTTTTCTCTTTCTGTTTTCCCTTTCCTTTATATTATACTAGCTGGGGTACCTGGCTTCGCCCGGTAGAAAATGACTGTATTGGATGTATTGTCTGGTATGAGGTGAGACCCTAATGTGTGTGTGAGAGAGAGACATAAAAAAAACAACAATAATAAAACTTCCTTAATAGGCTGATTAAATGGTAGCACTGGCCTTGGATTTAACCATAGTCAGTATGATCTTTTTCAGCTCCAAAGGACGTCATCTGAAATGCAGCAATATACCGCATAACATTATTTCTGAAGTGTTTAGCTTCGTTAGTATGGACTGTAAATAGTATATGGATAAAAGCTGAAGGGTAATTAATTTCAAATAGTATCAATTTTTCTTTGTTCTGTAAAATGAATTTATAAAATCTAACGCAATATTGTTAAACCTTCCTATAGATCAAAGGACCTATAGTTTAAGCCGTTTCTAGACTTTCGTGGGACGTTACTCTGTGTGAATATCTAACACTTTAATTGTTTCTCTCTCTTTCTGCCTCTCCCTCTGTGTTTCTCTCTTTAGATGTGTGTGTAGTTTTCGTGTGATCCAACCAACCAACCAGCCGACCAACCAATAAATATCTTTCTTTTATATTATATATAGATATAGATTTGTTTGTGCTTTCGTTCTGTAATCATTGTATTATTATATCTGCAGTATCGGTAGAGGGTCGGACGCCATGCTTTGCAGCATAGAGTTACGGTTCTTTATGATCTGAGTTCAAATCCCGCCGACGAGGTTAACTTTGCCTTTCATCCTTATGGGGTCGATAAAATAAAGTACCAGTCACGCACTGGGTCGATTTAATCGACTTTCCCCTCCCCCCAAATCACTGGCCTTGTGCCTATATAAGAAACCATTATTATATCTCTTTTTATACAACGGTGAATAAAATCCATATATTTAATTTTATTAGAATGTTTTCGTAAATAATTAATCATTAATGTTCTAGTTCCCCTAGAAATAAACATTTTACGGAAAATAAAAGTATCATTAGCGATTTAGGAGACAAATAATTCCGATTATTATGGGAACTGACGAGAAAATAACGATGATAGTCACCGGAAAACTTTCCATGTCTTAAAGTTGCTATTCAGTTGATCCCTATGGAGTGATGTGACCCCGATTGTCGTACCTGGTGGTGAATTGATGGTCGTATTTTGTTTTCCTTTTTTTCTTTCTCTCGCTTTGATCATATATATCTTGGTGCGTTGTATTTGTGAGGTTCCTAGCAATAGTTAATTGTATTTATTAGTTCTTAATTCTTCAGTTCTTCCGCGCATCGAGCAGTAAGTAGTCGCCAACGATCACAATCAGCAGCTTTTTCGCGTCCGTGCCAAGTGATGTTGTCTGCCATCAGGTCTTTTTGGAACGTTCGTCGCCAGGTAATCCTGGGGCAACCCCACTTCCGTTTGCCGCCAGGTGGAGTCAAGTTCATCACTGTTTTCGAGTATCGTTCGTGGGGCAAACGCAGAATATAGTCAACCAAGCGACACCAGCGATCCGTGACGATCCTTTGCAGCGTCCACGACTTAGTTTACCGCTAGTAGAATGCGTTCAGCCGTCTCTCTATCTTTGCCGTGATTTTCCAGGTTTCGATCGCCTAAGGTAGCACGATGCTCTTTTATTTATTATATGTGTTTATATTTTCATTCTGAAAGAAATGTGAACAATTTGTAATGTTATTTATACAACTGTGAATAAGATTTTATAGTTTAAAACTATTTATGAAATATAGGTAAACAATCGGAGCTGAAGATTGCACTCACCAGAATTGTTGCAAAATTTAATGTCTTAATGTATTATTACATTCCACCATCTAGCTTTAATTATTTGAGTAATTAAAAAAAGATTTGTTTTTACTCGTGTTTTACTGTGTACAAGGAATCGTTCAGTAGAAGCTACTAAATCTAACTTTTCATTATTCCAAATGTTGTGAAGATAAGACGTTAAGATTTACGGTAGCTGCAACCACGTGGCCTGTTTGTAAACAATACTTAATATAAACAAACACACGTGGCTGGTCTGTTGCAAACGATGAGCGCAAGTTGAGGTTTGCCTTTTGATTTGAAGAGACCCTACTATATTTTATTGATGAAGGTCGAACAAAAAAGAAATTATTCGACTGTCAACAATGGCGACATTTACTAAAGTTCAGCCACGTGTTTTTGTTTATGCAGCAACATGCTTGGTTTAGTTTAAAGTAAATATGAAGATTAAAAAAAATGTAACTGAAAAACAGATGATGGTACATTTCATACAGAATATTGCAATTTTTATAAACTGAATTGTTGCACATCTTGTCTACCGTTATGGGGAATGCTATCAATTTCAAATATTACCATGATCAATGAACAACATTCTCCATCCACTGACAAGCAATAAGAACAGCTTGTAATGAAAAACACGCACATCTTTACCTCTAGAGCTTAGAATTCATTATTTAATCCCTTTACGGACTGAGTTCAAATCCCGCCGAGGTTAACCTTGCCTTTCATCCTTACGGGGTCGATAAAATAAAGTACCAGTAATACACTGAGATAATTGCTGGTCTTGTGCCAAAAGTAGAAACAATTAAATTGAATTGGCAGTATCGGTAGAGGGTCGGACATGCTTTCCAGCGTAGTTACGTCCCTTTACGATCTGAGTTCAAATCCAGCCGAGGTTAACTTTCCCTTTCATCCTTACGGGGTCGATAAAATAAAGTACCAGTAATTATACTAGGTAATTGCTGGCCTTGTGCCAAAAAGTAGAAACAATTATTTAATCATTAGCGTGTATGGCAAAGAGATGCAGGGAGATTGTTGAGTCCAAGCTAGCTGCTGGAAAGTGCAGTTTTCACCGACCAAATATTCACACTGAGACATGTATTTGACAAATCGTGCGAGTATTGTATTGCCAAGAGGCATATTCTTGTTTTGTAGACCTTGAAAAGGCATATGACCATGTTCCTCGGGACCTACTGTAGAAGGTTCTGCAGGAGTATGGGATACATGGTCAGCTTCTTACTGCCCTGATGTCTCTATACGAATGCCTGAGTATTTGTGTTTGGATAAATGGTGCTAAATCGAACCTATTCAATGTGGGAGTCGGACTGTCAAGGGTGTGTACTGTCACCTCTCTTGTTCATTATTTACATGAACAAGATTGATATTATTTATATGAACAGGGTTCATCATCATCATCACCGTTTTACGTCCGTTCTTCCACGCTAGCATGGGTTAGATGGGTTGTCTTGTGGGCAGTGTCCGGTCGGCTGACCTTGTCTTGCTCATACGGGAGCTGATTCTGGCTTGATTTCTACAGCTGGATGCCCTTCCTAACACCAACCTCATTTACAGTGAGTGCTGGGTGCTTTTTTCCGTGGCGCCTACACGTCCACTTTACAGTGTGGGCTGGGTGCTTTTTTGCCGTGGCACCTCCACGACCACTTTGCAGTGGGAGGGTGTGGGGGCATATTGTCTATATGCTTCAGCTTCGGCTTGTACCCGTGGGGGTCGGGTCTTCTGTATTACTGCGAGGTGTAATTGGGTAAGGTCGGCTTTTATCACCTCATCCCAGGTCTTCTTGGGTCTCCTCACTCCGCGGTTTCCATCGACTTATAGTGCTCTGCACCTTTTTATGCAGCTGTCATCCTTCATACACATCACATGTCCATACCAACGTAACCGCCTCTCCTGCACACAGCATTTGCTTCCTCTTATGCTCAGTCTCTCTCTCAATTCATTTATGCTTTGCTGTTCGCGTATATTACTATTACACATCCATTGGAGCATGCAGGCTTCGTTTCTTTCTAATCTACGCAAGTCTTCCACAGACAGCACCCAGGTCTCACTACCATGTAACATTGCTGTTCGTGTACGCGCATCATACAGTCTGCCTTTCATTTTGAGGGAAAAACCTTTTGCAGCTAGCAGTGGCAGTAGGTCCCTGAACTTCTTCCACCCCGTTCTTACCCTGGTTATTGTACTTTCTGAACACCCACCTCCGCTGTTAATTCAGTCACCTAGGTAACAGAAGCTGTCTACTGTTTCTACAGAGCCCTCCCAGAGTTTAGTGGTACTTGTTTCCTGTGGCTGTTTGCTGTCCCAGCACAGCTGCTAAATGTGAAGCCTACCTGAGATCCCGCTACATCTCTTGTGTACCCATTGTTTGCATTCGGGGCAGAAAATGGAGTTCCTACCTACACCTTTCCTACATACTGAGCAAGGCCATTTCCCTGAGGGGAACTGGGTTCTGTTTTCTCGTCTACTTACAAGGACCTTAGTCTTTGTCAGGTTGACTTTGAGACCCTTTCTTTCTAGTCCCTGCTTCCAAGTTTGGAATTTCTTCTCTAGTTCTACCATAGATTCAGCTATAAGTGCGAGGTCATCTGCATACAGGAGTTCCCATGGGCATCTGGTCTTAAACTCCTCCGTTATTGCCTGCAGGACTATGATGAACAGGAGAGGGCTAAGAACAGAGCCCTGGTGGACACCGACCTGTATGCTAAATTCCTCCCTATGTTCATTGCTAATCCTAACTTTGCTGACTGCTCCCCTATACATGGCTTGTACAGCTTTCACAAGCCATTCATCTACTCCTAGTTTTCTAAGAGCCCACCAGATTATAGCACGGAGAACTCTGTCGAAGGCTTTCTCGAGATCGACGAATGCCAGGTAGAGTGGCTTACTTTTAGCTAGGTACTTTTCCTGTAACTGCCTCACAAGGAAGAGGGCATCAGTGGTGCCTCTTCCTGGTACCAACCCAAATTGCATCTCATCTAGTTTCACCCAGACCCTAATCAACTGTGTTATAACTCTTTCTGTTACTTTTATGACCTGGTCCATCAGCTTTATACCTCTATAGTTTCCTCTATCTAGTGCATCACCTTTACCTTTGTAGCAGTTGACAATGATGCTACTGCACCAATCCTTTGGTATGACACCTTCTAGTATTACCTGGTTAACAATACGTGTGGTTATGGTGTGGCCTACCGACCCAGATGCCTTCAGCATCTCAGCAGCTATACCCGATGGACTGGTTGCTTTCCCAGTCTTCATATATTTGATTGCCTTACTTACTACACTGCTGGCCCCTCTGTAGGGTCTACTTGGGGTGGGGGTCTCTTCTTCCCATGCATTCTCCTCATTTAGTAATCTATCATAATGGCTCTTCCACGCATCTTTCTTCTCAGCACTTGTGAGGGCAAGCTCAAGCCCACCTTTATTATTCTGGATACACTTCTCTCCAATGACATCACAATTCTTTGCCACACTGCCTCGCAATCTTGAACACCTCCTGTTTCTCGTCCTCACGTTGCAAAACATGCTTGAATTTTCTATCCTCTGCTTCCCTCCTAGCTAAGTATACTTGCCGCCTAGCTTCGCTCCTGGTCTCTATGTAATGTACCCTGCTTCCCCCGTTCTTCCATTCTTTCCATGCCTGTCTCTTGGCCTTAACTGCCTCATCTACCTTATTGTTCCACCACCAAGTCACTCACCTCCTGCCTGTGGTCTTACTCCAGCCACAGATGTCATCCGTCGCCTTTCTACATTGATGCATTGAATGCCTCTATCTGTTCTTCTTTACTGTTATCGGCGTTGAGTAAAATATCTTTAAATCTGTAACTGGCTGAGGGGTCTTTCAGCTTCCAGATCTTTCTTCTCCAGGCTGGCTTCCGTTTCCAGGTTCGTCTAGTTCTGACCGTGAGGTCGCTGACAACTAAGCTATGTTGGGAGGTACATTCCTCATTAGGGAAGGCTTTTGTGTTTACGACCATCCATCTGTCACGTCCTCTGATGAGGATAAAATCTATCTGACTAGATTGTTCCCCTGATCTATAGGTGATCAGGTGGTTATTGGGTTTTTTTAAGTTTGTGTTACATATCGACATGTCATTGGCGTCGCAGAATTCTAGAAGCCTGAATCCTTCTTCATTTCTTGTGCCAACTCCATGGACTCTATAGAAGCCGTCACGGTGTTTACCTATGTGTCCGTTAAAATCTCCTGCAATGATTAGGAAGTCATTGTCGTTTGTTAGAGCAGTAGTGCGCATTAGGGACTCGTAAAACCTATCCTTAAGTTCGTCTGGCAACCCCGATTGGGGTGTGTAAGCTGGTATTATTGTGGTAATTGTTTTATTCAGGACTAGTCTGAGTTTAACGATTCTTGCATTCATCCTGTTCACTGAGATTACCTTATCTACCCACACCACCCATCCCATCGTCATTTCCTACCCAGAAAAATTTGTAGCACTGACTTTTTCCTACAAGGACTCTAGCAGACTCTCCTCTCCATCTAGTCTCTTGCACACAGCATACATCAATTTCCTTCCGCTCTAGCATCTCTACGATTTCTCCTGCTCTTCCTTTCATTGTGCTTACATTGATGGTACCAACTCGGAGTTTTGGGCATTTGTCAACATTCGTGGGAAAGGGTCGATTTTTGCAGGGGTGTGTGTATGCTTCTTGTCTCTGAATTGAAGCTTCACATGGGTGCTTGGTAGCTAGCGGATTCATATTCATTTTCATTTATTAATTTGGGGTTGCTCCATTTATTCTCAGCTCATCCATACATAATGGTAGAATTCAGGGCTAGAAGAACAGTGGTGGTGGTAATAATGGCAGGGTGTGTTGGGGCTGGGATGGGTGAGGAGAGAGGTAGGTAGTAATGGCAGAGTTTGTTGGGGTTGGTAATGAGTTGGGGTTGGTAATGAGTAGGGGGGGGGGCATGCTGAGGTTTGATTGGTTGAATAGGCTATGGTGGTATGAGGGGGTGGGCAGGAGGGAAATTGTGAGATAGGTAGCCATCATGGCCTATAGCATCATCATCATCTTCGTTTAACGTCCATTTTCCACGCTAGCATGGGTTAGACGGGAGTTGTCCCACTTGAGGCAAGGCTAGTCGAGTTACCGTCTCTCACTCATATAGGACTATCTGGCAGGTTTTCTACGGCTGGATGCCCTTCCTAACACCAACCACATTTACAGTGTGGAACTGGGAACTTTTTACCGTGTTACCTACACGGCCACATTACAGCGTGGACTGTGTGTCTTTTTTGTTGCGACACCTACACGATCTCAGGGCAAAATAAACCGATACGTGTACCTATATTGGACAAAGCGAAATGTTAGGATTTCGAAGGGAGTAGATGACTTCGTAGAGAGACAACGAGGGTAAAAAATAAATGTGTTGTGGAGGCTAGTGAAATGATAAATACAACAATAATACTAATAATAGTGTGAGCGGACACATTTGCAATTGGGAAATGGAGGGATACCTGGAATATATATATATGGATGGCTGGAACATGGTTTAGCAGCTCTAGTGATTCCTTTTAGCCTTTCAGAATCAAGTGTGTCTTATCTCTTGAAGAACTTCAAGATGAGTGAGGAATGAATGAATGAATGAAAGGGAGGTAATAGGTGGCTTAGAGAGAGTTGGAAGTGGTATCATGACTGGTAGGTGTAAAATCAGTCGGCTGGAATTTGCAGAAGACATGGTGTTACTTAACTTGACAGAAGATGATCTCCGATTTGCTCTCGATAGGTTTGATGCAGAGTGTTGTATGGCTGGAATGAAAATCAGTGTTGCAAAAACTGAGACACTCATCCACTCAAGGAAGCCTGCGCAGTGTACTCTACATGTGAATGGAGTTCCACTGAAGCAGATAGAGAAGTTCAAGTATCTCTGGGCCATGTTCATGAGTGATGAAAGGCAGGAGGGTGAATTAAATGCACAAATTGCAGGAGCTGGTGCATTACTGCACCAGCTCCAGCATTCAGAAATCAGAAGGAAGGAAGGTAGATGTAAAAGCCAAACTCGCTATCTTCAATTCGGTATTTGTGCCAACACTTACCTATGGTTATGAATCTTGGGTAATGACCGAAAGAATATGAAGGGCCTTTGGTGTAACATGACTCGATAGAGTGCATGCTCAGAGATCAAAGAGTTGTTCCAGGTAGAGCCACCACTCTGAATTGAGAGATCACAGCTCTGATACTATGGGCATGTGGTTAGAATGTCTCAGGAAAGAATAACTGGACAGATTTTATGGGAAAATCAACTGGCAGGAGACCCAGAAGTAGACCTCAATCTCGCTCCCATTCTGAATTGTCATTTAGGAATTTTTTCATCATTATACCTTTACAGCGGTAATTATTAATAAAAGTTATTAAAGTAAATTACTTTATTTTCTTTTTGTGAAATGTTAATTCAAGGTGTTCTTATATATTGGTATAAGTATAATGGTATTTCATATGATATATATAGTTAGGTATATTGGTTTTTATATATATAGAGATTGTAAATTGGCAGAGTTATTTGAACATTGGATCGAATGCTTTGTGGTATTCATTCTGGTTGTTTGTGTTCTCTGAGTTTAAAACCCGCCTAGGTTAACTCTGCCTTTCATCATTTCGAGGCCGATGAAAAAAAGTACCAGTAGAGTATTGACATCAATTTTTCCTCTATATCTTTTTCTCACTTCCTCTCTCCTGCTCTGAAAGAAATTGGCTGTGTTCAGACTTGGAGAGGAGATGGACTCCACCAAGTTTAAATGCCTAAGACATTGTATGTCACTACAGTACCCCTAAAATTCAATCAGGACTTAAGGGTCCATACATACATATATATATACACAAGGTACATTATTTCTTTTCTCAGTTTAGATTCCTTCCCTGACTAACATTCCTCGACTGGGAGCCAAGTTTGCAAATCATTGTTGTAGAATGTCTAATGTACATTTTATTGTCAATCTAACAAACCTATCTAAGAAATGATAGTGCTCAATACATTGTATACCACTAGGGTGGTGAATTGGTAGAGCATTGGATAAAATGCCATTGTGGTATTTGTTCTGGCTTTTTACATTCTTAGTTCAAATCCTTTTAAGGTCAACTTTGCTTTTCATCCTTCTGTGGTTGATAAAATAAAGTACCAGTTAAATACTGGGGAAGATTTAATCAACTTTGCCCTTCCTCCAATTTTGCAGCCCTTATGCCTAAATTAGAAATGAATATGTTGTTTACAACTTAGTAATGGTGCACATGACTTAAGTAACATAGAGCCCGATGAAGACTGATTCACAATCCTCTCTAGCAGAACACATGCTCTGCTCTTAACGTCTTGTAAAGTAAACCTAACAATTAAATAACGAAAGTATGGTGCAGTGAGGAGGGAGTGGCAGATACTACACCCCAGTCAAAGTGGTATATCTCAGCTGCACCCTGTGGATAAAATGCTGAAGGCAATGACATGGAGCACTAGGGAGATTATTATGTCTTTGACAAAGATGAAGAGTCCTCTCATGGCACCAGAACTAGGGAGGTTATCATGTCTTTGACAAAGCTAAAAAGTCCCCTCATGCACCAGGTATACTTTATCGTGGCACCAGCACCAGGTATACTTTATCGTGGCACCAGCACTAGGGAAGTTATGTCTTTGTCAAAGCTGAAAAGTCATCCTGACTACCCAAAATAAAAGAACATATTTTCCTCAGTTTCAGATGAAATAATAAACATCAACCGATTTTATTTCATGTTAACATATTTATTGACATTATTAACACATGTATTTAGAATTGTTTTTGATGGAAACAAACAAAATCTCAGTTCCCCATTGAGAGAAAAACAAACAAACAATAGAACAAATAAAATTTTAAACAGTAATTTAACATGTTTCATTAAAGATGTAGACAAACACATTCAATGGAAAATACTTAAGATTTTAGAAATATCACAGTTGGTTCAGGTTGCTAAAACAATAAAGATCTAAAGTATTAGGAAAGAAATAATGATGATAGTAACCTGGGATAAGAATAATTAAAATTGATATATATATATCTATTTTTATATATGTATGTGTGTGTACATGCGTGTATGTGTGTACATATATATATATGTATGTGTGTATATGTGTATATATATATATATGTGTGTGTGTATGTAAAAGAGAGAAGGAGCAGAGGTACATAGCTATTTCAGTAGTAAAATGATATTCACAACATGGAATGACTATTACATATCTATGAAAGAATAATTAAGGTTGTTTATAGCTTTAACCAAATTTTTTCTTACACTACGATATGGAATGAAACAATTTTTTTTTTTAACAACTGTTGATTTATGAAGTATTGGGAATGTTTGAAATTTAAAATGTGAGTATCCCAACACAGGAATGGCTGTAATATGGTCAATCACTATAAATAATAGTTTAGAAAATCGAGTAAAGTAACCCTGGCAACAGAAAAGAGTGGACAGTAGAACCTGTGAGGTATCGAACCATGTATTGGAGAGACACGGTGCTGCATTCCTCAGAGGCACCTCTATCCATTTTTTCCATCTCCAGGGGTATTTTCTCAACTATTATTTATAGCGAGCAACTATATTAAAGTAATTTCTGCATTGGGATGCCCACATTTCAAATATCAATGTATGCTTTTTCTTTTTATTACTAAAACAGGATCTGCCAAAAGCAATTTTAAAACATTTTTGTAATAGTCGCAATTTAAACCTTGGAAGTTCACAAATAAGTAGGTAAATGTAGATAATATTAATCTATTGCAATTAATTAACTATTAATATAGATATAAAACGAAAACTTTAATGCTTACATTCTAAACTGTATTGCCAAAAATATTTAAAAATATTTTCCTATAAGAATTGAAAAAAACATTTGTAAAATAACATTATTATCAAATATTTTCTGATTAAACAATTTGTCATGACAATATGAGTCTTTAAAAAAAACGAACTTAATTATAACGTGTGTGTGTGTGCATGCATATATTATATATATATATTATTCAAAATATGAAGACGTTGACATAATCAAATTATATATATTTCAGAGGTACTGTGCTGTTTTTTCAGTACGTCCTCATCAGATAAAATATATGAATTGATGTATGACATACTTCAACTGTCTTGATGGTTCAATTCCAGTATTGGCAGTGATTTATTACAACAAATCTCAATATTTATATACACAAATAATAACATGATAAACTTAAATATGATGAAGAAGAAGATGTGGAGCGAGATATAAGTATAAGGAGAGGGTGAGTATGAGAAAATGTAAGAAGAAATAAATAAATAAATTTATTTATTTCTTCTTACATTTTCTCATACTCACCCCCTCCTTATATCTCGCTCCACATCCTCTTCTTCATCATATTTAAGTTTATCATGTTATTATTTGTGATATATAAATATTGAGATTTGTTGTAATAAATCACTGCCAATACTGGAATTGAACCATCAAGACAGTTGAAGTATGTCATACATCAATTCATATATTTTATCTGATGAGGACGTACTGAAAAAACAGCACAGTACCTCTGAAATATATATAATAAAACATTTTGATTATGTGAACGTCTTCATTTATTAATATTTTGAATAATATTAATAACTCCAGAAAACTTCTTTGTAGAGTGATTTTAATCTATTGTAAAACTATATTCATTGAGTAATCAATGAACCATATTAATCTTTGGTTATATATTATATATATATATATATATACAAACATGTACTTCATCATTAGAGAAAAGCAGATGTATGATGATGATGACCTTTATATATATATATATATATATATATATATATATATATATATATATATATGTGTGTGTGTGTGTACAAGTACAATTTCTCCTGGACAAGTAAGAATAGTGGAGTGAAGTAGGCATACCATTGGTAGAGAAATGGATAAAGTAATTGAGGTAGTGAGAGTAAGTGACAGAGTTAGCTTAGACTTGTCATAGGAAATGCAACAACTGTTATCTCTATATGCCACACTTCAGAGACAAATGAGTAACAAGACCCTTTCTATAAGGTCCTCTTGTGTATCACTGGGCAGCACCATGATGGCTACTCTGGAGTATATGGTGGCTATGAATATGATATGAATAAGGATTATAGATCCTGGAGTTCTCTGATGCAAATGACTTAATAATCTGCAACACTAATTTCAGAAAAGTGATGATGAATACTATGTCTTACTCTGGAGAAGGATGCACCACACAACACAGTTTAGTGATTAGTGACTTTAGATTAAGATGTACTCATAGATGGACTTATACACAAGACAATCGGGAAAAAGATGGTGTGGAAACTGAAAGATTTGTCTATAAACCTATAGATATAGGTCCTCTAGATAAAGTGTATGATGAAAAGGAGGAGGAAACAGACTTATTATACAGAGGACAACTAGGAATTTCTACAATAACACCAGCTGCTGGCCATGACTGAGATCTGTAGTTGAAGCAAGGTAGCAACTAGATGAAAGGCGACATGATGGAGAAATAGTATTAAAGCCATAAAAAGTAAAAGCAGGCCTATAAAGGATTAAAGAAAAAGGCCAGCAAAAGACTATAATGTAGCTAGGGAAAAAAATAGACATCAGGCTTTCATAGTATGCTGTGAGGTTGAAAGCAAGAGGCTTGCCAATGTTCAGCAGCAAGAGAATCTGAAACATGAGGTGTTTTAGATTGCATGTTAGTGTGATGGTAGTGGAAAATTGTGTTTGGGATGACAATGGCAAACTGATAGTGAGAAATGTTATTTTGAGTGGTTGCTGAATATAAAGAATGTGTGAGAGGACGAACTACTTCAGGTAGAAACCTGCTACTGAAATTGAGAGAATGTGAGAGGAAGATGGACTATCTCAGGTAGAAACCTGCTACTGAAATTGAATGCGAGAGGAAGATAGACCACCTCAAGTAGAAACCTGCTATTGAAATTGAGAGTTATATCATGGAAATGGTCATTAAGGATATGAATGCAGGAAAAGCTGCCCCACCATCAAGGATAGTCACTGAGAGACAGCCTTTGATAGGATATCTCACTTTGTACTCTGGTGTTCTATTAAGAAATTAGGTATAGATAAATGGCTTGTGAAAATGGTGAAAGACATACAGGAAAGTTGTCATTGTGAGAGTTGTAAATGAGTTCAGAGAAATTTAGTGTCTATTAAAGCTTAATTTCCAGCCCCACTCCTATTTATTATAATGTTCTAGGCCATAATAGAAGAGTTTCAGATTTGCTGTTTGTGGGAACTCCTCTATTTTGATGACCTAGTACTTCTAGCCGAATTTGTAAAAATTTAAAGAATAAAACACAGTTGTGGAAATGAAATCTAGAATTGAAATGCTTCAAAGTAAACTTAAGAAAGACTAAAGCAAGAAAAAAGACAAGGATTCTGCTGTATCAGGAAAATGGTCAGGTTCAATATGTAGTGGTTTTCATACAGAGTATCTAATGTAAACTATTAGCATACAAGAAGCACAGCAGAATCATAGGCAAGCTGACAGAGAAGGTAGGTTTTATATGTAGTTTAGCAGTAAGAGTACCAGCAAAATAAATTCTATCCAATGCTTGGAAGGTTTAGAATCAATAGTTTCTTTTATCTAAGTGATGTAATTAGCAGCAGAGGTGAGTCTTCCAAAAATATAGTATCCAGAATATGAACTGTTGGTGGAGGGTAGATTTTATGATGCTTGTGTATGAAATATTATATTGAATGCAGAGGATAAGTAAAGGGTGAGAAGAAATGAAGTATTATCCATTGGAAGTGTAATGTTAGTGTTTAAGAACAAGACACAGAACTGAGAAAAAAAACTGGGAATAATAGAAACAAGATGTAGTATTGTATGGATGGTGACAGGTGGTTAAAAATATCCAGAGAAGTGCTGGAAGTTGACCACAGAATGTTGAATCTCATAAAGGAGATGACAAATGAACATGATAAGAGATGAATGAAATGCAGCGGTAAAGAGAAAAAACATAAAAATTATGATATCATCATCACCGTAAATGTATATATATATATATATATATATATATGTATGTATGTTATCATCATCATCATTTAACATTTGCTTTTCCATGCTGATATATATATATATATAGATGCATGCTTTTGCCTACTCCTAGTCTTTGGCATAAAACTTTCCACTATTTATGTCTGTCATAAGTTACATCTCTAGAGGAGCTTACATTTACTGTTAATAACTAGGAGAGAGAGAGAGAGCAAAAAGAACTGAGGTGAAAATAACTTCTGAAGCCATGTCCCCTTTCTATATTATATAGTTATAATTCGTTGTTCATCATATATCCAAATAAGGCACTTGGTCTTTGTTTTTCATATATTTTAAACATATTTTGTTACTTGGAATCTGAAGAAATAGCTATTTAAAATATCTGACAAGACTATAACATTTAAAACAACTAACTTCCTCTATTAATCCTCTACAATATATTAACCCTTTAGCATTTAAACCGGCCATATCTGGCCAGAATTCTCTTACCTCTTTCTGTTCAAACCAGCTGTAACTGGCCACTCATACTTATATTAAGGTATTGTTCTGAAAATAAATATCAAAATCTCATAGATTCGATATTATGTGAAATAAAGCCTTTACTGCAAAAATACAATAGTATATATGTTGAGTAATGTAAATGCTAAAGGGGTAATCCTCATTCTTTCCACAAACACATTACATTATTCTGAGTGTAGAACACTTGATTTTGTTTTTGTAGAAATCTCTATAAGATTAAGAGGATGGAACATAAGTTGTTTAAGAAATAACTCTGGTCTAAAGGATTTTACAGCAGTTTTCAGTTGTCCTGTTGATATTCAATAACTGAACATGAAATTGTAAAATCTAGGATTATTATTCTTATTTAAAATTAAATTTTTTCAATCATAGGAATTTTGTGAACTGAAGAGAAATTTCATTAAATGCTTAATAAAATGAGAGAAACCTTAATTTTTTGTTTTTCACCTAAATATGGAAAGGAACCAATCATTAGATTGGACAGTGGAAATAGACTATCAACTGGTTAGTCTAGGAATCAAACCCACAACCTTATGATCATGAGTCTAATACACTAACCACTAGTCCACATGCCTTCAACAATATAAAACGTTTATAATCTTGTATGAACTAAATTTTTAGAACTACTGCAAATAATGTAAAGGCAGGAGTTTATGATAGTAACAGTAGTTGCACTTTCTGAGATAAAATATAAAATAGCACTGAGTAAAAGAACAAAAATGACAACTGAAACAGATAAACAGTTAAAAACCCGTTTTTTTCTGTGTATTGGCAGTAGTGGATTAAACTTGCTTGGTTCCTGGCAGACATTTTAATGGAGTCCTTGCATATTATTTACGATAGCCCCAAAATTAATTAGAGCCACCTTTAAATATTGCAGGGTCAAGTCAGCCTCCCACCTCAATCTGCCACTGTGTATCGGAATAAGATACATAAATTAATTTTATCTACAGAAAAATTTGCTTCTGAAACCATAAGGATTGCATTGTAACATAATTTAAAAATTTTCTAAAAATATAAGTTTTATTATTAAAAGTAAAATATTTGACAGCAACCTACCACATCTGTTCAACATTTGTTAATGAAGTGAAAATGGAAAAGTTCAAGAACATTGGTAAGAAAATGTTCATAAGGATGCTTCAAAGAAATAAAAATTATTAATTAAAAATTGGCACATAGGATAAAGTATTCCATTATGCAAGCAGTTAAAAAAAAACTTTCATACATATTTAGATTAAGGCATATATTACTGAGATCAACAAACAAGGTGTACAGGTGAACAAACGTTTTAGAGAAATAATACTACCAATTTCCAGGTTATCCATCTATCTCTCTTTCTCTCAGTATATATTATATATTGCAAAATTCAGTACAACTATTACTCTGAGTTTGGTGCTACGAGCAATCTTCAGATAAGAAGACCACTCCCATTTAATGGGATACTTGGAAAGTTATGTTAAGTTTTTTTCCCTTGAAATATATATTCACATTATTTTTTAAAATATTTAATACTCTTCTTTATTTTCCAACCATAAAAAAGAGCTATACTATACACACACCAACGCACAAAAGTTATACAATTGTATAGTAAAAGGTATTTAGAAAAAAAAAAAAAAAAAAAAAAAAAAAAAGAATATTTCTTTTGTGATCCAAAGTGCTAATTGACATGATCATCATCATTTAACGTCTATTTTCCATGCTAGCATGGGTTGTTAATAGCAATTAAAATAGTAATAAAATATAGAAAAATTTAAAAAGAAATGTCAAAAGCAGGATAAAAGTGATATTGAAGATAGACACAAAAATAAATATTTCAATGATATAGGGTATTTAACAATTGCAATCAATTATTTAATAATGTTAAAGCATTTTTTTTTTATAGATTTAAAACATGGAAAACTTAGGCTTAATAACCAGCGTTTAGATAAGGCACAATATCTACATATCTGGGTAAGATGAAATGTTAGAATTACGCATACAAAATTCTAATGAATAAGTACCAAAGATTCTATAGTAAAAATATATGTAATGATTGAATTTTTACCATTTCTTCAAAACTCATCATTCAAATTATATGATTCAGTTTACAATCTGATTTACAGTTATATTCACAGTGTACCTAAGGGTGTTAGTTTTACTTTACAAATAAAATTTCACAAAGCAACATTAGTAGTTGTTTGCCAGCACCATTTTTATCAAATGTTACACACACATGCACACACTTTTCTTTTTAAACAATTGTAACATTGGATGTTGAAGTAAATTTATAAAAAAATTTTAAACATAAAAAAATGTTATAGATGACTTTGAAAGAAGGAAAAACTAAATATTCCAACCATTAGAATTATCAAAATAAAATGCAGATAATATATGAAATGTGCACTCAGTTAAGTATTTCAATAATTGTTTAACTGATAATAAATCTGAAAAATATGTTTTCAATTTGATGCTCATTTCCAATACCTAATTTCAAACTTTCAGAAATGAGAATACATTTTTCCTCTTAGTATATACCCACCCCCATAAAAAAAAGTGAAACACTTATAACAAAATTCCTACACAATGTGTGTGTGTGTGTGTGTATATATATATATATATATATACACACACATATTCTGTGAAACATTTACAATACTTTTTCAAAAGTCAAAAATAATTTTAACTGCAGGACCACACATCTGATTCCCCACTTTTCCCTGCTTGCAAGGGTTGGACAGGTCCTATTCAGCACAGCATCTCTCCACTTGTCACGGTCCTTCGTCATCTCCTCCGTGAGTTTCAGCGATCTGAGGTCTGCTCTCACCACCTCCGCCCATGTTTTTCATGGTCTACCTCTACTAGGATTTCTTGGCACTTCCTTACCCAGCGGTCATCCTCCATGCGCATCATATGTCCATACCATCTCAGTCTTCTCTCCCGCACACCACAACTTATCCCTTTTATATCCAGTTTCTTTCTCAACTCATCCATGCTTGGTCACGCACATTGACATTGCACATCCAACGGAGCATACTTGCTTCATTTCTCTCCAGCCGTCGCACATCCTCTGCAGTTACTGCCCATGTCTCACTACCATGCAGCATCGCGCATCTCACACAGGCATCATATAACCGTCCTTTCGTACACAGGGAGAAACCCTTCTTTGTCAACAGAAGAAGCAGCTCCCTAAACTTCTTCCAACCCGTCCTGATTCTAGATACTATGACCTCGGAACTCCCCTCCCATGCTAATTTGATCACCTAGGTACTGGAAGCTATCAATCACTTCTATTGAACCCACCTGCATTGGGAAAATGTGTATCACTGCGATTACTACTGCCAACTTTCCCTGTACATCTACTGCATACGTAGTTTTCCCTACCCGTTAGTTTGCCTGCTATCCCACTACATCTCTTGTGTACCCAAGATCTGCATTGCGTACATTTTATGGAATTTATGCCAGTTCCTTTCCTACATATCGAACATGACCATTTCCCTGATGGAATTAGAGTATTGTCCTCTCTTCTACTTATCAACACTTTTGTCTTAGCTATGTTCACTCCCAGTCCTCTTGATTTCAACTGTTGTTTCCATAGCCAGAATTTATTCTCTATCTCCTCTACTGATTCTGCTATAAGAACCAGATCATCAGCATAGAGAAGTTCCCATGGGCATCCAGTCTTAAACTCCTCTGTTATGGCTTGGAGGACTATAATGAACAAGAGCGGTCTGAGGACGGAACCCTGATGTACACCTACTTGTATCTGGAATTCCTCACTAAACTCCATTCCTACTCTTACTTTACTGACAGCACCCCTGTACATAGCTTGCACTGTCCTCACAAGCCATTCCTCTACATCTAGTTTCCTTAGGGACCACCAAATGACAGATCGGGGCCTTCTCTAGGTCAACAAAAGCTAAGTATAGTGGTTTATTCTTCTCTAAAAATCTCTCTTGTAGTTGCCTCACTAAGAAGAGGGCATCTGTTGTACTTTTCCGAGGCACAAAACCAAACTGCATTTCATCTAATTTGACCCTTTCTCTAATCAGTTGCGCTAATATTCTCTCTGCCACTTTTCTTTTTGAAATGCTTTCTAATGAAATTAATCTAGAATATTTGTAAAAAATGAATACTAAATAATGATTACTAACAAAATGTAAGAAATAATTTTCTTTTACACATGACGTAAATTAAATCTACATAGTTGACAGTAGTTGAATATAAACTTGAACACTAGACTAGTTGTATCTGAAGAAAGTTAGAAAATCCCTTTGAGAATAATTTTAACAAAATCTAAATGAAGGCTCACAATGATGTGGAGAAAAATGGAAATTTGCAGCATTTACATGTTTCCCAAGGATAGTAGCACCTCCTCCTTCACAAAAAGAGAGTAGCACCCCTTCTTCACAAAAAGACTAGCTCATGGATTTCACTGAAACAACTACACTATCAGACAAGCTAGTTAATAAAAGCAAGTCATTAAATTTAGACTTACAATATTTCAGTCAAGTAATATCCAGTATTGTCAGGATAATAATGCTTCTTTTTCTTCTTTATGTAAGGTTAAGATAAACATTTACACAATAGTGCTATAAGGATATCACAACATTATACCTTGAACAGGCTGAGCAATTATGTATCTCTTGATGGAAAACGGTGTATTCACACTATCAGATATATCCACAAGTAGGGAATTGATTCAAATAAGAATTCAAAACATAAATCCAGTGGTTATTGTTGTAATACGCCTCAGAAAAAAAATAGGAATCAGCAGTTGGTACTTTGTAGTTAAATATCCTCAACTAAAATCATCAACTTGTAGTAATCTTTCATCAAAAGCTCACATCATGTGTGAGGAAAAAAAAAAAAAAAAAAAAAAAAAAAAAAATCAATTCTGCAATGAAACATTTCTGATATCACAATTTAGTTTCTTCCATTCAATACCTCAAAAGTTTATAATTATCTTTTATATGAAGGCTAAGTTTCAGATTTTAAAACAGATTTTTAAAAATGTAAAGTATATTATTAACTCAGCCAACTTTTCATTTACATAATTTTATAGAAAATCAACGTTTTCATTTTAAATTAGATAAAAAATACACTATACATACACACAAAAAAATATGTATGTGTACTCACACACACAGGCATACAAATATAAAGACATGCATACATGCATATGTTATAACTTGCATATCACTTGGAGAATAGGAAGCATGCAACCGATTTAAAATTTCTTAGGCACTTTCTGGTCTGGTATAAACTTAAAAATAAATTTATAGAGAAATATAATTTATACAACTGAGCACATTTCTTAAGTTGCACATTATTATTAATATTTTTTAGTGCAATATGAAGTCTGTTCATGAAAAAAAAATGTTGAAATTTTGGTAATGAAATCTTAGATAAAAATACCAATAAACGTTTGCTAATAGTATTTAAAAACCGGTTTCAAGACAGGAGTTTATCATAAGATTAGAAAGAAACAATAGAGGATACAGCTCATATTGTCATAATTTCATAAAGAAGAGGATTTTCTCTGAAAACAGCCCATTCAACCTTCATTGAATGTATAAGCTTAACATTCCATTCTGTAAGAGTTCGTAATGACATAAGACGGTCAAAAATTTTTGCAAGACGTTGTTTACTTGAAGGGTCCCTCTGAGTCAAAAAATAGTCAAGACAATTGACTAATTTCAGTTGAATTTCTTCAACTTTCTTTGGTTCCTCAAGAGTGCACCTATCTGGAAAGAAAAAAAGAGAATGCAATTGAATACACTAGTTTTAAAATAACAAAATGAATCACAGGTTGAACACATTAGGATTATCATATTTCTATTCCTTATAAAACAATTGTTGGCCAGCATGTTTGTACTCCAGAAAAGACAGGGTTGATCGTTTCAAGAATCTATTAACTCTTAACAACCTAATCATAATGAAATTATTGTGTACAGTGCTCAGGTGCACTACAATTCATCAAAGGTGCATGTATAGTACATACAATAATGTACAAATGTCAGGAAAGCAAACAGTGTATGAGTCATGATATACATGTGTGAGTGTGTTTGGAGGGGGAATATCAGGAAGCATGGCGGTTTTAAAGGATGCAGTGACTCAGCAGCTAAGAACTGATGCAGGTAGTTGTTCCAAAGTGGTTTCACAGAAAATATCTAAAAATGGGTTTGTTAATTCAAATGTTTAGAGTATCTTTACCAGTAGACAAATTGTTGTGAACATTTACAGTATTAAAAGTAAAGATTAATAGTCTTTACTTTTAATATTGTATAGACTCTAATGTGATGTCATAGTTCTGTTTTATACTTTTTCAATAATGTTTTTGCTATGATGATGAGGATGTTAAGAGTTAATAGAATTTCTTATGTGTAATCTCTGTTCATCATTTGGAATGCTTAAAATATCTATGACTTTAATAATGAATTGTCTCTCTCACACACAAACACAATTAGTTAAAGAAGAACACTAGGTACATTATGCTCCCAGGTTTGAGGAACATTTCAACAGGATTTAATGCCTCAACTTAGTTCTTTTTTTTCTGGAATTTGTAAAAATAGGAATCAAACAGTACACTAGGAGACCAGCTGGTACAGAAAATCTATTTTAAAAAAGATAATGCAATTATCAACTCACCAACTGACATAATACTAATAGCCTGTATCAAACCAATTTCATCACAATCCAGGTGTAATTTTTGTAATCCTTCACTAAAATGAAATACTGCTTCCAAAAATTCGCGGTCCCATATTCGTGATATTTCTTCAAAATGATAACAAGATCCATTTTGTCCCATTGCTACTTTCAAAACCGGGTTCAGCATATTAAAGTTGCCAAGATACCAAAATTCAAATCGAGATGCTAAAATGAAGAAAAAAAGATATATATAAAAAAAAAGCTAAAACATTTACATATAAAGAAACTTTGAATGGCTTGGGGAAGCTGCACAAATCTTGTACACAGATACTGTTAGTAAGGGGAACTATAGCAGCTGTGTACACAGATATTGTTAGTAAGGTTGTAGCGAAATCTGTCCACACCTTGACCCCTGGGTGACATTTAACGGTCATTTTGTGGTTTATCTCTTTTTAGGCGTCAACATATCTAAGAGTGGATGACCTCTAAAGTTCAACCCT
Organism: Eledone cirrhosa; assembly: GCA_964016885.1. Lineage (NCBI taxonomy): Eukaryota > Metazoa > Mollusca > Cephalopoda > Octopoda > Eledonidae > Eledone > Eledone cirrhosa. The sequence continues at coordinate 294,696,933 of OZ024740.1, forward strand.
TTGTTCTCAAGGCTTGGAGACAGAGGAAGCAACATAGATAAATAGCCTGCATTATATTAGACCAGGCAGCAGTTCGGAGCGGTTCTTGATAGAGTAAACATGTAAAACATTTGCTTTCTACAGACTCCTTGGGGTTTTACAGACTCTTACTCTCTCTCTCCTGGTTTTACAGACTCTTGCTTTCTCTCTTAGTTTTACAGACTCTTATTACTCTCTCTTTCACTCAATCTCTATCTCTTGGTCTCTCTCCTAACCAAGCCAGTGAAGTTCATGAAGTTTTCTTGGTAAATACAATTTAATTCTACTTTTGCAAACAAACAAAGACCATAATTATTGTGTATTTTTCGTATAGTTTCGGCGAAAGCTATTTTCAATAAATTAATAATATAGCAGATTGGTGTCATCGTGGTTCATTTATATATATTCATTTTCTGCGTGGTCAAGGAACTATCATAGCATCATCATCTTAATGAACACTTACTTACCTGCACACATGCAACCTCTGGTCACACTGTATCACACAACAGTGACCACATGACATAGCAAGCTACAAGTGAGCACACACATGCAACAAACAAATCAACACCACAACATGACCCATTAAACAATCGCTATAAGGTGAACTATAGAAGCTGTGTACACAGATATTGTTAGTAAGGGGAACTATAGAAGCTGAGTACGCAGATACTGTTAGTAAGGGGAACTATAGAAGCTGTGTACATATATACTGTTAGTAAGGGGAACTATAAGAGCTGAGTACACAGATTCTGTTAGTAAGGGGAACTATAAGAGCTGAGTACACAGATTCTGTTAGTAAGGGGAACTATAGGAGCTGAGTACACAGATTCTGTTAGTAAGGGGAACTATAGAAGCTGTGTACACAGATACTGTTACTAAGGGGAACTACAGATACTGTTACTAAGGGGAACTATAGAAGCTGTGTACATAGATACTGTTAGTAAGGGGAACTATAGGAGCTGTGTACACAGATACTGTTAGTAAAAAGAACTATAGAAGCCACAGATATTGTGAGAGCAATGATTTCAGTGAAGAATTTAACATACAAGTAGGTGTCAATTGGGGCTTGATTCTTTGCTCCCTCCTGTTTATTATAATTCCTTAGGCCATAACAGAGGAATTTTATGGCTGGCTGTCTGTGAGAACTTCTGTACATCAATAATCCAGTTCTCAAGTTGAATCTATCAAAGTATTAGAGATATGGGAGTCAAACTCCACCATTGATTTGTACTATCACTTCTGTTCATTATTTACATGAATTGAGAGATTACAGCTTTGATACTATGGGCATGTGGTTAGAATATCAGGAAAGAATTGCTGGACAGATTTTACAGGCAAAACCAACTGGCAGGAGAGCCAGGGATAAACCCCGAGAAAGATGGTTGGATCACATCCATGAGCTTGGCTGGTCTCATCTGGGGATCTAGCTGGAGACAATTGCTTCTGACAAGACCCACTGGAAGGAGTGTTTGAGGAATCTGCCCCCTCAACCCTCTCAGGAATAAGTGGAGAAAGAAGATATATATATACACACACACACACACACACACACACACACCTATTGACAAAAATAGAGAGTATTCTTAACAGTATATATTTTGCAATATTTTTTCAAAGATTATAAGAGAGGGTATGTTGCTGATAAAGCTACCTCTACTGAATTTGAAAGACTTCTAACATACCTTTGATTAAACTGCTCTGGTCACTTATTGTCAAATTCTGAAAACTTGGAATAGATTTAGAAAAATTTACAAAACGACGGACATTTTCTTCCATTGATTTGGCATATACTTCCATTAGATGGATTCGGTTATCTAAGTCAATGCCTGTGGAATGGTAGAATGAATGATATTCCTCTTTGGATATTGCTGGTAATTCACCAAACACAGACTCTTTCAGTTTATACTCTTCCTAGAAAGAAGTAGAAATAACCCAATGAATAAGTTTATTTATATTTTTGGAGTTTACACTTTAAATATACAGAAAACCTACAACATAAGCCTTCATACCCTCAGTTGAACAATAAATCTAAACTATAATAAAGGAAGGTCTGCGGGACTGTGTACGGTTTATTTTTTTATCCCGTTAGTAAAATAAGTTGGATTACTTTGAATAAATAATTGTTTCTACTTTAGGCACAAGGCCAGCAATTATCCAGTGCATTACTGGTACTTTATTTTATTGACCCCGTAAGGATGAAAGGCAAAGTCAACCTCGGCGGGATTTGAACTCGGATCGTAAAGGGACATAACTATGCTGGAAAGCATGGCGTCCGACCCTCTACCGATACTGCCAATCCACCGCCTTACTTTGAATAAATAATGAATGAATATTACATAATTTATTTACTAAATTTCGTAAAAATAAATAATTTAAAATCGACTTCTTTTCAAAGTTGCACTTCCGGTATATCGTTGCCACCACCATCACCACCACTTCAACTACCATATATATAGAAAGAGAGAGTCTGTGATGTCAACACTTCCGGTGGTGATCACTTAAATAAACATACTAATTTTCTCCTAATGCAGTTTATATATAATATCAGCTCTTTTTAATATATCATGGATTACGTTACTGATTACATAAGACAGTGTAACGCAGTCTTTGTTCAATTTCTGTTTATATTGTCAATTACGATTTTATTCGAGGTATATCTACATGTACATATACTCGTATATAATATCAATATACACAGTACACATGCTAGCAGAAAACCACCCGAAGGGTGGTTTTTCTGCTAGTCTCAGTAATGCCCGATGTAATGCATGGCACACTCTGTAGAGTGCTGGAATGTTTGCTAGTGAGATGAGACCCTGGTCCATCTTACAGAGCATATATATATATATATATATATTCCAGACCCATGCTAGCGTGGAAAATGGACGTTAAACGATGATGATGATGTATATGCTATATAGTCCAGAATTAGCCGTCGGGGTTCTACTCGTTCCTATATATATATATATATATAAAAATATAAATATATATATATATATATATATAAATATAGATTTATTATGCTCCACATTACACCCCTTTTTTTCTTTTTTCTTTTTACTTCATAAACCTTGTTTGTAAATAACAATTCTTTCTGCACCATTTCTTTAACATATCCAACATCACCAATCTACATCAATACATATTATTATCATTTGATAATGCATAAAAATGCTGAAACCGGTAATAGACTTATTAAATATATAAATAAATGCCATTGTTAATTAATAAATAAATCAACTAATACCTTAACACTTCACACAAAGTAAAATATTTCGTTTTAATCATTTTCTAACCCAGAAAAAAAGAGAAAGAAATAAAAAGGGAAAAAAAAAAATGTTTTCCTAATAGTCGTCTTTTTCTCCCTGTTTTCATATATATATATGCTATCTTTAATTAACACAAAAAAAAAACAAGAAATAATGAAAACTAAAATGAAAAATGTTTATATAAATCACAATTAGATGAAATATAATACTTACATAATAAATTCTCTGTCGTCGTTTTATTTCTTCTTCATCAAAAACACATTCCTGTCCATAGATGTCATGAGCTTTAGTAATGATAGCAATAAGTTCTTCAAGATCTTCATCTGAGTTACGAAATGACGGATAAATTTCAGCTTTTTGTAGACGTTTCACTTCTTGAATATCTTTAGTTCTCTTCTCTAAAGTGTAACGTCCGGTTTTAATGGCTAAAATTACAAATGGAGAAAATAAAATCCTTCATTATTTGTTTATTTTTCTTCAGATGAAGTCTTTAATCTAAAATCCTTCATTATTTGTTTATTTTTCTTCAGATGAAGTCTTCAATCTAAAATTCAAATTAATACAATTCAAAACAGATGTTAAACAGAGAATAAACAGCCACATTTCCCTCAACAATATAGATGAGTCATACTATTGGTGGAATATAATTATCAACATGACATTTCTGAGCTGGCTATCTTTACTATATTATAGACTACTACGAGTGATCATAATATCCTTCGCACCTTTAACTAGTATAGCTGAGATTTCACCAATTTCAGTTTACTCTTCAATTCTAAGTGGTTATTCTAACTTTATCCTGTAGAATGGGAGTCATATTCACCAGCACAAGGAGAATAGTGCAAAACTATTGTGTCACCTTCAGTATGATGATTGTATAGCTCAAAGAAATATAGTGTGCAGTATTAGACGTCATCTTTGTTGTAACATGTTTTCTACTTTTATAGTTGTAATTTGTTCTACATAATGGCAGTCATATTTCAGTTACCCAAGTCTATTCAGATTTGTTTTTTTACCTGACAGTCTTTTATGCTTTTCACTTGATCCTTAAATTTTTTTATACTAACCTGCCTGGAACTGCTCTCTCTCTCTCTCTCTATATATATATATATATACATACATACATACATACATACACACACATCTAACCCATGCTAGCGTGGAAGAATGGACGTAAAACGGTGATGATGACGACGATGATATAAAAATGAGAAAACACACACACGTATATATATACATACATCTAACCCATGTTAGCGTGGAAGAATAGACGTAAAATGATGATGATGATATAAAAATGAGAAAACACATCGCTAGAATAGCCGTTAAAACAGCTAAATGCTGTCAAGGACAGCAATGGGCAAAAATGCCTCAGAGGACAGAGCAGTGGTCAACAGAGAGACAATCGACAAGATGAGTAACAGGCAGATGAAATATAGAAAAGATTGAAAGAGGAGAACAAGGGGAAGTGTGCTGGTGCACAGAAGTGACTGGAAGAAGAAAATAAATAAAGGCAATGTACAAGACAAGTTTACACACACACACATCTTCGCCCTCATCAGCTCTCAAACCAGCAAAATGGTTTCTCAATTAAATTGTGCAAAACCATAATCAGAATTATTTTCTAGTTGTTTTTTGGTTTCAGCTATAGGGACCAAATCCCTATCGAGAAGTTCCCACAGGCAGCCTGTTTTAAACTCCTTTGTTATGGCCTGAAGAACTGAACCTTGAATTCCTTGCTAAACTCATTTCCTACTCTCACTTAACTGACAGTTCCTATGTGCATAGCTTGCACTGCTCTCACAAGCCATTCTTCTACACCTACTTTCCTTAAGGACCATCAGATAATAGATCGAGGTACTCTGTCAAAGCCCTTCTCTAGATCAACAAAAGCTCAATATAGTGTCTTATTTTTGGCTAGGAACTTCCTTTGTAGTTGCCTCACTAAGAAGAGGGCATCTGCAGTACAAGCATGAAACCAAACTGCATCTCATCTATTTTGACTCTCCCTAATTACCTGTGTTATAACTCTTTCTGTCACTTCCATCACTTGATCCATTAATTTTCAAGAGCATTACCATTGCCCTTATAGCAGTTAATGATTGTACTTCTGCACCAATCATTGGGTATGTATTACTTGATTTACTATAAGGGTTACTATTTTGACTCCTACCTCACATGATGCTTTTAGTACTTCAGCAACTATTTCTGATGATGCTGCAGTTTTACCATTCTTCATCTCCTTGATTGTGTCTTTGACCCTAAAACTTCAATAGCTGGTCCTTCCTTTGGGTAAGTTGGGGTAGTTTCTCTTCCTCCCATTCATTCTCTACATTCAATCTCTCATTCATTTCCAGACCTCTTTCTTTTGTGCATCAGTGCTCCTATGAGCACTCCTCCATCTCACTTCTTGTACACATCATACATCTACATGTTTTCTCTCTAACAGTTCCACAATTTCACCTGATTTGCTTTTCAGGCTACTAACAGTAAGGGTGGTAGTCCCGAGATTTATACCTTGATAGGTGATACCTTGATGTGTGATTGATTGATGACAGTTACTCTAGCCACCCCACTACTATGTGCAGCACTAACATGACTAGTGTTAGCCCTGTGTGGAAATCATATTGGTTGTGCTTTTCATAATTTTGGTTGGGTTTTACTGGCTGGATGCCCTTCCCATCACCAACCACTTTACAGTTTGGACTGGGTGCACTGTTCATGCCACCAGCACTAGATATATATACTTTAAAGTGGTTGGTACTAGGGAGGGCATCAAGCTATAGAAATCAAGCCAAAAATAGAATGTATGAGCAATAAATTTTTCATTAGTAAGCTGATGTTTAGAAAATTATTTAACAAAAAATTGGAAAATAAAGTTATAATGGAAGGTTTTAATATAAGTAAAAACATTTTAAAATGTGGGGCTGTCTATATTGGACAAACCTGTTGCCAACTAGTGGACCAGTTTTTCCGAGCACTTCCATGACATCAAGCTTGGGAACCAGTCTCCGGTCGCTCAACATTTCTGCTCTGCTGGACACACTGCCCACCACTTCACTGTTTTCAACCTTGTTGCTTTCTCCAGACCTCCAGATTCATACTTGCACAGAGAGCAACAGATCATTTTTTATCTCCAGTGAAATTTAACTTAATTCCCCATCCCACATTCTCTAGCCTTTCCCATCATCCATCTCCTACCCATTCTCACACCAACTCACAGATATGAAAACACACACACACCAACACAACTAAATAATTAGTTACACCAACATGACCATGATACACATTCAATTCTAACACCTTCACACATGCACTATCTCTAACACCTACCCACATGTCTACATGGTCACACAAACAAGAGTTTAGTCAATTACACATATTTCATTGTTCCTTGTGCTATTAACTAATCATATAAACAAACCCAAACATACTACACGGCCAACTCAAACGCTCACACTACACTCCTTTACTACCAACACACACACACACTACACCATAGCTCCCATCCCATTCCTCTCTTTCACCACCACACCACACCATCCCGTACCACTTCTGCTCTTTGTACACCATACACAGCCTCTCTTCTGATCATTTCTTGAAATAGGCCATTTTTGACCACCACTGCCACAATGAACCAGGATCTTTACGAAACGCCATTCATATATACAGATCACACAAAAATCTCACCAAAGTATACACATATATATATATACATACATATATGTATATATATATATCTGTGTGTGTGTGCGCGAGCATATATACAGGTATGTCTAAAGAATCCACACACACACACATGTATATACATACACACATGCATATTCGCATAAACATATACACGCACATACATAGACATACATGCATATACCCATACATAAACATACACATGCACACAAAAAAACTACAAAAATTCAAACACACGTGCACTTCCATCAAGGATACACAAAACACACACCTACAAAATGCATTCCATCTGCACACACATAATACTAATGACACACCTGGACTCTCCACTTCAATCCCTATTCCTGAATGTCAGACTACATGCTCCGCTTCTCTCACCTTTCTTAAAACTCCTCTCCAAACTCATATTCTAACCGTTTCTTTTTCTCTCTGTCTGAACTCTCATTTTCCTGAAGAAGGACATATGTCTGAAATGTCAAACCCTCTTCTAATTCCTCCTAAGCATGAAATTAATAAGACTGTGTTTTTGCATATCTGTGTTTCTTTTGTCATTTTTTTAAACTATATACATGTAAAACAAAAAGGTGAATATGTTACCACATGAATAGGTATTAAACCTTTCATTACCATGTTTCTTATTAAAGACACTTACTGTGATTTTCAAATTATTTTGAAAATAATAATATAACTAACTTTCTTATTAATCTGGTGTTTGGAATATAACAAAGTTTCTTATATAAAGTTGTTTTAGATGAATATAAACACTTAAAAGAAATGGTTTCATGCAGTTTGGTATCAAAACGGTTAAACCTTGATCAAAAGATATTTTGTAACAACTAAAATGCTTGCGAAGAGCTGATCCTAAGACATCTCATGCTTGTATACTTAATAAAATTATATTTTATGGGTTTATATATTTAGTTACCATGAAAATATTTTACATTGATGAATCAAGAACAAAACAAAACAACTTTCTACAAATCTAATTAGTATCTTTTGGTGCATAGTTTTAATTACAAAAGCAAATTTGTCTGCCTTGTTGCTGATTGAAACAATTATATTGCTGCAGATGCTAGATGATACAATTATTTTTAAAGATGAATTTTAAGGGTTTTTCTTTCTTAGGATATTGATAAAACAGAAATAGAAAATATTCCAATTTTAGTAAAGCTGGCATAGCCATTAGTAGTTCTGTTATCAGTGGTAACAAAAATGAAATGAAAGGAGGAATTTATATAAATAGATAGAGGAATCAACCACAAGACAAAAATATCACTGAGTTTTCACAAATAAGATAGAGATAAGACAGAAATAGATTTCTTTAAATATACTTCTTCCTTGCAACATTGCTAGTGGAGAAAAATACCACTCATTAGGTAGTATGGACAAGAAAACCTGTAAAAATTCTTCAAAACAGGATAAATGGCACAAGCCACTTACTGTGTACGTTTATGGGTTAATTGTTTTTAACCATATTATGTGGCTAATTTTTCTGATATTTATGGGAAGTCAATCTTTTGGTTAATTTATTTTACTATTATTCTCAAAATTACATTTAAATTTGGAATATTGCAAACTGTTTATCTATGAAGGTATCAAATGTTCTGTTCTGGAGAGGAGATTGCGTTGGTATGGATATGTGATGTGTATGAAGGACGACAGCTGTATAAAAAAGTGCAGGGCAATGAAAATTGATGGAAGCTACAGAGTGGGTAGACCAAGAAAAACCTGGGACGAGGTGATAAAAACTGACCTTGCTCACCTACACCTCTCTAAGACAATGATACTGGATCAAGACCTTTGACACTATGCAGTTGTACAGAAGACCCGACTGCCATTGCATACAAACCTACAGTCAGTAGGCACCTCGTAACCCAATGTACACCCTACCCCACCCTCGCTCTTTCATTCCGTCCACTGTGTCGATGACAACAGTCCACACTGTAAGGTGGTCGTTTAGGAGACACAGTGAAAAGGTTCCCAGTCCACACTGTAAATGTGGTTGGTGTTAGGAAGGGCATCCAGCTGTAAAAAAAACCTGTCAGACGCTTCCATGCGAGCGAGACGGTCTCCCGACCATTCCCGCATCCAATGGAACAAAACCGTCTAACCCATGCTAGGGTGGAAGATGAACTTTAAACGATGATGATGTCTATTTAGCAAAGATTGGAAACATTTAATAATATAACTAACTTTCTCATTATGAAGCCAGTGCTTGGAGCATAACTTAAAGGTACTTACATAAAATTACGATGAAAGGTTTTTAGATAAATATAAACACTTTGAAATAAAGTTTTGTATCAAAGAACCAGGAGCAGTTTCAGGTTGTTTAGTATTAAAAGGATTAATCCAATACAAGATCAGTTTTGATTCCTTTCAACCTGTACTGATAATATGGTTTTCTTTTTTGAAGATTATAAAAGGTGGCAATTTGAAGCCATTAGCCAAACAACTGAGCATAATGGTGAATTTATTTTTTTTCATATCCAGACCCAATAGTGCTCATGGTTACCGTCTTACAACCAATAGCAGCCACAGGTGTTGTAAGGGCAACATGTTATCTGTGTTTGGTCAGCATTTCTGATGTGGCAGAAGGGTTAGTTATGATTCTTTTGTAGGCCAATAATGAACTTAGGATGGTTTAGTGGTTTCTCTTCATAGTCTTTAGGAAGGTTTTGCTCTTCAGTAGTTCAAATCCTGATGCTGAGCTGGTGTTAGTTCATAAAAAAGTAGTCCACATCTGTTTTGCCTTGAATTCGTTTATTGTAAATGCCCTTCATGTCAAAGTAGTTAGTGACAGGAAGGGTATCCAGCCATAGAAAACTTGTCAAACAAAGAGTCATTATAGACATGGAAGCTTCTCTAGTGTTGATCTACACAATAAATGCACCCAGTCCACCCTGTAAAGTAGTTGGTGACAAAAAGAGCATCAGGCCATATAAAACTAGACAAACAAAGAGTTGGGAGGACTCTTTAGTTGTGTCAAAGACAGGACAACTCCCTAGAGCTGATGCTATGATAAAAAGCACTCAGAAGAATAAGGGATTGTATGATTGTATGCAGGCTGCCAGAGCAATCAATAGAGTATGGAATGTATGGAAGCGAGATGCAACCCCCCAGTCCATCTGAGAGGTCAGTGGCTCTGCTTGAGTAGTGACCGGTCTATGACAAACCATCCAACCCTTGCTAACATGGAAAACGAACATTAAACAATGATGATGAAACTAGCTGAATCTTCTTATAAACTTAGGTGTGTATTCTAGTAATTAATACACCAATACTGGCCATCCTTCTATCTGTCATTTACAAATTTCAAATCATCCTCTTCTACAGGTGAGAAAAAATACCCTTTCCCCTTACCACCTCTATTTGTATTTTTGGACTTTGGTATAATTAAGTTTATCTTGAGCTCACCTCTACAATGTGTTGTTATCGTTCACACTGAAGTTTTTCATAGTTGCTCCATTACTATGTTCAACACTGTACTTTAACATTTTAAATTTATCTGAAGCATAGCACGTACATCTGGTAGGAAAAATGTCAGAAAATAAATGAATGTTTTAAAATTATCATTCATCATCATCATACATCTGTTTTTCATGCTGGATAATACAGACTAATCTATTATTAGGTGGATTAGCAGTATCATTAGAGTGTCAGACACCATGCTTTGCAGCATAGCGTTATGGGCCTTTACGTTCTGAGTTCAAATCCCACCGAGGTTAACTTTGCCTTTCATCCTTACAGGGTTGATAAAATTAAACACCAGTAATGCACTGGGATAATTGCTGACCTTGTTCCAAATGTAGAACCAATCATATATATATATATATACACAACAAACGTTTTAAATCTATCTCCATTGCTAAAGTAGGGGTTATCCATGAGGCCTCATGACACTTTATTTTATCCTATCCTCTGTACCCAACACCAATACACTGGCTTTCATTTCCCCTTACATCATCTTTAGCCACATCTTTCTTGGTCTTCCTCTTTCTCTACTTCATTCCACATTCATTTCTATCATTCCCCTCACTTTCATCTTTTCTGAACACATTACTCAACCATCTTATTCCATTATTCCTCTTCACAACATTCATCAATGGTTCTATTCCCATCATCCTCTTCAATTCATATAACCGTTTACAGCAATTTGAGACAACCAATTCAAATGAGTAGTTTGTTTAAACTTTGATTAGGGATGTAGTTATCAAATATTTTGTTCCTTGTAAGAGTAAAGGCATTTTTGGTCTCTCATGTGAGAGTAAAGACATTTTGAGCCTCTCATGTGGGAGTAAAGGCGTTTTGAGCCTCTCATGTAGGAGTAAAGGCATTTTGAGCCTCTCATGTAGGAGTAAAGGCATTTTGAGCCTCTCATGTAGGAGTAAAGGCATTTTGAGCCTCTCAACTATTTTTTAGTGGCAACATGGATTGTTGATTTCAATTTATTAGTTTAAACTAATAGTTCTCACATAAAATATGCATTATTTATTCTTCAGTTATAATTCTGATCTCCACTATCACTCTTAGTTAAAGTAGTGAATGATTCACTTGGGAAGATGTATTCAATAAGAAAAATACTAGATTAAAGAGATATTTATTGGGGATGGCGACAGATAATTTTATATCAATGTTTCTAGGAAGCAAACGTTTGTCTTCTTGGGATAAACAATTTAATATTCAATGTTTTGTTACACTGTCATAAAGTGAGACTTACTATATAATTTCCACTACTTATAAGAAAACAAAATGATGAATCTACATTCATTATCTTGAAGCAATGATTGTCTTGGGCATTATATTATGTTAGTAGGTCTTTAAAATCCACACTAGAATTTGTTGACTACCATTAAACTTAGCAAGATATTGGAAAGAAATGAGTGGCAAGATGTATTTAAAGTTGGTAGCAGCAGTATACTTAGATGGAGTTGGTAAGAACTAAAATAATGAGCTAAAGTTAAATTGTTAAGAATTATAATGGAAGTAGGTGAACATAGATATTTGCTAACAATGTTAAATAAAACAGCCACCGAATATCATCCATCAAGCATGTACCAATAAGCATCAGCAAAAAGATGAGTGCATTGATTTTTCTCAAAGAAAGCCTTCTTTAATATGGTAGCAATGGAGTACAGTGAGGCAGAATTGAGTGCCTGATACGAAGAAAGAATCAAGTACTTACCACCATCATTGGGCAATCATCCTAAAACTCTAGGAAGATAAATGTTATATAGTATAATTCACCATACACGATCAGTGTAAAAAACTAGAGTTGTAAAAAGACTAAGCTATACCCCCTACAAGGTAAAGACCTAGAGAAAAACCTTTTATAGTGTTGATATCTCCATCAGCAACACATCAAAATGTTACATATGTCTTAATGAGCACTTCTACAAAAACCACCTGCCCTTGTACACAGTTCATTTCATTATAACCAGAACACTTTCAAACATATTTAGAAATAGAGACAAAAGAGAGGCAACAAATATAACTCTGGAGAGTGCTAGATAATGTACAGGCATTGAGGAATGGATTAAAGGGATACCCTGCTATAATCTTAAATAAATAAAAATAAAGGTGCAAGATAGATGATAAGGACAGAAAACTCCAATGATTTACAATGCTAACAGTCACTCTATATCTTTTGTTTCACACTTTAAGAACATAAATCCTATTTATCCCACACATATATACACATATGATGAGCTTCTCTGCACAGGTTCTCTTGTCTACCAAATTACCCTCACAAAATATGGGGGTGGAGGAAAATAAAGTACCAGTAAAATCCTGGGGTTGATTTAATTGACTTTTCCAACTCCTCAAAAATTGCTGGTCTTGGACATAAATTAGAAATCAATATTTCTAAAGTGATTCAGCTGTTAAAGTTAAAGAAAAGGTAGACAAGAGCTGTATGAAGGCGAGGCAGAGAAAAGGTAGACAAGGGCTGTATGATGGTGAGACAGAGAAAAGGTAGACAAGGGCTGTATGATGGTGAGACAGAGAAAAGGTAGACAAGGGGTGTATGAAGATAGACAAGAGCTGTATGAAGGTGAGACAGAGAAAAGGTAGACAAGGGCTGTATGATGGTGAGACAGAGAAAAGGTAGACAAGGGCTGTATGAAGGTAGACAAGAGCTGTATGAAGGTGAGACAAAGAAAAGGTAGACAAGGGCTGTATGATGGTGAGACAGAGAAAAGGTAGACAAGGGCTGTATGAAGGCGAGACAGAGAAAAGGTAGACAAGGGGTGTATGAAGGCGAGACAGAGAAAAGGTAGATAAGGGCTGTATGAAGGTGAGACAGAGAAAAGGTAGATAAGGGCTGTATGAAGGTGAGACAGAGAAAAGGTAGACAAGGGCTGTATGATGGTGAGACAGAGAAAAGGTAGACAAGGGCTGTATGAAGGCGAGACAGAGAAAAGGTAGACAAGGGGTGTATGAAGGTAAGTAATTATATCAAAGAATAATAGCAATTATAAAAAAAGTTAGAGAAAAGAAAATTATGCAAACTTACCTTCTTTTGACATTCCCATTGAAAGACATTTTTTAAATCGACAAAAGGCACAAGCATTACGTTTTCCTGGACTAATTTCACAATTTTCAATTCCAGGGCATTTATATTCTTCTTTTCTTTGTAGACTGCGTCGAAAAAATCCCTAAAAATGAAAGAATTTATTCAAGTTTTCAAAATAGTAAAATATTGAAATGGGGTCCCTCCGAAGGGTCTTTGGAGTAACGTTACTTGATAGAGTGCGTAACTTGGAGATCAGAGTCACTCCAGGTAGAGCTGCTACTTCTCTGAATTGAGAGACCGCAACTCTGATACTATGGGCATGTGGTTAGAATGTCTCAAGAAAGAATCGCTGAACAAATTTTATGGGCAAAACCAACCAGTAAGAGACCCATGGGAAGACCCTGAGCAAGATGGTTGGATAACATCCATGAACTTGGCCGGTGTCGTTTGGGGATGAAACCGGAGATGGTTGCTTCTGTCAGGACTCTCTGGAAGGAGTGTTTGAGGACCCTGCCTCCACAACTCTCTCAGGAAGAAGAAGTATTGCATAATCATTCTTTTTCTGCTGTTTAATTAAATAGAGGGTTTTTTTTTACAAGATAAACCAATTCCTCTCAAGGAAAATTTAAAATAGAACTTTTAACCTTAGGTTGCTACAAAAATGGTGAATTAGCAGAGTCATTACAGTGTTGGACAGAATGCTTTGTGGTACTTGTGCCAACTATCTGTGCTCTGACATTGTGAGTTCAAATTCCATCTTTTGATAAGTTGATATGAATCTAGGTTAAGAAACTGGTGAACAAGAACACAAGCTGCCTTAGAAGATAAAACATTCTATGATAATCTCAATAACCATGAGAGTGTTATAGGAGGAAATGACTAATTTCTTCAATCGGTAGAGCCATATCAAAATGCTTGCTATGGAATAGATTATGGTTTTGAAGAATAAATAACAAAAACAAAACCTGTGACAAATTGTTGACAAAAAAATGAAGTTTTATTCTACATTTAAAATTAAATTATCCAGAAATAAACAAGTCAATGGCAGTGTCCCAGCATGGCCTCAGCCTGTTGTCTGGAACATGTAATAGAGTAATAGAATAAGTATATATTAATCAAAGCATATTTCGGTTTTACTTTTTGTTGTCAATTTGTTTTGCCATTTTTCATGACATTCAAAACCAAAAATATTAACATCGAATATAACAAGTTTCCAAAGATCCAAATTGTCTTTAAGCACCTCACACCACCAAAAAACCATAGATGCAAAAGTATCTGATTAAAAACTAAAACAATTAATTATGTAAATGTAACTAAATGAAGAAAGAGACAATGTAGTTCAGAAAGTTTCAAATGCATAAACGTGTATTAGTCAACCCACCTTACATGCTTCACAGGTATTAACACCATAATGGAATCCTGAAGCTTTTTCACCACATATACGACATGGAGGTAAAACAGCCTCTGTGATTGAGCAATGACTAGCACTCTCAGTCATTTTGTAAGGTCTCTAAAAGTAAAGAAAGCATAACAAATTAAAACATAGAAACACATTTTACTTACAGAAATAGTGTTATCATCAATGATTAAACATCCATTTGACAATTTTCAAATGGATTTAAGTTTCTAAAATTCTCTCTAATTACATAATCTCAAGTTTTCCTTGGTCTATCTTTATCTGCTGTATTTACTATCATAATGTTGTGGGTTGGATTCCTGGACCAGGTTGTGTGTTGTGTTCTTCAGCAAAACACTTAATTTCATGCTGCTCCAGTATAATAATAATAATACTCAACTGAAAATAAATACCAGCAATAGCTAAGGGTTTAACTCTGTAATAGATGGTGTCCTGTCCAGGGGGAAGTATTGGACTCTTAGTTGCTTAATGCCAGGGAAACCAAGACAAGCAATGACCTAATGAGCTTCAGAGCTCGAGATAATCTTTAGACTTTTTTTTAGATTAGTTATGGCATTTTGTCAACTGTATCTTTGCATCCATCTCTCTGGAATATATTACCTGGGGATTACTTATTAATTATGTAATTAATTAGCAATTACGCATATGCAACATTATTTTTAGCACAAATGACTACAGTACATTCACCATTTTGATACAAAACTGGCTGAAACTGCTCTGGAATTATCATACAAAACTTTTCAACATAAT
Organism: Eledone cirrhosa; assembly: GCA_964016885.1. Lineage (NCBI taxonomy): Eukaryota > Metazoa > Mollusca > Cephalopoda > Octopoda > Eledonidae > Eledone > Eledone cirrhosa. The sequence continues at coordinate 294,712,585 of OZ024740.1, forward strand.
TTTATTTAGAAATTTGTCATAAGTAAAGTTATAAATATCAGCTTACTAATGAAAAACTTAGTCATTTTATTGAATTCCTCCTTTGGTTATTTAAAAAATTAATTGGAACACACAAGCAGTGTATTTTATTAGAAATATGGCAATGAAAAAGCTAAACAACAAAATCTTTCATGCAATACTGCCAATTTTCATAATACTCTGTCCACAAGTAAAGACACTATAAACATTTGAATAAACTAACAAATGTTTTCAGACATTTTCTGCTCAATCATTACAAGATAAGAGTAATACTCAAAAGAAAAACAGTGTAAAGTGAACTGAAAAACTGACTGAGCATCATGTGTATTGGTTGGGGTAAGTAGGAGAAATGACTATATTGGTAATGTAATGGTAAAGTATGATCTATGCTTGATGGAATGTAACATGAACTGATGGACATATAAATGAGATTTGTGAATGGTTTGATTTACAAATGAAGTAAGACAGTATCAAACAGATAAACAATTAGCTTTCTTTAGGAGTTTATATGACCAACTATAAGCTAACATACATTAACCCTTTAGCATTTAAACCGGCTGTAACCAGCCAGAATTCTCTCACCACTTTCTGCTCAAACTGGCTGTATTGTTCTCAAAATAAATAATTGTTTCTACTTTTGACACAAGGCCAGCAATTACCCAGTACATGACTGGTACTTTATTTTATCGACCCCGTAAGGATGAAAGGCAAAGTTAACCTCGGCGGGATTTGAACTCAGAATGGAAAGGGCCGTAACTATGCGTCAAAGCATGGCGTCCGACCCTCTACCGATACTGCCAATCCACCGCCCTAAATAATATCAAAATCTCATAGATTCAATATTATGTGAGGTAAAGCCTTTACTGTGAAAATATAATAGTGAATATAGAATAATCATCATCATTTAACATCCATCTTCCATGCTAGCATGGGTTGGTAAATACTAAAGGGTTAAAACAATTTAAATTTGCTCAATGTTTCGTAAAATGATGATGATGAATTATGTGGGAAAAAAAAAACAACAAAAAATCTTTCAATGAGAAGAAGACATGAGAAATTATTATTATTAAAAGAAACCATAACATATATCATAAATGTTTTCATATAAACCAATAGCAATATTGTTTATCACACAAGTATAAAGTTGGATATATATGTTGCGACATTTCATGCCTATAAAAATCCTTTCCATGCAAGCATGGAAAAAGCAGGTGTAAAAATGACAATGATGATATATGTGGTTGTCATTAGGAAGAGCATTCAGTCATAGAAATCTAGCCAGAAACTTGCCTCTAATGGGACAAACCCTCAGGACAAACTTATTCAACCTGTACCGATAAAAATGAACTGGTTCATTTTTGTATGTATATAGATAGATAGATTATATCTGCAAAGTTACACTAGTCACTCGACGATTGGGAGTTTCAAACTTCAGCACACTTGTGCATGCAAACAACTCCAAACCATTGCTGAATCTATTAATAAAGTTAATTATCTTAATGACCCAATACCACAATAAACTCATATATTCAGCCTTTAGCATCTATTGTCAATCCTTGAAAGAAAAATTAAAATAGGAAATTATTTTTATACAAGAAAACAATAACTAAGAAAATCTTATTTTCTTATCATTGAACTTCAGCAGAAATGTTTGATATATATCAATTATCTTAACAAATGTAGCTACAGTGAAACTACTAATTAATTGAAGATTCAGAAGTAATTTACCTGAAAATAAGGCATGACTAAAGAGACAAAGTCTGCTCAGTAACCCATTTTAATGGGCAAGGGAGCAATTTGTTGGGTTTTTTTTCCACTATTAAACAGTAAAAGCATGTTAAATCATAAACTTTATTTATATATCACACTAAAACATCAATAAGTTACAAGTCTTATTGACAAATACTCTCGGGCCCCAGATAATGCAGGGTGGATATTTGCTTAGATTCTTATAAGTGGGAAGAATTGGGAAATCAGTAATTGTATAGTGTATGTTTGTAAATTTGGGATTTCTTGTAATGTTCTTTTTTTGTCATATATAATGTTTTTTTAATGTAAATTTAAATTATTATTAGATTCTCCAGTTGCTGAATCATTTACAATATAATTTTGCTGGAGATAGATTAGCAAAATTTAATAAGTGGAGGAAGTGTGGGAAAGTGTGTAGGGAGCATCATTCAAGACCTTGGAGTGCTTAAGATTGAATAGGTAATTGTTTTCTCTAGGATTGAATAACTACAGGATAGAGTTTTAACCCCTTCATTACCATATTAATAATGAAAGATATTGCCTATGATTTTCAAATAATTTTGAAAATAATCAAGAATTTTGAGGGATTTATTAAGAGCAATGTATTCTCCATCCTGTTCGCCGGGACCAAGAGGCTAAGGGTAAGATAGTTGGAGGTGGAAGATACTCATTCGGACGTCACACACACACACACACACACATTGGCTATGTCATCAATGTTATTAAATTGAACAATCTGAGACAACCACAGCAGCAGTAGTAGTAGCCATGGTGGTGACAAAACAATCACCTAAATATATGCTTTGCAGTATTTGTTTCAGCTCCCTGAGTTTTGAGTTCAAATCCCACTAAGTCCATTAACTTTCTCATTATGTGGTGTTTAGAATATAGTTTAACAAAGGCTCTTACATAAAATTATGATGGAAGGTTTTTAGATAAATATAAACATTTTAAAGTCTTGTATTGTAGAACCAGGGCCAGTTTCAGGTGGTTTAGTAGCAAAAGAGTTAATGTCAATGTAGTACAAAATAATTTGTAGAGTGAAATAACATTCAAGTATGCAACTATGTATTTCTTTACACTTTTGATAACAACTTCACCAATATTGACTCTGCTTCTATGAAATGAAACAACTATCTAAATTAATATCTTTCAACATAATTTTATATAATAACTATATATTAAGTTACTTAGTAATGAGATAATTTCTGTAAATCCATCAACATTCTTCATTAACTAATTGAACTAGTATTTCATCAGAAATATGGTCATGAAAGAGTAGTATTCTGATAATCTATTTTATATTACAGTTCTAGCCATTTTAACAACTGTTTTGGTATGTTTACACTGGGAAATAGGTTTTTTTTCCAATACCACACACATGTTTACATAAACACATGGCATAGCTATCTAGTTTTGCTTTGCATGGTTCAAACTTGATGTGACACTTTGTGTAAGTTTCTTCAACTGTAGGCTTGAATTGACCAATACCTTGTGAATGGAATTCAGTAAACAGAAACTATGCAGGAGCCTGTTGTGTATATATATGTTTCTGTGTTCACACCAGTCTGGTATTATTATTATTTGTGCAGTCCATCAAAAAGGTATTGATAAAATAAGTACCAAACTGAAATACTGGGGTCAATATGATAAGCCAAAATCCTTGAAGGTACTGTTCCAGCATGACCACAGTCCAATGATTGAAGGTTAGGTGCGTTATTTTCTAATGAAAGCAATCAATACAGTGCTACATAATACTACAGCAAGGCACTACCTCTAAGATGGAATCATTTATTTGAAGACACCAAACAGCAACTGTCCTAAACACACTTGCAAGATAAATGTTACAACCATACAACATTGGTGTAAAATATTGTAAAGTATTTTTCAAATGGCCTTAAATTATATTAGTTGTTTAACAAAAACAGCAAATGTGAGCTACAACTAAGTGAAAAACATGTCTAATGCCATAACTTTATAAAAATATTGTAAACAGATATAGAGAAAATGGAGCTGACATGCAATTGCTGAAATATAGAGCTTTATTCCATACAGAGTAAAAGCCTAAAGAATGCATTGTATGAATACTGATGTCTTAGCAACAATCAACAAGCTACATTGAACTTACAAAGGACTTCTTTAAAAGCTGTTTGTACTAATACAGCAACTTATTCTCTTGTTGCCACCTGAAAAACACCACAGCACTTTCAATGAATATTTGGAAATTGAGAAAAAAAACAAAAAAACACCAATATATCAGAGGCAGTGTTTGATAAAGTACAGGCATTTAGGAATGGATCAAAATGGTGCAACCTTTGTCTTAGAGAGAAACGCACCATATCCCAATCAAATAAAAAGAGTTAACTAATTTTGACTTGCTGACATATTGGAATTCTTTGGGAATTTCAAGAACAGTTCTTTCTATGACATATGACAGCCAGAAACCTACAGCACATAAATATCATTCCTTTCCAACTTGCTGACATGTACAGTCAGCTGAAGGGCCAATCACGTGAAATTGTGGTATATATTCCCTTGGACATGTAATGTGCATGGACAATGATCACTGGGTGAAGAAGTGCCAGGAAATGGCAGTGGAAGGAAATCGCAGTAGAGGTAGATCAAGACAGACCTGGGCAGAGGTTGTGAGAATTGACCTCAAATCACTGCGATGATGACAAAGGATTGCGATGAGGACCTGTCCAACCTATTCAAGCATGGAAAAGCAGACGTGATGATAATGTTCCCTTAATATATGTCAGACTATTTACTTCTTACATAATATTGTATATATTATTATACCAATCATAGTTTGTTTATAGTTTTCATAAGACATTTTTCAAAACGTTGAGAGTTGGGATAAGTGTCTCAGATGAATCTATCTTAATGAATAATCTTGCATAGTAAAGTATATATGGCTATGTATGTGTGCATTTACATGCCAGTGCATACAAGTATCATACATATATATATATATATATACACACATTGTTTATCACAAGATTGGGCACCTCTATATGTGTGCATGTGAAAACATGCTAGCTAATAGCTTGATTGCAATTATTCATATGTATGGTTTTGAGGTCATCATGAATATGTGAGTGATATTTCACTAGGTGCAGGTACTACAAAAATAAGCTATTCTCACTCTTGGCTGACTGTTCCTTCCACCTGCCATCTGATTGACCTTCATGTCTAAGCTTCAACAACTCTTTTTTTTCTGAGGAACTGAAACCTAATACAACAAAGTTTTGGACAGTTTTGTATATCTGCTTGACCAGCACCATCTAGCATGTTTTTGTTCTACCTCCAAATCACATAGAAGTGCCTGGCTCAATACTACATCCCTCAGAGTCAACTGGTACTCAGCTGAACAGTGGCCGTTTCTGTATCAGTGTTTTCCTGAGTTTTGGTCTTCAGATCAGCGAGTAATACAAATGCCATTCTGGATCTATGCTAAATGCTTTCAGCCTCAGCCTTATGCCATGCCACTTCAGTCTCAGTTGCATTTCACACAAGATCATTAAGCATAACTTAGATGTAGCTTAAACTGATGAGAAGGGATGGCAAAAGGCCAGATGGCATCACAATCTTCCAGTTCCATGGTGGTAAGCCTCTCATCTGGGATGTAACAGTCTTGTTACTCGACAGGCTGACGACTGAAGTACCAGCTGCTTTCTAATAGGTTTATCACTGAACCTATTGTGGCATCGAGGATCCTGGAACTACTTCTATCAGAGATGGAGTTGGCCAATTGCAAGAATGAATCCCGCGAGTTAAACTGGCTACCTTTGCTATCCTTCGGAGTAACGTCTTTGCAATTCTGTCTGTTGGAACCACAAGGCAACCCCGCCGCAGAGAAACAGAATGAGAAAATAAAAGAATGTGACAATTCATTGGTTGGTCCCTACTGTTACTGTTAGTTACAATGCAACGCCACAACACAACACATAATGTACAATGACTAGACATGTACTCTCTTGCAGTGAGCCATTATGGTTGACGATTAAACAGAAACAATGTAAGAGAAAACTATTTTGTCTTGTCAAGAACATGACAACCTCTTTAGTGTTGGTGCTATGATAAAACACACCCAGTACAATCTGTAAGGTGGTTTGTACTAGGAAGGGCATCAAACTATAAAAACCATGCCAAAAATGGAACATACTAGCGTGACATGATTCACAATTAAAAGGGACAATAACTCTGAATAAGAGTTGACTTGGTCTGTAATGATGTATCCAATCCGTGCCAAGATTATGATGATAATGTAATATGATAAAAGTACATATGTCACTAAATAAAATTTGGTATTAATCAAATGTAGTCTGTAGCTAAGCTTTTTTCCGAGCACTTAGTATCTGTTGCTGACAGCAGTAAGCAGATTCCCAACAGAATACAATCGTATACTATAGTTGAGATTCACCAATACCAACAATAACTGCAGCTATTATATTACAAAGGAAATCTACTTTTCACTTTGGAGAAGGTTTCATTTTTATGAACATTAAATATATATTCACTTTATGACTGATCTGATTTTCCTCAATTTAAAATAGAAATATTTTTTATCCACTTAAAAATGGCAGAATACTGCACATAAATCACATAAATGTTCCCCAAAATCACATGGCAGAACACTGCTGTAGTTTAAAATCGATTATGTAAGCTTCTTTACTCCACTTTCCTTTATCATAGAGTATATATCTTGAGGGCAATTAAACAAACAAACATCTATCTAACAAACAAATATCTTGTAAATATTTACATAAGCCTTTTCCTTTATATATTTGTGACAATGATAAATTGCCTTTTGATAATATTGATATGAGGGGAGTCGGTCAAATCAGGAAAGTTTTATCTCACAAAATATTACAACAGCTGATATATTTACATTAATTCAAAAATCTTCTATCTCTTAATTGTTTAATCTCCCCCTCCTCCTCTCCACCCTTCTATTTACATAAGTTTACTGATAACATTTCTATATATAGGTCAGAAAAGTAATGATCAATTCAATATCATAGTTTTAGGAAAGCTATTAAACTGCCATTACAACAACTTTAAATGGACTTGAACATTTCTTGAAAACACACACTAACACTCTGAAAATTGAACTAAAATCTATATTTTCAAGATGTTGCTTGAATGAAAGCATTTACGATATATACTTGAATATAAGCCGATCCGAATATACGAGGGTCAGCTAAAAGTTCATAGGCTGACTATAAAGGAGTGATGCTAGACTTGTGAAATCTTACATGCATTAATATGATTTACAGGAACTATGTCGAAAAATAAACCTCATTTGGTCATGCCATGAGAGTATCTTGGTCAGCCTATGAACTTTTCAGCTGATCCTCGTAAGCTATTCTGTCTGAGAAATGGGAAAAAATCCAAACCTCATATATAAACAATATATTATGTTTAGATTGTGCAGTTTTGAAATTCTCATGAGCAGAGAATATATTTATGAAGTTTTAATATTTAAAATGTTTTAAGTGTCATTTAGAGCAGTGGTCGCCAACATGGGTTCCGCGGAACCTTGGGGTTCCGTAAAACAATTCTAAATAAGAACACGTTACATTCTGTTGTACTTTGCACAGAAAATATAACGCCTGTAAAGTTTCGACTACTAACAAAGGTAATTTTGTATTCCATGCATACACTATAAACTTTGCCACACAATTATGTATTCATTTGATGACATCTGCATTCACAATTGAGAAATTACTTTATATAATAAATATATATGTCCACAAACATTTGACTAAACTTTATTTGTTCCAATCTAATATATGTTTAACGCAGCCTAAAGCCTTCTTATATTATATCTAACTTTGAGTCAAAATAGATAGAAGATATCTGAATTAATTTCCAATACCATCGTCACATTTTCTACACTATCAGCTGATTTTCATTTTTTGCACCTATATTTACATTACCAATAATATTTAATACGACCCTAAAGTAGTATATGCAGGAAGTGCTGGACTCTGAAAGAAATTTCTTCTAGTTGTTTATAAATTTGCACCTTTTTCAGTAACCCCTAATATTTTAATATTATTATAAGACTTTAAATAATATGTTTGCCATCCTAAAATGGAGAATTTCAATTTTTTAAATTAAATTTTTTTTAACTAGTTAAGTTTTTCCAAATATCTAAAATTAAAGTTAATTTAAGTACTTTTTGTAATAAAAAAAAAAAAATTTCTCTTGTTTATTAATGTCATATTAAAAATGTTAACTGTAGATAAATAACATTGATATGATGTCTACTGCAAAGAAGCTGAAGTTAGACAGTGGTGTGATGATTATGTTAGATATAGATTTCAAAAAGCTGACACTAAAAAAGATACACCAGATCAGCCCATGTGTTTGCTATGTTCAAAAGTTCTATCAAATAGCTGTTTAAATCCTGCAAAACTTAAAAGACACCTTGATACTAATCACACCAATGATAAAAACAAGTCACTGGAATACTTTACATGAAACAACATCAAAAAATCACAAGCTAATATGTATGACTTGTTTTGGAAAAAGTCAGATAGAAATAAAGCTTTAACAAGAACATCTTTTGAAATTTCACATTTGATTGGTAAAAACAAGAAACCATTTACATTAGGAGAACAGCCAAGTATAAAAATTGCTACAGAGAATTTTTTTGAAAGCTGCAGTATTAAGGACAAAGAAAAATTAAGCCAGTTACCATTGTCAGCAAATACCGTAAAAAGAAGGATAATTGATATTTCTTCTGATATAGAAAATCAGATACTAACTGCACTAAAGAAAAGCACATGTTTTGGTCTGCAAGTGGACGAAACTACGGATATTAATAACAAGGATCAATTAATTTGCTATGTACAGTTTGTAGACCTTGATAAAAAAGAATTAGTAGAAGAGTATTCGTTTTGTCTGGTATTAGACATCACAACTAAAGGTCAAGATATATTCAATAAAATTGAAGAGTATTTTTTAAAAATTGGTGTATCTTGGAGCAAGTTGACTTCAATAACAACAGATGGAGCAGCTGCAATGACTGGTAAAAATTCTGGTTTGATTGCAAAAATTAAAGAACAGACCCCAAATTGTATTTCAAATCATTGTATGATTCATCGAGAGGTTTTGTGTTCAAAAAAATTCAAAGACAGAGATGCTCAAATATTAAATGACCAGCTGAAAGACATTGTCAAAATTATCAATTTGATCCATGCAAGAGCAAAAAATTCTAGAATGTTTGAATCTATTTGTGAATCTTCTGGAAGTAATTATAATAGATTGTTATTGAACAATGATGTGCGTTGGCTGTCTTTTGGGGATGCTATGAAGAGAGATTTTGAACTGAGAAAAGAAATAATAGTTTTTCTAAAAAAACAGAATGATGAAAAAGCAAGTGTATTAGAAACCAATGAATGGAATGTGCAACTCACTTATTTAGTAGACATTTTTGGTGAACTGAACAAACTAAATAAGTGTTTTCAGGGTAACAATGCAGATATTTTTTACTTCAATCAATTTTATTACATATTTTCAATCAAAATTAAACATCTTTATACAAAGAATTGAATCGGACAATTACTCATTACTTTAAAACCTTGAAATAGAGCTTAAAAAGAGAGAAAATTTTGACTCCAGCAATCTAAAGAAGATTATTCTTTCTCATTTAAATGTGCTTTCCACAAGTTTTTCAGATTATTTTGACTTGATGGAAAAAGATATTGTTAGCGGAAATTTATTGATAAAAAATCCGTTCACCGAGATCGAGCAGTTAGTGTCAGAAAATGACGCTGGAAATTGTAAAAATTTACTACCTGCACAATGCTTACATCAGTTGATGGATTTGAATTCAAACGAAGACCTGAAAGTGATATTCGAAAGCAGAAAGAAAGAACTATGGATCAACTTATTCTTGATTGGGTAGTTTAATGAAATCAGCCAACTTGCATTGAAATATTTGACTTTATTCCCATCTAGCTACTTGTGCGAAAAAGGGTTTTCGCAGTTGGTAGAAATCAGCACAAAGCAGATGAATAAACTGTCAGCAATTGACGAGTGTTTATTATTTTTTTTGAAAAGTTTTGTATTGTATAGGTTCCGGGAAGAATTCAAAATATTTAGAGGGTTCCTCGGTTTTAGAAAGGTTGGCAACCACTGACTTAGAGTATAGTTTTTGTTTCTCAACTCCATCACAATTTTTTTACTATTTCATCAGTTTCAACAAATTTCTCAAATTTTGGTTACTCGGGGAAGATCAAAACTATGTGCAAGGGGACATAATGAATAGGGAGTAGTTGAAAGGAAGAGATTGACTAAGGGAACATTGCAAGGGTTCAGAGTAGAAGGGGAGGAGAATAACAAGCAAGAAAGAGGAGAAGCAGAGAGCAATAAAATCAAGACAGAAGTAAGATTGAAAGAAAAAGTATAATTAAGTCACTAAGAAAAACAGTCGGTGCGCATGTGTCTATGCATATATATATAGGGATATTTATGTTTTAAAAAGTTCAAATTATAAACATTAATGACGATATAGTAAATGTAGAAAATCAGTGTTTCACTGTAAAATAATCAATCAAAATATTTAGCACCTTATTTACATAGAATTTGAAGGTGAAAAATCAGCAAAATATTGATCTAAAATATAAGCTGACTCCTCACCCACCCATTTTACCATCAACTTTTTGTGTCATATTTTTCAGCTTATATCCGGTAATCTATATTATAATGTGAATCATCCCTGTCTGTCTGTTAGGCAAATGCTATAATCTAACAAAATCATTCTAAAATGTTTTCACTCATGTCGGTATTATCTGTCTGTCTGTCTGTCTCTCTCTTCAATCTATTTCTCTGTCTGTCTGCGTGTGTGTGTGCGAATTACTTACATCTAAAGATATATGGTATGTTTAATAAATTCTAATTATATATACACACATAAAATCATCACCATTATTTTACACACACAGAAACATAGTATAAAGTTCTCAAAATTATGACTGAAGGTTTTTAGATAAATATTACCACTTTAAAACATCAGCTTTGTATCATAGAACCTTGGGTGATTTCAAGTAGGTTGATATCAAAAGAGTTAAAGCACACACAGGTAACACAGAAAGAGACAACACTGATTTACAAATAGGCTAAATTCATCATGGATTATTTCAACATTGTCTGGACACAAATCTTTCCAAAGAACACAAGTCAGCAGACTATACATTAACACAGATTGTAAACAGAGCACCCTGAAAGACCACCCAGATATGCAAGAGAGAGTTTGTTACTGCAGCAAACTCAAACTTTTACTGTTCAAATGACAACATGCAGTATTACCCCCCCAAACTCACAGATACATCTACAACACTATCTCTCTCTCATACAATAACACATTCACTATCAATGTCTAGAGGAACAGTAATTGTTACACTGAGGAAGTCCACATTACTTGCCTTCAATTGTTACCAATATTTAACCCTTTTAATACCGAACCACTCCTGGGTCAATGCTTCAAAACTGTTTATATTTATTTAAAACAATTCTACCATAATTCTTTATAAGAACTTTTGTTAAGTTATGCTCCAAACATTAAATAATGCAAATGTTAGTTATCTAAACTTCTCCAAATTGTTTTTATTATTTCCAAAATTATTTGAAAATCAAGTAATGAAAATATAGTAATAAAAAGGTTGAAGTACAATTTGTTAGAGAAAACACACCCTCTTATAGCAATGAAATTAACAAATCCAAGAAATCACTTTGAATATTTCTACACACAATACTCAGATCATGTAACAGAGTCTTGTAAAATATCGTCTTATTTTCTCAATATTGTTTCTCCAAAGCAATGCATAAAAATTATAATATGACATTTAAATTAAGCAGTTTGTTTCACTATATTCACAGCTGTTAGGATATTTTAATTATAAATATAAATAACCCATACTAGCATGCAAAAACGGACGTTAAATGGTAATGATAATGAAACATGTAATCACCTCCAGAATGACAAAATATTAAATTGAAAAATTATAGATGCATCTTGAACATTAAAATTCTGATATAGAAAGAATATATAATTTGAACGAATTTCTGAAACAAAGACTTTCTTTATCCTAAATGCTAAGATAAACCAATTAGAGTAATTAATGAAACCCAGTTCTGTTAGTCAAGCTGGATAATGAACCAAATATATTTTTGATTGCATCTGGACTTTGATCAATGAATCACAGCAATATAAATACTAAATGACAAAAGTAGACAATTCTTACACATGTAAAAATGCACACACACACACACACATTAAGTTTTAATATTGTGTTATAATAGTTTGTGAAAATAAATATAAAATGACTTGAGTAAACAGAGTTAAGTGTCTTGTTTAGAGACAAGATAATTAACTCCCAAAATAAAGTATAAGCAAGTAATGCTGACAACATGCTATTTACACAAGTTAAGCAATGTCCTTGGCATGGTTTCAAATGAAAAACAGCACTATTAGATCAATAAAAATCTCCAAACACTTTATGATTACCGTATATACTTGAATACAAGCTGGCTCATGTCGGAGAAATAGACAAAAATCAAAGCCCTGTTTATAAGTTGAGGTAGGTAATCTATACATTATGTTTAGATAGTGCAGTTTTGAGATTCTCATGAGTGAGAATATATTTATGAAGTTTTAATATTTTGATATTTAAAATGTTTTAAGTGTCATTTAGAGTATAGTATTTGTTTCACAACTCCATTATGTAATGGTTTTTTACCCATTTCCAACCATTTTGAAAACCATATTCAGTTAAAACAAAAAAAACAATAGGAAATATGAATTTTGTGTCGAAAGTGAAACCAGTGTAATATTCACCTCTAACATGAAACTGGTGTAATAGTCACCTCAAAGTGAAACTAGTGTCATATTCATTTCCAAAGCGAAAATATTTTAGCACCTCGTTTACATAAAATTTTGAAGTTGGTGAAAATTAGCAAAATATTGACCTTAAGTATAAGCCAACTTCTATTTTACCATCGATTTTTTAAAATCACATATTTCTTGGCTTTCATATGAATATATACAGTAATTTATTTTTCAGAAATTTATGTAGTTTTATAAACTACTAGTAGAGGTAGAATTCAACCATGGCCTACCACACCCATAAACTATTAGTAGAGGAACGATTAACTAATATAAAAAAAAACAAAAAACCCACCACCACTACTACATAGTCAAATATATGAATAACAAAAACAATTGCAGAGAAGGAACTGATGTAATACGATGGTATTGCAAGACACTCCTTGTGTGTAGTTACAGAACAAAGTATCAAATTTAAAAATACTATTTCTTATAGGACTGTAAACTCTACTTCTGTTCAGTTTCAGAAATTAAGCAGTAAAATTATATTAGAAGATATTTAACCCTTTAGTCACTACTCTGGCCAAAACTGGCTCTGGTTCTATAAAATCCACCCACCCATTTTAAAGATTTCCAATTTAAGTTAAAATCTTCCAACATAATTTTATATCAGAACCTTACATTAACCCTTTAGCATTTACATTACTCTATATTTACTATTGTATTTTCACAGTAAACACTTTATTTCACATAATATCAAATCTAAAAGATTTTGATGATATTTATTTTGAAAACAATATCTTAACATAAGTATGATTGGCTGGTTACGGCTGGTTTGAACAGAAAGAAGTGAGAGAGTTCTGGCCAGATATAGCCAGTTTAAATGCTAAAGGGTTAAGTAATTGGAACATTACTTAATGTAAGGTTCTGATACAAAATATATTACCCATGGTCACAAATCCTGGTTAAGGACAAAGTATACGATCACGAATACAAGTGGCTGAAGGGCAACCAGCTGTAGAAAACTTACCAAAGGGTCAAAGATGACACTTCAGTTGTGTCAAAGACATAACAACCTCAATAGCGCTAGTGCCACAATAAAATGCCCCCATTATACTGTGTAAAGTATGGAAATGTATGTAAGTGAGATGTAACCCATGTCATGTGGAAATGTGATCCCAGTCATGATCCACCCCAACTTGGTCTGATTCATCTGAGAGGTTAGCAGCACTGATGATGAATTAAATTCCAGTTATGGGGTTTTGTTTCTTAGAAACATGTCCTTCTTTATAGAAAGATGAGAAATTATAAAGAGATTCATATATAATGAATAATAAAGTAATAATGGATATATAATATTCTTATACAGAAACTGCGTAATTTGATGGCTGCAGCTTGAAAAGGTCCATCTCCCTCATACTCATATTTAGGGTGGGTTAAGGGTTGGGATATATGGTTGATGTCTGAGGTAGGGATTTTGGGGGAATGCCTTAGCTCTAATATAGACATTTAAGTCATAATTGGGTGGTTTTTATGAATGTAATGTTTACGAGTTTGGAATCCGATGCTTTGTTTATTGTTGGCATTGTTTTCTGAGTGAATTGTTTACACATAGGGCATTCGATGATTGCTTACGTTTGTTCTATATAAGTATAGTGTAATTGTATGTATTTTTAGGGTAGTTATTGACTGAATAGACTGGATGGAGCAATAACAGTCTTATGTATGTATATATATATGTTTATCCCAGGTTCAATCAGGGGTAACCACAGTAATATATATATATATATATATACATATTTATTTAGGTTTGTTGGTTCACCACTGGATAGAATTGGTCATTCCGTATGGTCATTCTTGATGTAATATTATGGAGAGTACTCAACGTAGTGCAGTTCACCCGTCTTCGTTTGTGTAGTTGGTGGTGCTAGTACGGAATTAATTAAAATAACAGGAGGCTGGACTGGTGTAAATCCTTGAACAGTTTATTATACTATGATCATTTCAATGACTGGGTTCCGTATGAATCCGGTGATATCATCAGGTATTCGAAATAGTCGCTTGAGGGCGACTGACTGAGGTGAAAGCAGCTAGTTGGTCAGTCGTCCTCTGTCTCTGATTTTTGGACCCATGGATTTTATATATTCCTTTGTTATATTTCAAATACCTGATGATATCACCGGATTTATACGGAACCTGGTCATTGAAATGATCATAGTATAATAAACTTTTCAAGGATTTACACCAGTCCACCATCCTGTTATTTTATTTGTAATATATATATAGAAACACACACACACGTGGTAACATCAACAATGCAGACAAGCATAAGGATCATTAAGAAATGTGTCTGCATGTTTAGTTCTACAATTATACCATCCTAACTAAATCATTAGTTTTTATTTAACAACTCAGATTGGATTAACTAAAATATTTCTGAGTATGTGGAATTTTGTTCCCATGATTATAGCAGACACTGACACCAAAAACACCAACTGCACAACTAAATCTGTGAGTTATTGAAAACAGTTTAAGTATTCAGTTACTTCTTTTAGTCTTTCCAATTAAATAAAGATTTATTCTGGTGCTATCAAAAAGCCTGTGAAAAACCTTTTATTTATATGAATGGTTAAGAAATTGTGAGGAGAAAGAAATCTACCTAAACATAAATCACAGAACAGTAAAACAGCTTCATGAACAGGCATGTTTTGTTGTCTGAAAAATGGCTATTACAAATAACATTTGTTATTCCAACCTTTAAAGTTGCCAATTTTCAAAATGCATACAAAATTTATTATAAAAGAAAGCAATAAATATGTTAAAAACATCGTTGATATCACTGGCACCATCATCACTCAACACACATGTACAATGATCTGACAGACAAAACTGAACCTTGGGGCATATCAGGGTTGATGATACAGGGTGGCTTAGAGAAAGCTCCATCAGCACACATGATGATGGTGTGATCTGACGGAGAGCCAGCTGATACAAGAAATGAAAGATGAATAAAGTCATTAGATGGACAAATTTGTCAGGAAATTCACATGTCAGACACGGTTGAACAACGCAACAATATTTTCACAAATTTCTCAAGGGCAAGGACACTTACAAGAATAGGTTTCTAGTAGATCTGGCTTTATAAAAGCCATACTGATGGTCATTAAGGGGGCTGAGACATTCAGTAGGTTAATAAAGGTTGTTGTTAGTGGTTGCTTCCATCACTGGAGATGTTGGAAATAAGAACGATAAGACAAAGGTTGGCAGGGACATAGGGAAAGCTGCCCTTCTTCACAATGGAGCACATATTAATGCATTCCAAACACTGTCATATATCCGTAGAGAGAGATTGGCGAGTTTGGCAAGGACAAGGGCTAGGGCTAGGCCTGAGACGCATAGTTTGAGGTACACTGATGATGAGAACAGATATTAGGGAGCTCTGAATAGTGTGATCAGATTTAACAACAGTGATGTGAGAGAGAAACAAGGATGATGGTGACACTGGATAGACTGGTAGGGGTACAGTGATGGTGAAAATGGTATATATATATATATATATATATACATACATACATATGGTAGATTAACTTTGCAATTGCAAGCTTTAGATATCCAATCAATATATATATATATATATATATATATATATATACACACACACGTGGTAGACTGCAATTGCAAGCTTTAGATATCCAATCAATCAATAATATATATGTATATTGTCCCACTCTTGCAAGCAGGGAAAAGCAGACGTAAAATGATGGTGATGATGATGATATATATATATACACACACGTGGTAGATTGACTTTGCAATTGCAAGCTTTAGATGGTCCAATGAATATGCCATTAAAAAAATATCATGCTTTTTCTTCTTCATTATTTTGGCATGGGTTGAATGGAACTTTTTGAGGCAGTGTTTTACAATCAGATGCCCTTCCTGGTACCAACCCTTTTATTTACCTCTTATGACAGAGATATGGCGTACCTATTCTAAAAACAAAAACAGGACACACATGATATATGTGATAACTTAAATAAATGGATATTTGCTCCAACTAGTGAAGGGGCATGGCTTAGTGGTTAGGGTAATGAGCTTATAATCATAAGGGTTGGGTTGGATTCCTTGACTAGGTTGTGTATTGTGTTCTTGAACAAGATAATTTCATGCTGCTTTTCATGACAAGACTGAGGCCCCTATAATTAAAATACCTAAGAAGTCTCTGGAAAGTATTAAGTAGCCTACCTTTTCAATAGTGTATGAGTGGGTGAAGACTGCATAGGATTGAAAGTTTTCAAGAAATGTGGATTTGGTAATGAAGATGGTTTCTGACAAGATATGAACAGAGTAGTAGCAATAAAGAGATTGAAAATGATGACAGAAGCTGTTTTGATAACGAAGATTTAAAAAAAATTAACCAACATTTCCATATTTTTAATGGCGGAATTGATAAAGCATTGGATAAAATGTAACATTAACCCCTTAGCAGTTAAACGGGCTGTATCCAGTCAGAATTCTCTCATCCCTTTCTGTTCAAACTGGCTGCTCATACTGATGTTAAGGTATTGTTCTTAAAATAAATAATATCAAAATGTTATAGATTCAATATTATGTGAGATAAAACCTTTACCGTGAAAATACAATAGTAAATATAGAGTAATGTAAATGGTAAAGGGTTAAAGGTAGTGGAATGACAGAATGGATAAAGCATTGGATAAAATGCAATTGCAGCATTTGTTCTAGCTTTTTACATTCTGAGTTCAAATCCTGCCAAGATCAACTCTGCCTTTCATCCTTCCAAGGTCGATAAAATAAAGTACCAGTCAAGTACTGGGGTTTCCCTTCCTCCAAGTTTGCTCATCATGTGCCTAAATTATAAATCAATATTTTACAACAGTATATCCTATTTGTGTTATTTTTCATATTTAATAATAAATTTTTGTTTAAAAATTCTTTTTCTATACCTTAGATAATATTATTTTTTTCTTTTCTTTGGGTACTAGTTTGTTTGTTGAAGGTGATTAAGATGAATATTCCAACTAATTCAGAATTTCTGTTTCATAGAAGTGCCAAAGTGATATATATATGCTTGTGGCATTTTAAACTTGGTGGAGTCTATCTCTCTCCAGGTTTGAACACAGCCGATTTCTGCCAGTGAAGGAGAGAGAGAGAGTGAGAAAAAGAAAGTGAGAAGGAGAAATTGAAAAATATAGAGGAAGAATTGATTCCAGTACTAGACTGGTACTTCTTTTATTGACCTCAAAAAGATGAAAGGCAAAGTTGACCTTAGTAGGATTTTAAATCAGAGTGCAGAGAGCCAAAATGAATACTGCAAAGTATTCCATCTGACATTCTAATGCTGCTGTTTTCTAGCTTCTTATAGAGACATCAAATAATTATGTTCATTTTGATCCAATATGTTTTGTTGTAAAATAAGAGTGACTTCCTTGTATTCATGTTGCTAGTGAATGTTTTCCTGAAATCCAAGATCTATATATAGAGTAATAGTAATCCATCATATCAAATTTGGTAAATCTACAGAGTACTTTATTTTCTTTACTTTCAAACCACTCAAAAATGGCAGTGCTGCAGTTCTATCGTGCTTATTTTGTAATGTTAGTAATCTCAAGGTTGTGCCAAATATATGCTTACTAATTAAACTTATTTCATTTTTGGAGTAGTTTATTAATCTGCACTTGCGATTAAAAAGAATATTGTCCTTATGGTTTCTAAGCATAATGTAATGGTCTATACATGAGGTGTTCTATGTAGTCTTCTATTTTTAGCTTCTGTGTTTGTGGTGTTGTAGGAGGTGGTGGTTGTGTTTTTTTGTATCTTTTGGTAAAATTGTCTGATAAGGGTTTAGAATGTATGGAAGCAACAAATTCATTTATTTTGCCTGCAAGTATGTAATGAATATTGAGAAATTGTTTAAAAGATTTCATGTGGTTGTTTAGGATGGTTTTAAAAGAGTGGGTGTTGTGTTGGAATT
Source organism: Eledone cirrhosa (assembly GCA_964016885.1). Lineage (NCBI taxonomy): Eukaryota > Metazoa > Mollusca > Cephalopoda > Octopoda > Eledonidae > Eledone > Eledone cirrhosa. Next base: position 294,731,184 of record OZ024740.1, read on the forward strand.
TTACTTTAATTATCAAATTGATACAATCAAATTCAAAGTTTTCAAGTTCCTTAACCTTTGAAGTACCAAACCATCTGAAGTTGTTCATGGTTGCATGATACAAAAATAGTGTATTTTAAATTGTTTATATCTATATAAACATCATAATTTTATGCAAGAACCTTTGTTATGCTATGTTCCAAATACCAGGTTAACAATGAGAAAGTTGTCTTATTAAATCTTCCAAATTCTTGATCTTAATTATTTGAAAATCATAGGCACGGGAACACATTTGAATCCAGATTTATCTCTAAGTAATTTAGTGGAGCCCTTTCTGTGTTTGATAATGCTCCTATTACAGAGCTTTGATGTTCTTCATACAGTAGACGAGGGAATGTTTCTCCATCTTCTGCTTTGTGATCTCGGTTTCTAGAACAATTTCCAACCAGGGGTATGTTTGGGATTATAAAAAAAAAACAAAAAAAACAACAGAAAGCATGCAGTATTTAGTTTGATACAGCTAATGATCTACTCTGTTACTGTTTTCATGTCATTTTTTTTTTATTAGTGCAGACTTGATGATGTTCAATGGGTCATTGGATCAGGTGTGGATGTACAAAGGGATGTTGTTTGGTTTCTTGAAGAGCTCATATAATTTTGGGTTTAGTCTAAGTATGCCATTCAATTTAGGAAGTTGACTGTTGTAAAGTTTTCTTTAACTACTACCTTCAGGACGAATTTGTCAAATATAATAATTATACATTTCCTGATGGTGCTTGCTCATGCTGTTTGAAAGCACGAGCCTATTATCTCTGTACATACTTGTTCTATTCTTCCTAGACCAGGTAGTTCTTTTGTAAAACAAGGTGAGGTCTCCTGGCATGCATGATGATCAACAAGTTGCTTCGTGTGACATCTAGAGAAATTGATGACTTTTAGAAGATTCTTATGGATAATAATCAATAATGTTGAATTAGATACGTTTGTATTTATTTTGGTTTACTTTTGAATCAAATAACTGAAAATATGTAAAGGTATTGGGTGATTTTATTGGTTTAAATCTAGGTTTAGTTTACATAGGAAATATTTTTCTGTTAAATTCTATTTTGAAGTTAAAAATGTCATTTTAGAATCCAACTAGTTCTTTGTTGCATAGTGGACATTTTTAGCAATTGAATCTGGGACCAGTTTCATGTGGTTTTGTTACCTTCCTTCTTGAGGATATAGGCCATTCATTGCAGATATTTTATCTCATATGTGAGGTTGCAATTTTACTTAAAAAGATGCCAAGGTTAAGAACTTACATGTAGTTAATCAGGATTGATAAAAAATGGTGTTTTAAATACAGTTATATGAGATGTAGAAGGCTAGTCGTCTGGAGTCTGTTGTGATATGAATTTGTTAACAAAATGAAAATTCAATAAGTTATGTGGTGTATAAAAGAGAACAGTCTAGTTAAGCCATTTTTGGTGTCAAAATGAAAATTCACTACAAATAAAAACACAAGGAGGGGTAATACATATAGAAAGGAGAGAAAAAAAAACCTTTGGGGTTAAATTAAATGTGTAAAGTGAAAATTTCAATAGATTAAGTTGAGAAAAATTAAATTTTTAATTAAAAGAAAGTAATTAGATATCATTGCAGTGTTAAATTACAAGGACAGACATTTAAATCTAAGTAGACTATTCAAGATATTTATTTATAAAAGATGCACGAGATAAGTATTGGGAATGAAGGCAGGGTGGGTTACAAATGAAATAACTTAATTCACTTTATAACATAGGGTGAAGGGAATACTGTAGTCATGCTGGAGACTTGACAAACAATCTCTAATGATGGTGCTATGATAAAATGCACCCAGTACATTCTATAAAGTGGTTAGAGTTAAGAAGAGCAACCAGTCGAAAAATCTATGCTGTAATTACAAATAAGAACTGATTTGAACTATAACAACCTGCCCAACCCAGAATAGAAAGTGGACTTAAAATGCTGATCAGTAGAATCACTAATCATGTAGCAATAATAATTGTTATTATTACACAAAAACAATCCATAATTTATTTAAGGACTACATAATTAGTGATTCTAGTGGTCAGCATTTTAAATCAATAATGGGGAAGATGTAGGTAACATAAGAAACAGTATATTGTTTGTGATGGCAGTGCTAATGTTGACAGCAATGCTAATATAATATTGTGAACATACAATTAAAATAATATCTTATGCACCAATCTTCTGCTCTTTACTCCTCCCATCCTCACCTCACTAGCTAAATAACCTATACATCTCACTCATGTAAAACCTGCATACCTGTTCCCCTTCCAACTCTCACTTGCCAAACCACGCAAAAGAAAAAACAAAAAACACAAAGTCCACCCTGGTGCTATAACAACAAAGCACCCAGTCCACTCTGTAATAGGGCTGGTGTTAGGAAGGGCATCAAGTCAGAAACCATTCAGTTCACAATAATATGGCTGGTGTTAGGAAGAGCATCCAGTCATTGAAAACCCTCAGTCTATACAGTAGTGTGGTTGGTATTAGGAATGGCACCCAGTTGCAGAAACCACCCAGTCCATCCAGTAAAGTGGTTGACATTAGGAAGGGCATCCAGCTGTAGCAACCACCCAGTCGATACAGTAATATGATTGGCATTAGGAAGGGCACACAACTGTAGAAATCAAGCCAAAATAGAGATCTGCATGAGCAAGACATGGTCACTTGACCTAAATTTTCTCATAATGTGACAAACCCACCTAACCCATGCAAGCATTGAAAAATAGATATTAAACAATAATAATGACGATAAGGAAAATTAGAGATAGGAGATAGATATCTTAGATTGAAGTGTGTTCCAAAATAGGGAGATACTGAAATAAAGTAATATATATGGAAGTTTTCAAAGGTAAATACATGAGTAAATATAGAAATGAGATGAGAAAGTGAATAATAAATCAATGATAAACTAATGAAAGATACATAATTAGGGCAGTAGGAGTAAATATAGATAGCGGGGAAGATGGACGTTAAACGATGATGATGATGATGATGTATTATAAATAGATAAAAATACAGATGTGGGGAAATATATATATATAAACTATATGTATGTATGGACTTGTTGGGGCACTGACTGTCAAGATACTTTAATCTATCACAGCTCATCCCCTCTTGAGGTCTGAACATTGCTGATCTCCTCCAGAGAAGGAGAGAGAGAAAGAATTGATCCCAGTACTGGTACCTTTTTTATTGACCATAAAGGATGAAAGTCAAAGTTGACCTCTGCAGGATTTGAACTCAGAGATTGCAGTGAACCAGAATGAATACTGCAAAATATTCTATTTAACATTCTAACGACTGCCAATTTGCCACCTTATATAAAATAAAGGAGGAAATAGTTAAAATTAAAGGTTTTAGTTACAGTGCCCAGGTATGTGTATTGTTTGTAACCAGTGTTAAATGAGTGGAAGTGATGTAAAGGCAGGTAAAACACACCTAATGTATACACAAACTATAACTTAACTTCATTGTAACCTAACTAAATTAGGTTACAATGAAACTGAGCATAGTAACTGAGTAATTGTCACATCCATATATTAGGATAATTAGTAGGATGAAAATGAATTTAAGTTTTAAAGATTTTGTGTTTGCAAGAAGTTCTTTTGAAGAATTTTGCCTTTAGTAAAGATTATTTCCAGGCTCTCAGATGTACAAGATAGTATGGTCTATTGTTTCTTGTATAGGATTTCACAGTGGATCAAATATACCATTTTAGATTTGAAAGGTAGATAAATTTTTATTTTTTTAATTCTCAGGCAAAATGAGATAGAAAATTTCATTATTTCCACAGGATTTCAAAAAGAAAGTGTATGATTGTTAAAAAGATTAGAAAAGATCCCAATACATGTATTAGAGCTGTTAGTTTGTACACTGCATTAGTAAAGAATATCAATAGACAGGATTAGGGTTGATACAATTACAATCAATAAGGGATTGATGGTTATGTAAGTTCAGCTTAGGGAAGTTTGATGAGACTGGTGTTTGTACAAAGTTTGGTGTGGTGTGTCTAAAGAGTTTCATAGTGTTTTTGTTAACATTTTTATAAAGCTTGTGCTGTGGAAGGGAAATTCTCTTGATTAAAAGAAAGATTTAGCTACTGGGGTTACAAAAGCAAAGTTAAATCAAGGATTTTCCCAATTAATGTTTTATTTTCTATTATTTCTATTTCTGTAAAGGGGTACACATACACTTTTCTCCAATGAAGCTTTGAGTCACAATGACACAGCTCTGCAATCAGGAAAACGTCCCACCCCTGACTTCTCATCACAGAACATTAGTAAACCTCTTATTTTCAGTTTCTCATGAGCTACATATACCTGATGTCTAACTTTTATTCTAGTGATCAGATATTATTCTTTGCTTCCAACTTTCTCTCAATCCTCTGAGACCTACCTCTTAGTTTTTGTTTCTATCTACCATGTCTCTATACCTATACATAGGTAGCTAAGAGATTACACTAGGGTGAAATGCAAAGCTATGTAAAAATACTCAATATCGTAAATAGTAGAATAATATCTATTTAAAGATGAACCTTTGTGAGGTGAGTCACTGCTCAGGAGTTTCTTGTTACCAACAAAAAACACAGAAACAGATATATATCATCGTCATCATCATTTAACGTCCATTTTCCCATGTTAGCATGGATTAAAAACACTAATCAACAAGTATTCTAATAAATCAATAAATAGATCAAACCACAGAACAAACAAAAAATGCAAATATAATGGTTTCTGATTTAGGCACAAGGCTATCAATTTTGGGGCGAAAGGAAAGTGATGTAAATTGACACCAGTGCATTACTGGTACCTTATTTTATTAACCCTGTAAGGATGAAAGGCAAAGCTAACTTCGGAGGAATTTGAACTCAGAACGTAAAGGGCCGTAACTCTATGTCACGAAGCAGGGTGTTCGATAATCTACTGACACAGCCAATCCACAATGCAACAAATACATTAAATCTGAAACTTATTAAAAACCCAATCCAATACTATAGAACAGATGAACACATCTAAAAGCTCATAAAACAAACTTACAGCAAACAATAAGTTAACACTAATATTATACTTAAAAACTCCATTAAAATTAAAAACCTAATGGAAAAATAAACCATAAACATATTTGAAAGCAAGTTATTAATGACCAGTGAAATTTATAAATTTGATTGCAAATGTGAAAGCTGTAAACTTTAGTCATACAAATATGACAAACTCCCATGACACTTCATGCACCCCACAACACAACAAAAGATGAGTGGACAACATATCTTTACAGAATTTCATACATAAATAAAGGAATAATGATGGAAGCAATACTGATAACACAGCCTAAAACTAAAATAAACATACAACATACATTAATGACAAACAAAAATAAACCCTGACTGATGATGTGTAAATGTAACAATCAAAGTTCAAATTCTGACTAACATCTACACCACTCATATTAGCTCTATCTACTTTAAAGAATCAACAACCCCAGCATCATTTCATGAACATGGGACAAAGAAAAGTTGTTCCCAACAAACTGAGAAATTTATACCTAAATATAAAAAAACTCTCAATAAAAGTGATAGAACAGTAATAATATATCATCACTGTTTAACATCCATTTTTCAACATTAGCATGGGTTAAATGAGTTGTCCAGTTGTGAGCCAAGCCAGATCAGATGACTGTCTTGCTCATACAGAACTGATTTTGGCTTGGTTTCTACAACTGGATGCTCTTCTTAACACCAACCTCATTTACAGTGAGTACTGAGTGCTTTTTGTCAGAACACCTACATGACCACTTTACAGTGTGGGCTGGGTGCTTTTTGCGTGACACCTACACAACCACTTTACAGTGTGGGCTGGATGCTTTTTGTCATGTTGCCATCACGACTACGTTAGTGTGGGCTGGACGCTTTTTGTTGTGTTGCCATCACGACTACTTTACAGTGTTGGCTTCAGCCTGTCCTCATGGTAGGGTGGTGTGGTGTGTACTATATATATATGCTTCAGCTTGAGCCTGTGGGTCTTCTACATTACTGCATAAATGCCAGAGATTTCGATCTTGTGTCATCGTTTTTGAGAGGTGCAAATAGCTAAGGTCAGTTTTTATCACCTCATCCCAAGTCTTCCTGGGTCTCCCCACTCCAAGGCTTCCATTGACACTGAGAACTCTGCTATTTTTATACAACTGTCAACCTTTATATGTATCACATGTCCATACCAACACAATCTCCTCTCCTGCACACTGCATCTGATTCTTCTTATGCCTAGTTTCTCTCTGTTCATTTATGTTTTGCCGTTCATGTATATTACTACTACACATCCATCTGAGCATGCAAGCTTCATTTCTTTCCAATCTACACAAGTCTTCTGCACACAACGCCCAAGTCTCACTACCATGCAACATTGCTATTCATATGTATGCATCATACAGTCTGTCTTTCATTTTGAGGGAAAAGCCTTTTGTAGCTAGCAGTGGTAGTAGCTCCCTGGATTTCTATCCCGTTCTCACTCTGGCTACTGTACTTTCAGAACACCCACCTCTGCTGCTAATTTGGTGACCCAGGTAGCAAAAGCTCTCTACTGCTTCTACCAAACCTTCGTGGAATTTGATAGAGCTTATTTCCTGTGGCTGTTTGCTGCTTACTGCTTCATGTAAAACCAACATTCTTAGCTAAACTTCCTGAGATCCCACTACATCCCTTGTGTACCCATGGTTTGCATTTGGGGCAGAGGATAGAATTTCTACCTACACCTTTCCTACACACTGAGCAAGATCATTTCCTCTACTTACTAGGACCTTGATCTTTGTCAGGTTGACTTTAAGACCGCTTGTTTCTAGGCCCTGCTTCCATGTTTGGAATTTCTTCTCTAGTTCCCTCATAGACTCCGATATGAGTGTAAGATCATCTGTAAACAGTAGTTCCCATGAGCAACTGGTCTTAAACTCCTCTGTTATAGCCTGCAAAACGATAATAAACAGGAGAGGGCTAAGAACAGAGCCCTGGCAGATGCCAACTTGTACACTAAATTCCTCGCTATAGTCATTGTTAATTCTAACTTTGCTGACTGCTCCTCTATACATGGCTTGTACAACCTTCATCTACTTGTTTTCTAAGAGCCCACCAGATTATGGCATGAGGCACTCTGTCGAAAGCTTTCTCCAGATCAACAAATACCAGGTAGAGTGGCTTGCTTTTAGCTAGGTACTTTTCCTATAGCTGCTTCTCCAGGAAGAGAGCATCTGTGGTGCTTTTGCCTAGTACAAATCCGAGCTGCATCTCATCTAGATTTACCCGGTTCCTAATCATCTGTGCTATAACTCTTTCTGTTACTTTCATGAACTGGTCCATCAACTTGATGCCTCTATAGTTTCCTCTAGTGTGTGGTTAAGATGTGACCTACCGACCCAGATACTTTCAGCAGTTTGGCAAGTATTCCCGATGAACCAGCTGCTTAAAAAAAACCGTTTTGTAAAAAGAGCTTTACTTGTGCGAATGCGTAGGTATGTGTGTTTATACGTCCGTATGAAGCTAAGAAGAAATGTGTGTGCATACGTAAGTAAAAGAGTGTGTGTGTGTGTGTGCTTGTAAGTATGAAGCTATGAGCAAAAGTATGTTAATATAAGAGTGTGTATGTGTGTATACAGAGCTGTGAAGGGAAACTAATGATTGAAGTGAACCTCATCACTATTTAGCTAGATGTTTTGTTAAACTATATTAGTAGGAGAGATATCCTGCAAAGAAACATGTCCCAAAGTATTGAATATTCTCGGTCTGTATTAGTTGTAAGAGAACATGTTTCTGACCATAAGAGAGCCATAGGAATCTAGGGGTGAATGTACAAGCGCGTGTGTGATAATGGACGGGGTATTAAAGAAATTGGGGAGGTGAGTTGAGTCCATAAGGGAAATAGGACCCAAGGCGGTAAATCAGACTCATTCTTCTGATGAAGGACTAGCGTCCGAAACGTTAAGACCCTCTTCCTGCTATTTCAAGCGTTAACCTAATATATTCCTTCCATATACTGTACCGATTGTTTTGTTATTTCTGTTTACCTTTTACATACATATATACACACTCACACACAAAGTCACTCTAGGTAGAGCAGCTACTTCTCAAAATTGAGAGATCACAGCTCCGAAGTTATGGGCATGTGGTTAGAATGTCTCAGGAAAGAATCGCTGGACAGATCTTATGGGCAAAACCAACCGGCAGGAGACCTATGGGTAGACCTCAAGCAAGATGGTTGGAGAACATTCATAAGCTTAGCTGGTCTTGCTTTGGGGATCCAGCTGGATCAGTTGGAGACGGTTGCTTTTGACAGGACCTGCTGGAATAAGTGGGCGAAGAAGACATTACATATACAAACACATATATATAAACACACACACACACGTATATATATATATATATATATATATATAAATATAAATATATATATATAAAACAAAATATTTTTCAATCATTATTATCACCACATGAAAAGGGTGATGATATATTAAAAAATATATTTAAAAAAATATATTAAATTAAAAGAATGATAAAAATCAAAATTTTTAAATTCCTTTAAAGCAAACAGACATAGTCCTGCTGACAATCTGTCAATTTAATTTTATAGTCAGAAAAGCTGGTATGATGGCCCAAAGCAGTTACAGTATGCATTTTATTTTTCAGCAGGACTGTGTCAATCTGTTTAAAAGAAATTAAAAAATTTATATTTCAATTTAACATTCTGTAATGATTAACATCCTGTAATGATTTAGCAGAAAATATCTAAAAAGAGGTTTGTTAATTCAAATGTTTATAGTGTCTTTAGATAGAGGACAGACCATTGTGAAAATTCATAGTAAGAGTGGATAAAAGCTTTCATATTTTATGTGATGTAG
>OZ024740.1:294745096-294900096 GCA_964016885.1 Eledone cirrhosa
ACACGTATTTGAATTAGTCTCTCACTTTCCCCTCCTCCCAAGAAAACAATGTTGACAGCACAACTTTCTAAGTTCCGATTATTTAAAATATGATATTTTAGAGAAGAGAGAAATATGTTTTTAGATAAATGTATTTCGCAATACATTCTTTTTAACGTAAACAATAATTATTAATGTTTGTTGTTTGGCTTTTACTTAAAAAAGCAACAACTTATATTTACTTCTGAGATCGTCTGACATATAAGCAATACAGACCAGAATGGCCTGCAATATTTTTCTACTCTAAAAGCATAACTACAAAACTATTACAATATACATTTAACTTTCTCACTACAAAAAGTAATTACAAGTGTAATATAGTGATGAGAAAATAAATTTTAAAAATTATAAGTGAAATAGTAAAGTATTTTACCGTACAAATGGAGCCATCCTAAAGTAAGTCACATGCCGGTGTAAACAGAATTTAGTACTGATTATATTTCAGTTCCGTGCTTACCCTTTGACTCATTCAAGTAATTAGGTTTTCTTATTGCAATATTTTATTAGAACTATTTCAACACAGAACGAGAAATGGTTAAAAGTTTTCATACCAATATTAAAATCATGATTTGTTTTTGTTAGATTTTTTTTTTAAAACTGAAAAGATTGTTTCATTGACAGAAATGTAATATAGGTAGGGGGGGGGGGAGGGGGGTATTTGAAACAAGCAAACAGTCTATTTCCTCGTGATTGTCTCATTAATTAGGTCGTGGTGAGGTTTCATTTTCCTACATATAGAAATATTTATTGTAGCTACTGTTTAAAGTGCTAAGACAATCAGCTATCCATTCTTGGGCAGTAATAGATTTCAGTCTTAACAAATTTTCCATTTCACCCAAGAATAATTTTCTGTTACAACAGTAGCATTCATAACCATTAAAATGTTGATAAGTTTAAGCCTTGGCAGGCTAATGCAGATCATTACGTAGCTTATTTCAAGTTGTTTTTTTTTCAGCCAGAAACTTGAAACAATGTTATTTAGGAAATACGAAGCCAGTTTTAAAATACATAGTAAATAGACCATTGAAAAACATGTACAAGTTGACAATTCTGTTTTATGTATCCGTTACATCATAAAAATGTCATTTCCCCCTTCAAAATTACACTTTAAGTATTGAATTTTAAAGAATGTTTGGTTCCTTAGATTTTGAGTTCAACTCTCGCCGGGGGTCGATTTGGTGTTTCATCCTTGCTAGGTTGATATAATAAATGTTTCTATTGCAGAATGCTGGATCAAGATATTGACAGTAATGCATATTCAGTAACGAAAACATTAGTATTGTAGTCTTTCACTTTCAAACAATGTTTTTATTGACCAGACATGCATTGTGATCCTATTACAGCCGTAAACTATGTGCGTGCGCATATATATATGCATGTATATATATATATATGTATGTAATATATAAGATCAAAAGATGGTTAAAGGAGTTCCATGTATTTTATTATGCGCATTTCAAAAACAAACATCATCATGCAATAATATTTGTGTTTTCATCAGATAAAACAGGAGGACATGATATGAAGGCTAAAAAACACTTGTGGATAGTGCAGTTTTAAATCAACATATGTTGATTTAAAACTGCACTATCCACAAGTGTTTTTTAGCCTTCATATCATGTCCTCCTGTTTTATCTGATGAAAACACAAATATTATTGCATGATGATGTTTGTTTTTGAAATGCGCATAATAAAATACATGGAACTCCTTTAACCATCTTTTGATCTTATATATTATGTATACTCCAGTCCTACAAACTGTAGAGTGCTTCTTATCCGATATCTGCATTGCTTTATTGTACTACAATAAAACTCACCTCCTACATATATATGTATGTATATATAAACGTGTGTGATGGTGCATTGCTTAGTAGTTACGGTGTTCGGCACTTTATGTTGTCCAAGTGGCACTTTATGCCCTTGAGCAAGATACTTTACATTGCTCCAGTCTATGCAGCTGACAAAAATTAGTTGTATTTGTAATCAAAGGGCGTTGTGTTACGCCGAATCTCCCTAAGAACTACGTTAAGGCTGTTTCGTTAATCAAACAACGGGGACATCATTGAAACAGACGGAGATCCTTTCCATGTATGTTCGTATATATGTATGTATGTACGTCTCATGGTCGGATCGTTGGCGACTAAACTGGCAACCCCACCAAGGTTTCTTGGTGAGGAGGGTGACTTTGGACATAAAAACAAGACCTGTCAAAGGGTAAAGGAGCTCTTAAGAGTCAATGACCATCCAAAATCACCGGGAGAGATGACCTCTTAGTCTTTATCAAGGCAGAATTCTAGAAGGAAAACTCTGATATAACACCTGCAACTCTGATGGTATCCAATGATGTTGACTTGTTGTTCTTTTTTGGTAAATATCATCTTGGTTAAGAGAGTGGGACTGGCTTTGTGCAGTGCCTTTGTTCACTAAAAAAGCTTCACGGCACAGGCATTGTTTTATATCTGGAGATCTCTCTGCACTTGCCACATGGTACCATGGGCCCAGCACTATGTGTCAATAATTGTCACAGGTGTAGTGTTTGTACCAGAGTTTTCAAGTCGCTGGCTGGACTAAAAAGTCACACTCGTTCAGCGCATTGGTAGGAGTTCTCCTACATGGATATAAAGTAGTGGCCGTACTCGAAAACGAGTTGGCAGCCACCATGTATGTACGTATGTATGCATGTATGTAGTGCCGAAAGGATTGCTGAAAAAATAAATAAGTTCGTATAGCTTCAAATCGATTAGTTCTAGAATTGAGGTGATTAAGTCTAGCCAGGGCTCGTTTTATGACTAGGTTCAACTGGATGTGGCAAGCGAATCGATGTGTATTTGACAATCTATGAAGACCCAGACAATCAAGGGGCTTGTCACACCGACTTGCATAAATTAGGTGACAGCTTGAATATCGATCGGATTGATCAGAGAGAGTCGAAAATAGTTGTTTCTACTTTTGGCACAAGGCCAGCAATTACTGGTACTTTATTTTATCGACCCCGTAAGGACGAAAGGCAAAATTGACCTCGGCGGGATTTAACTCAGAATGGAAAAGGCTGAGAGAGAGTCGAAAATAATGTTTCGATAATAGATTTTCCCATATCTCAGAGAGAAAGATTCCAGCCTGTGGCGTTCGAGACGTTTGGTGAAATAGGGCCTCTGACAGAAGTTCTTGTCTTTACTGGCGATTCACCTTACTGAGGTGTCTGGTGATGTCCGTGAGGGTACCTGGTTATTTCAGTGCCTTAGCCTCGCCATCACCCGTGGTAATGCTGCGAGCGTGTTGGCTTCCTTGAAAGTGTGCAGGTTGGCTTGCCTAAGATGTGAGGTGCGGCCGATTATCACACTTGGTGGTGAATTGGCCCCCCACCCCCTCTTTTTTTCTTTCCTTTATCATTTTTGTTCAATGAATTTATATTATTGTGTTATTATACACGGTTTAGACATTATATTTATCCTTTTGAACGAATTACGAACAATTTATATTGTTATTTATGTATATATTTAAAACATTTGCAACGTTATTCTACTGTAAATTTATACAACTGTATTTGACTGATACTTTTTACCAGCCTTGGAAAGATGAAATGAAATAGAATTGCGTCAGCAAAATAGAGTACCAGTAAAGTGCTGGATCAGTTTAATCGTCTTTCTCCTCCACCTATTATTAAATACACACTCATTTTATTATTTTGCTGGGCTATTCAACCATAAAACGTAATAAAATTACCAATGAAATACTGGATCAATGAAGTGGTCAAAATTGTGGCCTTGTGCCGATGTCAAAAATTATTTATTTTAAAATAGCTTTTTAAAATGTTTGTTAGTCTCTCGTATGATACTCAATAATTTTCCCGAATTATGGGAAAAACATGATTTTTTTGTGAAGATCACGTAACATTTTGTAAATAGTGAAAACATGAAATATATTTTTTAGTATTGAATCGTGAGGCCCAAGAAAGCTTATTAGTTATATTTTTTAAGCACTCGCCAAATTCCGCTCATACGATATTGTTGGCCAACCCAGTGGTAGAAGACTCCACGCTGTGGAGTCGAACTCAAGCTCCTTAACCACACAGCAATGCATGTACCCCCCCCCCCCCCAACACATATAACCGTGTTTTCCGTTTTATTAGAAATAGTTCATTTAGAGAGGTAACTGTATTTTATTTAGATTAGTCAATTATTGAAGTATTAAATAGAATTGTTCCTAATTTAGGCTCAACGCCAGCAATTTTAGCGAAAGAGAAAATCGATTAAATCGGCTCCAGTACGTGACTCAAACTTTATTATTACTCCAGCAGGATGAAGGTTGGTTTTATCAACTTTGCCCATCCTCCAAATTTGCCTGCCTTATGCCTAAAATAGAAATCATTATTTAGTTTGAGGAGGATGAGCAGCATCTGTGGCCTTTGCAGGCACTCCCAAACGGGTGAGGTCGATGCAGTTGATACTATGCGACTTGGAATTCTGTAGGTTGATGCAGGGAGAAAAAAACAAACTAATAAACAAGCTAACAACGGTGTTCTTGTGACGTGGCAAGCAAGATATAGCACAGGTCCGTCGCCAGACGTTTTTTTTTTTAATATAAACTATTTTCTAAATCTAAGGGTGCACCATTGAAAATTAGTGGGCTGTGTCATCCAGTGCTCCAGCCACCTTCCTTGGCAAAAGGGGTGTTTGGGCGTGTCATATTAGTGTTGATGAAAGGAGGGAAAATATTCCTGCATCGAGTAAACTTTGGTGGAGGGCAGTTCTCTAGTTCGCAGAAGTCATTGTAAAAAGATAAAAAAGACGCATATGTGGGTATTGCGTGTTGACGAATAGAACTTTGCCAATGAGCAAGGGAGGTCTTTTTTGTGAGATGCAGTTTGGAATATGTGAGTGTAGCAGCTGTGCTGTCTCAGACATTTGAATGGTACTATAATGCTGGTTACATTTGGGTTTTGCAGAGACAGAAATTTAATCTGGGTTTCGGTTTTGGCAATATGAGATTCCCCTGAAAGATCATTTAATACTATAGCCTATTTAAGGATTCTATTACGCTGTACCAATAAAAAGTATATGGGTAGCTTCTGAATAATTTTGTAGCCTTTGTGTATAGGATGTTAATGTGCTCTTCTACAACAACTATGCTAACCTTTTAATCATAGATTCATCCCTCCCATCTTTTATCTTATTCTTTCCTATATCTAATTGGTTAGTCTTTCTTTTGGAGTTTAACCACATTTGCCCGTTTAAACAAGTAAAACTACGAGCCGATGCGAGAGCCTTTATATGGACGCTCGACGTGCTAGAAACAGCAGTAAAATTTATCTCGAACTCTCATCGTTTTAAACAAGGGAGATAGTGGTATTGGGTTAAATGGTGGTAGTGATGTTGTATTAGATGGTGGTGGTGTGTTAGACGGTGGTTGTATAAAAGATGAGTCATGGATTGAATGCTTTCTATCGTAGGTTTGTTCAGTTAGGGTTGACATCAATAAATATGGTAACTTTTCCTCACCAAGTAATTATTTTCATTTAATTTTATAATACTCACTACATTAATTATGTTAACGCCCACTTTTTTCCATGTGATTTATGTGGTTTATTTCTTAAATACAATAAAATATAATTATTATTATTTTACAAAAAATATTGAAGAATCTAATATTTAGGAGCCTCAACTTGTTATAAGCTTTTAAGTGTCTTGTGATCAACTTAGCTGCTCTGAACATGACTGCTTTCAGTCTCACGGAGGGGGGAACACTTTTTTAAATTCAAAGAGGAGTTCAGATATTTATGGACCACTCTTTAGCAATCCAGACATCGAACCGATCTACAGAAAAAACCATCCCTTACGGGCCTCGATGGGAAGAAGTAATTGTATGCAATAAGGATATTAAAGCCACAATGTTCTATTTAACTTCTCATAATTCCTGTTACATTTCTTATAGATTATTGAAGTGTAAGTTAGGATTGCTAGTGGTGATGAATCTACAAGCCATTTGAGTTGTTGCAGTATATACGAAAGACTGTCTTCAAGCAGCATATATAGTACTTTCAGTTTTCAACTACTTATGATTACATGATACGAACCATCAACCTTTTTGTCTGCCTGTCAGATCTCTGACCCACACGTATAACTGTAAACCTATCCCCCCCCCCCCCCCCAAAAAAAAACAGGAGAAATGAGTGTGTACAAAATGCCCATTTTTTGTGAGTTTTTAAACGATTTAACTGCTATAAAAATAAATGAATAAGAAAATAAGGAAGTTTTCATCAGCATCTGCTACGCTTCATGCAAGCACTGATAAATACAAACTGAAGGTTAGCTTGACCGCAAAACTAGAAGGCAGCTTTTTTACTATTTTTAGTACGAAATGTACATTGACTTATTGGATCATAAGTTGAGAGAAACAAATGAGAAATTATTTTGTAGTAATTTATTTAAATTGCTTCTTTTAATGTTTATAATGCAGTAGTCTATCACATCAATGTTTAACCTACCGAAATATTTATATTTCGGTAAATATCAACAAGTACTTTTTCGACAGTACATTACTTAAATGGGAACAATTTATAAAATTTTATTGTTGTTTTATTTATACCACTGTTGGAGTAATTGTCGAGTTTTATTTGTTACAACTGTCAAAAACATACTTTATATTTCATACGTAGATTTCATTAAAAAAAAAAAAAAAAAAATTATATATATATATATACATATATATATATATATATATACATATATATATATACACATTTTCACATATTGACAAGTTTCACTAGCGCTAAAACGACCTAAAACATTTTCTGTCCAATGAAATTAATAATAAGAAGGAATATCTCGGTCAGATCACATAATTTCTTCTCTTTACTTCAGCTCTTCGTTTAACTATTTTCCAGCTTCATGTATATACACTTTCCCACTCACAACATATGTGCAGCACAGACATTTTAAGGATTACATTTAGATTGTACGAAGGCTACATGTTTACATATTTAAACTTAATATTGATGGAGATACAAATAACATATGATAGATAAATCTAGAATGGGCGTGCTCGCGCGCGTGTCTGTATGTGTATAAATGTGTGTATGTGTGTATATATATGTATGAGTATGTATTTGTACGTGTTTTTGTTTGTGTGTGTATGTGTCTTTTTGTAGATGTTTTGTATGTTTGTAAGTGTGTGTGTGTGTGTGTGTGAATGTCTTTGTGATACTTTCTTCTCGTTCGCAGTCACGCGCACAAAATATACGTTACCATAATACAAATGTCTATGATACACATCAAATGTTTTTACTCTTATTCACACCATACTCTAAAGCCTATCCTAGATATTCTACATCCTCTTTTCTTCAAATACTACACTACAAATCTATTTTTATTGTATAAGCTTTTTCCGTTTCTTTCATCATCTTTATGACCAAAAGTAAACTTGTTGATATGGTTTCAATTACAAGCTCATACCACATGCATTCAAATGACAATCCCACATTTTTATAATTAATGAAGTGTATTTATAATATTTTTATCTGGCTTAGTCAAACGAGGAAGGGCAACTATCATCAACTTTTTGCAGGGCTTCTGAAGCTAGTGAAGTAAAGAAAAGAAACGAGAAAGCTGGTCCGAATGCTAGCAATAAAGTAGATTCGGCTAAAGGAACCCAAGAACCAGGTGGTCTTGTTAAACAGGGCAATAGATTAAGTCTATACATTCATTTAAATGGTCATCTTTCAGCATGAAAAGATTAATCAATAAACATGAATTTATATAAATTCTTGCAAAACAAAAAAAAAAAAATCATTTAGAACGTTTGGAATGACAGGCTCAACCAGTACCTCCAATAACAGGGACTGTAAAATAGGTTTCGTTAGAATTTTGAAGATGAAATGTGTGTTTTAAACAAATATTGCCTTCAAAACATTAAATTACTTGTTTTCTGTGTTACGCTCACCCGAGAACTTCATAATGATCGTCCAGGAGATGGGTGTGATAATAAAAATTAACCCATTTGAAATCGAAGTCTAATCGTTATTAATATTTACTATATTTAGAGGGAAGTTTAGCCTATGACTTAATAGAAAATGTATATCAACCACACTTCAATTGTTGATGTAAATGGAAAACTTTTAGTTAATAAACAAAATAGAACAAAATAAATAAAATATGGAACATAGAATCTTACCGAAACCTCAAAAAATATATCAGTAAACATCGTGAGAAAGTGCCAGAACTTTTTGTCATACAGTACTCTATTGTGTTACCGAACTGTTATGAAAAGACAATGTGACTTTCCTAAAACTTGAAGTTGTGCAGATTATAATAAAACATGCTTATGGATGAACATTGCCGGAAAGAGTTCTAATATAGGTGCGGTATAGATTGTTAAAAAGAAGAGAAACACGATAGATTCGACATTTTGTCTTGTAATATCAAGATGATTTCCGTACATTAAGGAGTATCGGATATCCTTTTTCGTGATGTCACTTTTATCATCATTATTCGAAATCATAGTGGACATTGTCTCGTCATTAAGCATAAGTAAATTCATTTTGTTATTTTTGTACGCGGAAATGTTTAGTAAGTGCTAGCTAATACTATAATGACAAGACATTTTATTTAAGGTTTTATCACTTTATTACTCAACTGACATTCGTTTTGCTCGAAATTGCCAGGATTAATAAAATATATTATTCTAGTAAAGGTACTCAGCGTTCCCCGAGTGCTGAAAATATAGATTTTTTTTCTTTCTTGTTTGTTTAACCTAAATGACTTAGCAAGTTTACCGATTAACAAACATTCACTTACAGTCTCGGTAACACACATACACTGGCTTGCAATTATTGGTCTGGATATTACTGATGGCTGGAAAGTAATGAAGCATACGTGATTTGCTGGATGTGTAATGTGTATGAGTGCATGAACGGCAGAGTACAAGTGAGCTGAAAAATATAAGAGGAATCAGATGTAGAGTATAATAGAGACGACTGCGCTGGTACTGACATGTGATGTGTATGGAGAATGACAGTTGTATGAAGAAGTGCCGTACGCTTGACGTGGATGAAACCTGTGGAAGATGGTGATTAAGGAATACACGTGACAAAGTGGTGAAGACTGATTTCAAGAAAGATGACTGGGCGGTACGCTATGCTAAAGAAGACCCTGACACTGGCACATATACAGCGACATGGTGTCTAAAATTAAAGGTGGTGATGTGAGCGGAAGTTAGGATTTATTCACAACCTCCTTTTTAATGACCTGGGTATGATATCTACTTCACCATTTTGATTGAATAATAAAGAGACGGCATCTGGTTGGTCCGTCACCAACTCCTCAATCAAAATCCCCCCACCGCCTTCTTTTGGCCGGGAAGGGTAAGCAGTTTTCTTCTGTCTAGTGGCGGTAGCAAAAGAGGTTGTGTGGTGGACCAGGTTGAAAGGACTGAAGACAGACACTTTTCTCTTCGACCAATCCCTCATCAGCTTTTTCAAGTTTAACTTGGAAAGGAAGGTGAAGTTGGAGAGAGAAGTGCTGCCTCCAGTACATTTGCTGAAAGGTCGGTGAATGTTGCAAGAATGGTTCGTGTTGACATCTCCAGAGTCGTAAAACTCAAGCCAGTTTGGACTCCGAGCATGCGACTGTAGGCTGGTTGATTTGAGGAGGAGAGGGATGCAATTTCTGGGTGCTCTCGAAGCGTTGAGTAGTTCAGGATTGGTGGGGTACCAGAGTCACCCCTGGGTGGTTCTCCTCCCCATTGAGGAATTTGTATTGTTATAATTATATTGTTTATTGTTATTGTTTTTATATTGTTTACTCGATTTTTCTCTAATACGCCCACTATCCCCATCTATTGTATTGTACCCTATATGTGGGCCCTTGTAGCCAATAAAGAAATTATTGTTATAGTTAATAAGCATTGTGAGATATGTAATAAAAGACCGATAAGTTTCAAAAAGCCGGTGCAATGCGGTCAAAAATATGAAGGGCAAAAGAAATCTATCCCTCATGGGCAGTAACAAAAACCACAACTATCTCCAAACTGCTCACTTTGACTGGAATAAAGCAGACTGGAACTGTTACTGCACCGAGCTGCAACGTTGAAACTGGCTTGAGTTTTACGACTCTGGAGATGTCAACACTGTACTCCAGAACATCTTGAACTCAATATGGACAGCACGTGCAGCATCGGTGCCACGTAAGCAGAAAAAACATCCCAAAAGTGCAATTTGGGAGACTGCAGCAGTCCGTCTTGACAGAAAAGAACGTCGTAAAGCTGAACGTGAGTACAAACTGCACAAATCAGATATCAGTAGGAAAAAGCGAAATAAATCATCCAACCATTTCAAGCAGGTGACAAAAAAGGCAGCGCTTCAATTTGAGCAGCGCATAGCAACCAGCCCTGACAGTAAGGTGTTCTGGAAGTATGTTCACTCAAAGCAGAGGCCCCACTCTCTTGTTGGTCCTCTTCGCAATCCCCACACGAGCCAGGTTACTGACGACCCCAAGGAATGCGCAGAACTCATTGCTGAGTGCTATGCAGGCATTTTCACTATTGTGTACCAGAGTGTACCGTTTCCACCACCTCTGACATCGGATTCTATTACAACTATGGAATTTACACCTACAATGCTAAGACGTCACCTTAAAAAAAAATGCAACCATGCCTCTCCTGGTCTTGATGGTGTTACGTACCTGCTTCTCAAACGTTGTGGGTACTTACTTTTGCACCAGCTATCAGGCTTTTTCCAATTCTGTCTGAACAATGGTGCCATTCCAGAACAGTGGAAAACTGCCAGTGTCATTCCTCTGTTCAAAACAGGTGACTGCCCATCAACTATCAACTATCATGCTGTCAGTCTTACTAGCTGCATTGCCAAACTGATGGAATCCTGTGTCAGAGAAACGCTTTTGAACTTCTGGAACTCTTATAGTCTTATCTGGCCCTCGCAATTTGGATTTATCCCTAACTCCAGCTGCTGTGATCAACTTATCGAGTTTCTTGAAGACATCACCCGGATCACGGATGGCGGGTCATGGGTGGATGTTGTTTACCTTGACTTTGCTAAAGCTTTCAATTCTGTGCCACACAAAAGACTTATGGCAAAACTCTCTGCAATGGGTGTGAAGGATGATCTTTTTAACTGGTTGAAGTTCTAGGACAGCATTCCTCACCATATGAGATGTCATCTGGGGTACCACAGGGATCTGTTCTTGGCCTCCTTTTGTTTGTGGCATATATTAATGACATAGATGCCAACTTAAAGAATGCCACAGTACTGAAATATGCAGATGACATCAAGCTGTACCTTGAGATAAAAAGAACAGATCCTGAACACTATAGATCTTGCCTGCAATCTGACCCGGACACAATGCAACAATGGATCACGGACTGGCAACTCAAGCTGGCTGTGGACAAATGTACCACCACGCATTTTGGGAGTGAAAACCCGGCGTCCACATACTCCCTCCACAACACTTATATCAAGAAGTCTTCTTGTGAACGTGACCTGGGTATTACTGTCAGCAGCGATTTGCGTTGGACGAAGCACGTCTCTAAAATTGTCAAGAAGGCCGAGGGTGTCTTAGCATCATTCAGCAAGACCTTTGTCAGCTACTCTCCAGCTATCTATTTAAAGCTGTATATAGCTATGGTGCGGCACTTAGAATTTGCATCACCAATCTGGAACCCCTATCTTGCTCAGAACATTGACCGCCTGGAAACTTGAGAGACGTGCAACCAAGCGAATACCCTCCATCAGGCATCTACCATACTCTGAACGCCTTGCTTCCCTGGGCATAGATACAATGAAGCTCCGACGTCTGACAACTGACTTGGTAAACACCCACAAAATTATTAACCATCTTGCCAACAACAACCCTGAGTACCTTTTTGATTTCCATGTGTCTAACACACGTGGGCATGCCAACAAAGTCAGAAAACAGCACAGCTCCCATGACTTTCGGAAAAATTTGTTCACGCTCAGAGTCGCTGAAGCACGGAACAAGCTCCCTGCATCAGTTGTTAGCTGCCGAGACACTGCATCCTTTAAAACCTCTATGTTTCCTGAGATTCGCCAACACTATACCTAATACCCCCCCCCCCCCCCAACATACACACGCACACATGTATATCATGACTCATACACTATTCACTTCCCTGACATTTGTATATTATTCTATGTACTATACATGCACCTTTGATGAATTGTAGTGCACCTGAACACCGTACACAATAATTTCATCATCATTATTATTATTATTATTATTATTAAATAAAACAAAACAAAGTAATGTTTTACCCAGTATATTTCAAATGTGAAACAAACAGTTCAAAACAAATCGAACGATCGATGTGCTCTTCCTCAACTCACCAATGTGTTTCCAATCTGTCTCTTTCTCTGTCTGTGTCTGTGTCTGCGCGCGCGCGCGCGCGCAGTGGGGGTCCGGTTGACGATAATGGCCTCTTTGATTCTTACTTAAATTGCCTATATTCCTTTCCGCTGCTTCTGTGGTGACCTCAATGTCTTGGCTGCGGCATCTGTCAAGATGTTTTTAACAGAAGTAATTCTTGTTGTCATGTGCTCTTTCAGACATATGTGCAACATCCGGACGGTACTTCCGATGTACGAGGAGCTACATTTTTTAATATCTGACCTTGTAGACCACATATGTTCTCATGCACACTTCTGCATTGTTGATGGGATAGTTAGGAAGTGTAAACATATCGTTGTATGTAGGTTGGAGTCTATGGAGGAGTCTCGTCCATGAAGGTCTCGAGTGGACCAGCTGTATATTTTATTCCCTCCTTACAGATGGCTTGTCTGATGGCTGCGGTCGTCTTCTCATTGAAATATGGCAGTTTTAGGTAGCATATGTTATCAAAAGGGACACGTGTCCTTGTGCTTTTTATGTGTTCCGGCCTTGGCATTTCGATGTTTGGTGAGAGAAATAGGGTAGCTGTTTTCAGTAAGAACTCTTTCGAATTCCACCGTGCTGGTATGTCTGTCACTACTCTCGCTGCATAGGTTGCATATCCGGGAGATTTCATTCCATATATAGGCCATTTTGGCTCTGTAGAGAAGGCAGAATCATGGTGCATAAGAATGTTACTACAGATATTCCTCTTGTAAAATTTGGTGTATATGGATTCTTCCTTGGTGACTTTTGGTGCAAAGTCGACTAGAGAGAGGGATCCAGTGGTGTATTGGTGCTCAACCTTAAATTTCACGTGTGAGTGTGCGTCTACGTTTTCAAATCTTGCTGGAATGAGATCTCCCGGATACGCAACAGATGCAGCGAGGGTAGTGACAGACATAGCACGGTGATTTTCCAGACAGTACCCATCGAAAACGGTTGTCCTATCCGGCCGTTGAAATTATGTCAAAATTGGTAGGTACGACTGTGGTGGGATCCTTGACTAGTCAAAGAGGGTAGTAACTGAGTAAGAACAGAGTCCAAACCGTATCAGTCCGTTGAAGCCACGTCGGAGAAGCCATATTGCAAAAAGAAAGAAGTGTAAAACATTTTCAACTATTCCTTCTGTACACAACAAATGAAACAAACATCTTTACGCGTTTCAGCGATTACTGTCACTTCATCAAAAGACAGAGCCCCCCCCCCCCCCCATCCCATACACACACCTAATGTGATTCAGTATACAGAGAGAGACCTTGATAGCATCGCTTTTTAGGTCAAGCAAGCTATTGAACTTAATCTTAATGGCCAGTCTTATTTGAATAACATACACGTTTAGCAATTATGTGTGTGTGTGTGTACGTGTTCACATGTGTGCGCGCGCAGATACTTTGTGTGGTTAAAACACTAAGTTATTTTTTTTTAAATGGATCTTTTATTTTTAACCCTCTATTAACTCACAAATATATATTTGATCTTCTTTAATCATAGATATGTGTAGCTCGAAGTGTATTGTTTGGAAGTACTTGAGATTAAATGTACGATGTTGATTTTATTCACAAGGCACAGCTGAGATATGACACACTGACTGGTATACAGTCTATCGCTCACTCCTACTTCCTCTTACTGTCTTTCTATTTTTATTACAAATATACAAATATAGTAATAAAATTTAACTCTGTACATATTATTTTGAACATAATTGTTTCTACTTTTTGGCACAGGGCCAGCAATTACGTAAGGATGAAAAGCAAAGTTAACCTCGGCGGGATTTGAACTCAGAATGGCAAGGGCCGTAACTATGCGTCAAAGCATGGCGTCCGACCCTCTACCGATACTACCAATCCACAGCCAATCGCCATATTATTTTGAACATAATGGAATCAAATTCCCATTGTCACTGCCGCCGTCTCTCTCGCTCTCCTCATCTCTCACTAATATAAACAAATGTGGACCCACGCTCTGCCGGCGGACAGAATAGAAAAGGCGTTTCTCCGGAGCATGGTGAGTGAGGGACACGCGTTGGAAGAGCCATTCCAGCTCGTGAGGCTCATACCTGCGGGTAGCCAACTCCGTGCCGATGGTGGTGAGTAGGGAGGTTGTCCTAGGGCCAAAGACACTAGAAGTTTCCACAGCTACGTATTCGACCGCAAACCTATCGGAGAGCGACCGATATTTGGAGAGTTTGCCCTCCTCAGCCCGAAGTGCAGTAGAGCCTGGGTTAGTCGCTGACTGCACCAAGAGGCCTCTGGAGAAAGTGTCGACGCATGTGGCATCCCAGGTGAGGGGCTTACTACCGCGGAACGGGACGATGGTCATGACGTCTGGCCTTTTGCCGTCCCCTCGGTCCATCCCCACCGTTTCTTGCTGGGAGGGGAAGCCTGCAACATCCAAGTCATGCTTCATGATCTCGTTGAGAGCAGCATGGAGTGGAAGGCGGCCGGCACTATAGCGACAGGACAGCGGGTGGAGGCCGAAAGAGTCTACGGTGGATCCGCAACGACATTTGTTTCGCTCGCAGATACAGAGGCCGAGCCTCAGGGAACCCCCGATTCGCATGCTATCGTAATCCAGCTGCATGCCAGTCGAAAAGGAGGGTAAGGCATTGAGACAGGCATCGCTGAAGGGTAGTGAGGCCGAGCGAAAACATGCGAGACGGTGCTGGTCGAGCTGGCGTGCTAGCCTGTCCGAGGCCATTTGCATTGGATGGCATCCCATAGCTCTGGGAGGATTTGACGTCTACAGGGGAAAGAGAAGGAGGGACTTCTACTGGGCGGAGTCCGAGCCAGTTCCAAGTCTCGTAGGTAGCCTTGCGTTCCTCGATCACGGTGGGTTCAGTTAAGTTGTGGAGAACCCTGTTGATGAGGACACAGCAAGAGGTTACCGACCAAAGAAACAAGATCGGAGACCGGAGACCAATGCCACCGTTTCTAATGGGTAAGGTCGCCTGTTGCTATCCAAAGTCGCCAACCTGATGTTGCATTTCTCCTCAGCTGCCCCTCGGATACAAGTATCGAGGTCAGCGAGGAGGGATGTGTGGCTGTAGCAAGGAGCATTGCGAAATGTGTAGAGGAGCTCCGACATAGCGAAGCAGTTCCCCAACAAGAAGAGGATTAGATGGGTGTCAATCATGCCTAGTTTGTTCGTGGGGGTCGTGAGCTGCTGGAGCCTGGGCCTGACGGCCGGCGGGAGGTTTGGGGACCCGAGGATGAGAACATCCTCTTTCGGGGTCACCTGTACCTGGAGGAGAATGGATCTTACGTCCGAGACGGAGGCTGCAAAGCCCTCTGCGTCGTGGTTGACATTCATCACCCCCGACTTGGACGAATTGACATCGAGGCCGATTCGCGCCAAAGCAGGAACCATGGATCGTAGGTCATGGCAGACAGTCTCCACGTGCCGGTCCAACGTGGCATCATCCAGGTACCAAACATTAAAAGGGGTCGTGATGCTCCGAGTAATGTGGTCTATCCCGTGAGCAAAAACGAGGGGGCCCAAAAGATAACCCTGTTGGACCCCAGTGGCTGAAGTTATAACTGTGTCAGCAGCAAGGAGCATGCTCGGGGCTCCATACGACAGGCAGGCCTGCGGGTAAGCAGAGGGGCCTCGGCTGAGGCAGGCCTCGAGCAGATGGTCACGGCGTAGGCAGTTAAAGGCATTCCTCATGTCAAGCTTGACGCTGGTTCCTGTGGGCAGCTGTTGAACTGCACAGCTGCATGTGTAGTCCCCCTCACACCCACCGGACACGCCGACCCCTAGTTGTACAAAAGTTATTTGAATAAGATTTTTTTTTATCCAATATTCTGGATTGTTAACTTCATTTTACACACACACCAATACAGACACATACATACATCTGATAACGAGCGATGATCAAACCCAAAGTGGAAAGGGAATATATCTCCGTCGGTTTTGACGATGAGTGTTCCAGTTGTTCGATCAACAGAACAGTCAGCTGATGAAATTAACGTGTAAGTGGCTGAGCATTCCACAGACATGTGTGCCCTTAACGTAATTTTCGGAAAAGTCAGCTTAACACTCTGTCTTATAGCTGGCCCTATGTATTACTGGTACAGTCCAGCTTCACAATGGTCTTCGTCTACACTGGCATGGGTCGACTTGAGGCTATGGTAAATGACACTTACCCAAGATACCACGCAGTAGGATCGAACCCGGAACCTAATAATTGCGGAACGAACTTCTTAACCATTCGGCCATGCTGTGTCCATAAAACCAATAACAGTATTCTAAAAAGAGGAGGTTAATTGTCTGTGAAATTGTAATCTTAAAATAGCTGATATATTCAAAATGGTTTAAAAGTGTGTGCCATACTTTCGCTAAGGGTTTTAGGTTCACACGCAGTTGTGAGCAGACACAGACATTCTCTCGAAGACCCTTCATTTGACCTGGCAAAACATCCAGGATGTAACAACTCGTAGGAGAGAGGAGTGGCACTTTATCAACCCAGAAAGAATGAAAGGTAAAGTGGACCTCGGCGTGAATTGAACTCAGAACAGAGAGGCCCGGAACGAACTAACAACTCTGCCAAACGTCCGAAACGCCTACCTCCCTTTTTCTGATTACCGAATGCTGAAGCTGGCGCATTACTGCATCAGCTCCGCAATTTTAGCCTTTAATTTAGCCTCCTGCCTTCCATCAGCCCTGAATACGGCTCCGTGATACTTGAATTTCTCTACCTGCTTCAGTGGAACTCTATTCACATGCAGAGTGCACTGCGACGGCTTCCTTGAGAGGACGAGTGTCTCAATTTTCGCAGCACTGATTTTCATTCCAGCCATGCAGCACTCGGCATCAAACCTATCAAGTGCAAGTTGGAGATCACCTTCTGTCGAGTTAAGTAACACCATGTCGTCTGCAAATTCCAGCCAACTGATTTTACACCTGCCAGTTGTGATACCAGTTCCAACCAGGCCGCGCATGTCAATCCTGTTCATTGAAATAATGAACTGTAGGTGTGACAGTACGCACCTGTTGCGGAGTCCGACTCCTACATTAAATGGTTTTGATTTTGCACCGTTTATCCGAACACAAATACTCGGGCATTCGTATAGAGTCATGAGGGCAACAAGAAGCTGACCATCTACCCCACAATCCTGTAGAACCCTCACAGCAGGTCCCGAGGAATGCGGTTGTATGCCTTTTCGAAATCTACAAAGCACGAATACACCTCTTGGCAGTACTCCCATGATTTCTGAAAGATCTGCTACAGTGTGAATATTTGGTCGGCTGTGCTGCATTCAGAACGAAACCCACACTGTTCATTAGTTAGCTTGGACTTGATAATCTCCCTACATCACTTTGCCAGACACTTAGCGTGAACTTTACCGGGGAGGCTTAGATCCTTCTATAATTGGAGCAATCTCTCTTGTTTCCTTTGAGATTATCACACATTACTGCCTTTGCTTAGGTACCTTTCCAGAGATCCAAGCCACCCAGCACACACGAGTCAGCCAGACAATACCTTCCCTATTTAAAGTTTTTAAAATTTCGGGCTGAATTTCATCCCCCAGTAGCCTTGACACAACCGAGCTCTTTAATTGCTCTGGTGATCTTACCCTCTAAGAGAGTCATCGCTCCCAGATGCACCTCATGTACACAAAATGTTATGACCGGGCTTAGGAGAATATTCAGCAAAGTATTCTCCACCTCGCGAGGGTGCATCTGTCTGAAGAGAGGAGAACCCCAGAAGCGTTACTGACAGCAGGTGTGCAAGAAGGAGGACATATTTCCAAGCCAAGCTTTGTAGGCCTCCTTCTTTGTTCGGATAGTATCTTTGACCTCTTGCCACCCAGCGTTATACGAAGCTGCTTTCGCCCGCAGCATTTAACAACTGAAGCAGAAACTACCGAGCTGAACCGTCTCTTTTCCGTTTCAACGTCCTCAGGGTGTTCTCTGAACTTGGATGCAATAGTATCTGTATACCTTGTCCCGACTTCTTGATCCAACAACGCTTCCTACTGTATCCTGTAGGTTGACCTACTCCTGGCAGTGTTGTGGTCTTCGTTGGATTTAGGTAGTCTCAAGCTGCAGATAACTAGATGGTGATTAGTGGACGCTCCACCACTCTCTTAACACAAACGTCCAGCACAGAATCGAAGAGATAAGAGACAATAACAAAATCACTTATTGATCTCTATCCTTGATTACCCTTATACTATATACATTTCTGGACGCCTCTGTGTTGGAAGGCGTTCAAAATAGAGTCCATTACTAGAACAGAAGTCTAATAAGGCCTTTCCATTCGTATTTAGATCGGGGTTCACCGTTCCTTCCAATCACTCCTTTCCATGTCAGGTGGTCAGTGCCAACATGTCCATTGAAGTCTACCATCAGGATATATTACATCTAATGCTGCAGTGACTTCTTCAAGGAAAGATCTGTATTCTGATTCCCTGTTTGGTGCATAAACTTGCATCACCCACAGAGACCTATCTTTCAGACTAAACTTCAAGAGGCAAATCCTCCCTCCTAATGGGATCCAGCCCATAACACATTCAGATAGCTGGAAACTTGTGAGTATCCCCACTCCTGCCTGTGTAGTAATTTCTGGCGACACACCAGAAACTATTTGGAAGCCCGTCAGATGGACTGGGCCATGCTTGTCACACGCTGTTATGTCCAGACATTTGTATATTAATCTCACGAGCAGGATATCCCGCTGGTTGAACAATTAGAATACTCACCGCCGAAATCGGTAGCGGTCCATTCCATTCCTTTCGCCCGTACTAAACCCGAAACCAAACGTATCAATAATGAATAAATATTTATTGTTATTGTCTCTATCGCTGTTCATGTTTGTTGTTGTTGTTTTCTAAGATGGGAGGGTATGATTGCAGGGAGATTTGGCGGCGGTTTCTAGCATCAAGGAGTTGCATTGCGGCTCTACCGTGAAGTAAATTAATAGTTATTTGGTTAATGGACGATACCAACTGCAACAGTAATAATGGTTTCTGATTTAGGCACAAAGCCAACAATTTTCTGGTGAGGAGGAAGTCGATTAAATCGACCTCCAGTGCATTACTAGTACTTTATTTGAATGATCCCGTAAGGATGAAAGGCAAAGCTAACCGCGACGGGATTTGAAATCAGAACGTAAAGCGCCATAACTATGCCACGAAGTTTGTTGCCCGACGCTCTTCCGATTACTGCCATTCCACCGCCCCAACTACAACAATAGTAAAAAAATGTTTCTAATTTAGATATAAGGGAAGCAATTAGAGAGGAGGGGAACAGTCAATTGGGGAGGAGACTAGTACTTGATTGGTACTGCATTCTATCAACACCGGAAAGATGAAAAGCAAAGTTGACTTCGGCAGGATTTGAACTCAGAATGTTAAAACTCGGACAAAATGCTTCAAAGCATTTTGTCCGAGTTTTAAACAACGCTCAAGCAATTCTGCCAGCTTATAACATGAAATAACATAGCTATGATAATTTAAAATAAATGGACATTTCTGGCCAATGTCCATAACCACCATTCCAATGATTAATTTAAAGTACAGCTTTAAATCAATTTGTGTACTGTAAGTTTACATTTTGTGTCAAATACTATATGCGGTTACATGGCAAACGATGGATAAAAGACCAAAACATTCATAAAATGTTAATAGCCCTTTTAAATGCTTCTCAGACTCAGAGAACATCTCACACTAAAAATTTATGCTGTTCTAAAATGTTCTTAAAATAACTTAAGACGAAATAAGGAAAGTCTCGAGGTACTATAAAACCAGTAACAGTAATATTTTGAAAATGTAGCATGTCGGCTATTAAAATGGTTTCTTGAATACGGTGAACCATTTAGATGAATTTTAGCTCATTTTTACAAATTATAATTTTCATTATTTTTGTTTTCAATCCAATGTAGTGGAGGCGAACGGAAGTCCAGGTACCAAGGAAGCCCATCCGTTGTGGGCGGCATTGTCAAGATTTCTGACGTCCCAGATGAACGACCCCCCCCCCCCCCCCACACTCAAATAGAAAAATTGCAATCCCATTCCGGGGCCTACCATCGCCGCTGTTGAGACTGACAGGTTCCATTTGTGACGGTAAACACGAGTGAGGTTTCGTCGTCAACTTCCCGTTTTAGACGTTAAACATTCGCACAAAGTGCTTATATGGATACCGAAAGTTGTTCAAACTTCCACAGTTGAAGGACATGCGACAAGAATAAGCCAAACTTTGAATTTCGACAATCCACACAATCAAAGCCATTTCTACTCTTTCGCACATATCTCCCGCACCAAGACTCAGAAATAGGATCACTACTTTCTGCCATAATTTGCTAACAAGTCTCCCTGCACACTTTAGCTTTCCTTCTGTGCCGACACTTGGCATCATTCTTCAAAAGGCGATTCGAAACAACTCCATAAATATTAAATCTTATGTGAATGCATATTCATAGCTGAAGTTATAACTTCTTGTAAATGTTTAATTCACTATATATTGATTACCATCACAGCGAAAATCTAATGACAAGAGATAAAATAGAAATATACTGCAGATTAGAAGAGTGTTGTTAGGGGTTTTACAATAAATTCTTCTAGTATTGAACATTTAA
Organism: Eledone cirrhosa; assembly: GCA_964016885.1. Classification (NCBI taxonomy): domain Eukaryota; kingdom Metazoa; phylum Mollusca; class Cephalopoda; order Octopoda; family Eledonidae; genus Eledone; species Eledone cirrhosa. The sequence continues at coordinate 294,766,112 of OZ024740.1, forward strand.
ATCCAACCTACCTGAAAGTATGAAGATTCATCACAAGATGTCATCAATTGAAATAAACTTTTACGCCACATTTTTCTCCAGTTTGGAAGAAGCTTATTTTAGGAAGAAAAGAGCCAACTATTTTCGTGCGTCTTTTATTCATAATAAATCCATTCTGGCAAAGTTCATTGTTAATGTAGGGAATACGATACAAGTTCAAAAGTCGTTCAATTTAATGACGAGCACAATTGCTAGTTTAAAATATAGAGTATTTAGTTGCATATTCAAATATCTATTTGAATTAAACAATGACAAAACTTTCAGCCATCTCACCTTTGTTACTGTTGAAAAATAGAAGGAATTATACTTTTTATTGATCTTTAAACTTTATTTTAAATATCTTAAGTTGATGTTATTTCTAAACAACTCCTGTTGATACTTAATGAAAAATGTACGTTCAGCAATGTCTGATTCAAACTGAGTGACTGTTACTTGATGTATACCTAAATGGATAGGCTTCCTTATGCCACGGTAAACTTTAGAGAAAATAAAAATATTTTGGTGTACTTTGTGCTTAAAATAATAATAACACTTGTGTTTATTAATTTTAGCCTCAAAATATATTTAAACCACCGGAAGTTATAATGAATCATCTTTATTCTCCGAGACCATCAATTATTTGCATGATGCTGTGATTTCCTTTGTTTATAGAAGCTATAATTGATTACAACGGTTTGTATATGTATATATAAATTATATATATTACACACCGGTCCAATAGAAATAGAATATATCGAACAAGGGTAAGCGGAGATGGCCCACAATTGCCCACAGTGACCTTTTGTTCACACCCTATTAACCAATGTGCTAAATAATAATCCACGGCATAATTAAGAATTCCGTTATCAAACTCTATATTAGAATTTCACTTTGTATTTTCTTATTTTTAATATATGATTTCAATGGAGAAACGCACCTAACAATATCTCGCGACAGTTTTTGAATTACTGCATTATCAATATAAATTCATAAATGGACACTGTGATTATTAACAACTATAAGTATTAATGTGGTGTGTTAAATAAATATATACATACACACCAGGTCCAAATACAATGGAACTAAACTCCCGCTGTCACTGCCTCCGTCTCTCCCGCTCTCCTCATGGACAGAAAAGTTGTGTTGCATTTGTTAATCACAGTTCCCTTCGCCATTTCATATAAGTTGCTGCTTAGCCTCAGGTGAAACCTAAACAAGTAGACCTATGGACAGGACCAAATTAAGATCTTGGGAGGCCCCGAGTCATCTCAGGTTTGGTGGGCCCCTCATATAACAACACACACGCACACATTAATATATATATCTTTATTAGTCAGGATCCCGACGGCTGAGCTTCGGCCGTTTCGACAGCTAGATCCGTATATATATATATATATATACACACACACACGCATATAAGCAGGAAGAGAGACAGCAGACTGAATCGAAAGGAAAAGATTTGAATTTCTTCAAATACATCAGCCCACTGATCAGGTCATGAGTTCAACAAATAATTGTTTCTACGTTTGGCACAAGGCCAGCAATTACCCAGTGCATTACTGGTATTTTATTTTATCGACCCCGTAAGGATGAAAGGCAAAGTTAACCTCGGCGGGATTTGAACTCAGAATGGCAAGGGCCGTAACTCTATACGTCAAAGCATGGCGTCCGACCCGCTACCGAAACAAATAATTGTTTCTACTTTAGGCACAAGGCCAGCAAATACCCAGTGCATTACTGGTACTTTATTTTATCGACCCCGTAAGGATGAAAGGCAAAGTCAACAATAAATGTGGTAAAGGAATGGTCATTGTGTTTACACACACGTGCGCGCGCGCATATAACCGTTCATACACACACTTACACATCAAGCACCATCCTATACATACACATACACACGTGTGTATTCTCACCTCATATACACTAGTATTTAGTTGCATACACTAGTTCCCACTACTTTTGCCAACTGGTGTCGCTAAAATAAAAAAAATTGTGATAAATTGGCACAAAAGCGACATCAATTACATTTTTAACGACATACTCTAAAAGTTTGTGAACGTCTTTTTGAATTTTGGGCCCTGCTTAAAGAAGGGAGGGGTCTTTCCTGTTCGGTGGTGGTGGTGAGGGTAGAGGTTGTTTAATGAGGGGCTCCAGTGTATTCACCCCCACCACGCCCCGATAAATCCGGCCTTATCTATGTATGAATCAAAGGTTTTCTGGTTGTGACTATCCCGAGTTTTGAGGGTTATATCTACATTATAAGATGGGCGGTGGATTAGCAGTATCGATAGAGGGTTGGACGCCATGCTTTGCAGCATGGAGTTACGGGCCTTTACGATCTGAGTTCAAATCCCGCCGAGGTTAACTTTGCCTTTCATCCTTACGGGGTCGATAAAATAAAGTACCAGTAATGCACTGGGTAATTGCTGGCCTTGTGCCAAAAGTAGAAACAATTATAAGATGGTAAGGTGAGCTATCGGGGAGATTCGACTATTATTTCTTACAGGTCGAGTAACAATGTCGGTGCTCCTTCATTGGCTTGACATCATATAAGCTGTTTAGCCCCAAGTCAACTCTGATCATTATTAAAGAATTCCAACCATGACTATATCATTTTATTTTCAGATCTTAGTCTAGGAAGTGATTTGATGGAGATTTGAGTGTTACTTTTAGCAGGTCACGTAACTGGGCACATGTTTGTTATTACTTTAAGTTGTGTGATACGAACATAATTTCCAAATAAAACAGCCCCACAACTAAGAAGGTGACTTTTTATAGTCGTACGAACAACTTGCTCGAAAAAATCTACAAAATCTCACTCAATTTAATTACACCCCACCGTTTTATGAACGGAAGAACACGTTGGGCAATGTAGTTCTATATATATATATAAGTTTGGAGGAGGTTATAGTTCACTTGAAGCATTTTGTAATGAGGTATAAACGTTTGTATATGTATAATAAAGCCAAAACAATGCAGGTATGGACATAGAATAAAGAATGCAAATGCAAAAGATATTGTTGACAATTAGTCTTTTACCTTAGATTTATTTAAATGTCCTTAATTTTCGAGATATCTCTTCTTCAGAGGGAAGTAAAGCTGTTAATCCAGTGTTCTAAATAGCTTGCCAAGTCATCTGTTCTATCTCTGATGTCAAAGAGTTAAGATTAGGTGGATAAAGAGTAGTCTCCCTTTAAAAGAGGTTTTTGTTTTTGTTTTTTTGTACATGCCTGTTTAAGTGTGTGGGAGAATGCATGAAGGTGTAAGTGTGTGAGTGTGAGAAGATATGTCTATATGTAAATGTGGGGGATAGATGTTATCTCGTGTTAGAATTGGTTTTGTGTGTGTAAGTGTGAGAGAGAATAAGTGGAGGTGTATGCGTGTGTGTGTGTGGGGTGTGTGTAAATATGGGGCTAGAAGCTCTATCAAGTTATAAATTGGGTGTTGAGTTCTAGTCTATTATTGATTGGTGGTTGTGTTTTGTCTATAATTAGTGCTTCCTTAATTCTAAGATTCCCGAGGTTTCTTTCCTTAGTTTCTATCCTAACTGTTATGGTTTTGTCGGTGTTTTTGCATTTAACTAGGTGTTTCTTAAATGAGGAAGCGTTAGTATTGAGGTGTTCTTTTATTCTTATGTGGAGTGGTCTGGTGGTACTACCTACGTAGAAGTTGTTGCATTTGTCACACTCTAGTCTGTATACGACGTAAGCCTGGTGGCATAGGTCTGTGTCATTGATGGGGCAGTTGGCTAGTCTGCAGCAGTTGTCATGTCTGGTGGAGTGTCTTTTGGTTAGCTGTCCGCGTAGAGAAGGACCTGAGTGGGCCAGTTGGATATCTAGTCCCTCTCGTCTGATAGCTCTGCGGATGGCTGTTGTTGTTTCTTCACTGAGGTGTGGGAGCTTCAGGAAGCAAGTGTTAGTGCCTCGGGTGTGGTGTCCTCTGTTCTTTCTGGCACGGTTTGTGGTGGATGTCGTGTATCCGTTACTGAACGGATACATAATTCTTTGCTAACGAGGCTCTATGTAGGAAAAAATATATTGATGAATGATATACATACATACATACATCCATACATACATACATACTTACACAAAATTAAGAGAAAGAGAGACATACATACATATAAAAAAATGGACCAATTTACAGAGAAAGTTGTGCATGGGTACCTGAGACGAATAACACAGACCATAGAGGAGATAAATCATTCAAAAATCCTGGCATAGAGTTCCCGACAAGTTTACGACATCCCACCTTGAAGGATATCTCTCTGCAATACAGGAACAAAAAATCCCTACAAAATATCTGCTACACAAAAGAGGAGGGCCATCAGTCGATAATAAATGTAGACTTTGTAAAAAAAAAGATAGATGTTAGCCACGTTGTTGCTGCCAACTGCGAAAGAATGTCGCCTCGTTACTACTTCCCTATGAGACACGATGTGATAGTTAGAACCATCTGGAGCGCAATTAGGAAAACAAAATTAAAAACAAATGAATACTGGTGGAACCTGAAAATAAAAACTGCCACCAAATTAAAGCACAGCCGGCCTGATATTGTTGTTTGGGATAACACATTGAAAACGTGCTCTATTGTAGAGATCAGCTGCCCACTTGATGCCAATGTTGTAAGAAAAATACGGACCATTGAGGAGTTTGCAGATCCAGTATCCAATATACACCTTCAGTTTCATACCCATCATTATTGGAGCTACAGGTTATATACCAACCCACTTGGAACAAAGTATAACTGAACTTGGATTTGCGGACAAAGAGCGCAGCTCCCTAATTCATAGACTACAAATGGCTGCGAAAGCTGGCACCTTCAAAATTTGCAAAATATTCTTGTGATTCAAGGGATGACAATTTCTTCTTTTTTTTTTAACAACCTTGCCACCAGGAAGGTTATCGGTCAAAATTGTACTCGAAATTAAGAGAAAGAGAAACATACATACACACATGCTTACATAAATATGGGTCATAACTGTTTACCACATATATACCGACTATCAGATATGATGTAGCACGAAAAGAAGGAAAGAATAAATTCTGACAATGTCGAAGAACCTTAATGTGAACTTGTAAGATTGAAAGAAGACTCACGGAGGAAAAATATTTAAAGATCATTTTGTAGCGAGTATCTATTCTCCAGAAAGAAAGATGGCACTACTAATTCACATGCACATTAAAAATGAAACGTTGGTCTCTAAATTAATATATACTGCTCGCCCTTAACGTGATTTTTCACTAGATACAATCATCGTGCCACCACCTAAGAAAGACAGAACACAATACACATAAAAAGTGACAAAAATTGCCGCCTCCAGAATAATCTCACCCGGTACGGAAGGCCCCCTGGCCTCCAATCTTATCTGCACTACTAAATGCAATGAGAACTGAGTAGTCTCCTATACACTCAAAAACCGTAGTTTGCCTTAGATCCAACGAAAATAAATGTTTTGCATTTGAAAATGTGCGCTTCGGTTCTTGAAAAGAAGCAGGAAGAGAAAAAAAGTGTGTACCACAGTTAGAGAGAGAGAGAGAGAGAGAGAGAAAGAGGGGGGAGAGAGAGAGAGAACAACTGGAAACAACTGCAGTGGTATCACGGAACATCAATTACTGTAAATTGTTCTAATTGTTAAGTAGCGCGAACATGCTATCTTAGAGATAGCATATTTGATGGTGACATTTCATTTTATATGTGGTATTTAATTACTGCAAATTATAGTGTCTACGTATGTATGTATGTATGTATGTCAGGTCGCTCTCGAGTGCTACTGGTAACATGTAACCCAGTACAACCTGTCTCATGGTCGGGTCATCGGCGACTAAACCGGCAACCCCACCAAGCTTGCTTGGTGAGGAGGGTGATACTTGGACACCTTGCGGGATGAAATACAAGATCCCGCAAAGGGCGGAGGAACTCAACAGAGTCAACGGCCATCCAAATAGTATTTTTTATTTTTTTACCTGGGAGTGAAAGGCCCCCAGTTGTCACAACACCTTTCTAGGAGAGGGAAACTCTGAAAAAAAAAAAAAACCTGCGGCTTAGGAAGCATCCGATGATGTTGACCAGTTCTCCTTTTCGAGTAGTGTTTTCGATGCTCAGAGAGTGGTCGAGTGCAAGGCCTTTCTCTACTTAAAAAACCTTCAAAGCACAGGCATTGCTTGTTCAGGATCTGTTACAGGTTTGTGTGCCCGGCTGTAGCCTAAAGGTGCACTATTTTCTGTAATCTGACAAGCGATTGCAATACTCTTAGCAGAGTTTGCAGCCACCATGTATGTATGTATGTATGTATGTATGTATGTATGTATGTATGTATGTATGTATGTATGTATGTATGTATGTATGTATGTCGGGTCACTCTTGAGTGCTACTGGTAACATGTAACCCAGTACAACCTGTCGCATGGTCGGGTCATCGGCGACTAAACCGCAACCCCACCAAGTTTACTTGGTGAGGAGGGTGATTTTGGACACCATACAGGACAAAAAACAAAACCTGACAAAGGCCGGAAGAACTCATAAGAGTCAACGGCCATCTGAAAGTGTGTAAATATGTATATACACATGTACCGCGCAGTTAAACCACTGGGAGTGAAGGACCCCTAGCCTTTGTCAGGGCATTCTTCTAGGAGAAGGCAGCTCGGGAAACTGGGATAACTCCGATGTAAAACCTGTGGCTTAGTAGTTACCGATGATGTTGATCTTTTCTTCTTTTCGGGTTATAGCTACTGTCGTTCAGAGAGTGGGATTGGCTCAGTGCACAGTCTTTCCTCACTTTAAGAAATAACTTCACGCACAGGCATTACACGATAGAATTAATTAATAATTACTGATAATGGTATATTGTGCAATGGCCGTACTCGATAACGAGGGGGACGCCATCATGTATGTATGTATGTATGAATGTCTGTATATATGTACAGTATGCAATCATATCTGGCGAGATAGGATTGCATACACAGAAATCCTCTTTTTAAACCAATACCACCAGCATCACTTGAGATGTTCAGACATGTAGTGTGCATGTATGACCCACATATTGTACATAGGATTATCTGTGGTCAGCTACTCCATGGTCATTATCTGGCTGAGAGGACCAAAGAAGAGGTTCAAAGACCAGACGAAAATCACTGTGAAGAGGAGTAACATCAACCCTTCAAGAGTGAAAAGCATTGCTAACAACCATCCATTCGTTTTGGCGTTCCCACTATTAGAAGGGTATTGAGAACAAGGAGGAGAAACACACTTCATAATACCCCAAAAAGCGAGAGAGGATTGACACCTTACCTCTCTAACCAAATATTCACATGCTCTGTCTGTGGCCGCAACTGCAATCTAAGGATTGGTATGTAAGTCACCAAAGGATTCACAATTGAGGGACAAGAATCTTAATTTTCGATGGATAACCACAAAACTCAAAACAAAAGGTCTGCTAACTTATTTGCACCTTTTCTATGCTGACGTGCCTGTGTCCTGTTACAGTATATCCGATAAAGATAAGAAAGATGAGAAGGCAGAAATGTTAGCCAAGTTCTACCATTCACGAAGGCGTTAGAACGTCGGATAGAATCCTTCTCGGTATTCGTTTCAGCTCTCTGCGCTCTGAGTTCAAATCCCACTGAGGTCAATTTTGTCTTTCATCCTTTAGAAGTCAATAAATAAAGTACTTCTCCAGTCGATGCTTCCTCTTCTAACTCCTCCCCCCTTCTATTTCCATGGAAGAAATCCAATTTATTCTAACTCGGGGAAGGATGAGTTCTGCCAGCTTTAAAATACCCAAGATACTCTGTGTATCCAAACGGCACCTCTACAATACCACCAGGGTTCAGGATCTATGAGTATATCGCAATTGTTAATGCGATTATGCTCATAGAGAAGCCTTCTTTTTTTTTTTAGAAAATTGTTTTTTAAATAATTTGTTAGAATTATTAGTTTTTTTCAAATAATTGGAAGTTTTGTGCAGCTATGTCTAAATGGATCTATTGGAATAGGCTTTACGTATAAAGGAATTCGGCCACGACCCTCCCATAGTAGGTGTTTTGATATGGTTTTAACCGAAGGATTTCTAATGGGCTTTTATGTCTGGTTAAAAAATTTCACTTCACAACTATTTCATTTCGAGTTCAATCCCACTCTCAGCACTTTGGGATAATGTCCTTTATCATAGTTTCGGGCTAACTAAAGTCTTATGAATGAAACTTAGTCGGTGGAAACTGTGTAGAAGTCAATCGAAGGGGCTTTTGAATAATAGACTTAGTCCACCACCATGTTTAACACTACTACCACCTCTCCACTGACTGCAAAGACAACTCTAGTTTAAACATTTGGACGTGATTTCAAGTGAGAGAAGAATCTCATCTCTTCCTCCCATCAGCCTCGGGACCCTAAAAAAAGTTTATGGATAGCCCTTCTCTAAATCTAATTTGGTTTTAGTAGTAGTAGTAGTAGTAGTAGTAGTAGTAGTAGTAGTAGTAGTTGTTGTTGTTGTTGTAGTTGTTGTTGTTGATGATGATGGTGATGGTGATGATGATGATGATGATGATGATGATGATGATGATGATGATGATGATGATCAGCGCCAAGCCAGCCCTCATTGAGAAAACCTACGATCAAAACATTCCAGACGTGACTGTCCCATCTTGTGGGATATCCAAGATAAATTTGCCAATATATCCTTCCTTTTCCAATTTTTAAAAGTCGGTAGAGTGTGATGTGAGAGTGTTGATTACTATTTTTAGCAGGCAGAGCAACTATGTAGAGGCTCCTTTCGTTTCAATCAGTCTAAATGTTTTGAGGAATCTATTTATCGATCAAATAATTGGAGTAGCAAATGTTGAGTAGATTTTCTTTACTATTCTAGCAAGATTAACAAAAAAATAATACTGTTTCAGATCTGTCAACTCTCCCCGTCGCACGGTGAGATCTCCCACCCAATTTGGAGTGGATGAGAGATGTCTTCTCTTGTGAAAATGGGTATAGCTTTCATTATGTAATGAATTGGCAGTATCGGTAGAGAGTCGGACGCCATGCTTTCCAGCATAGTTACGTCTCTTTACGGTCTGAGTTCAAATCCCGCCGAGGTTAACTTTGCGTTTCATCCTTACGGGGCCGATAAAATAAAGTACCAATAATGTACTGGGTAATCGCTGGCCTTGTGCCAAAATTAGAAACAATTATGTAAAATATCCCCATTTTGCCTCATTTCTCCCCGTTTTGGAGGCACTTTTTTTTCATGGTATTCTCAGTTAGAGGTTGGCAGATCTACTGTTTATAAAAAGGTTTGTAAGGAATCTTTTGTCAGGAGTTTTTTTTAACCTACCCTGAAATGTTTGGCAATGACAAATTCGTCATCAATGTATCAAAAGTAAAGGATGGGTTTGTTTGTCATAGACAAAAATACTTTATTCTCTAGTTGATTTATATAGATTATTTTAGATCAGAGTCAACGACTCTATCGTTCGTGCACAGCAATTCAACAGAATACATAAACAAAAGTCTAGAGTCTGTCTTAAACCAGAAGGCTCATTTGGCCGGTGCTTACCCCAGTTTCATGGCGTGAAGCGACTGAGAGTACAAGACTCCCCCAAACACATAAACACACAAACATATAAGGTTTTTAGCATATATAAATATCTTGAAACATTAAATTTTCTTTGAACACCTATTTGGTAAACATGGTGTACGGCATTTGAAATAATTTCAAATTGTCAACATTTGTCAAGTCAACACATAACAAAACAATATAATTTGTTTGCCAGTAGTAACACTATACCACCTTTTGTAAGTCATGAAGAAATATGAAGTGGGATGACTGGTTCCTAAAACTGACAGCAGCATTGTTAGTCAAGTGACATGTCGAATATATTTTAAGTTATGACCCCAATATCATTAATCTTCAGAAAGATCAAATCGTTTTAATGTATATAAATTTGTTGTATTGGTTTTTTTGTTTTTTTTCAATTTGCTTCTAAATAATAATTTATTTTATTTCAAAATCCTCAAATATATTCCTAGGATAAAATGACATAAAAATAAAAAATTTAATATTTAGTCAAACACAGAAAAAGAAAGTAGTATTGGAAAGGACTATAAATGCTATAAATGAGAGGAAAATGAGGGAAAGAGCAAGGATTATTAAGCAACGAAAGAAAGGGAGAAGGGGAGAGGGTGACAGACTATATTTATGACAGAGCGGTGTTTCGGCTGTGTCTCGGGGACAAAATGGCAAAGGTGTTTCCACAGACACCCGATGCAACAGCCACCTTACCTCGCGGGGCTCCTTCTTCAGACGGCCTGCTGTCATTCCGATTTTACGGAGGAGGTTTGCTGTACGGGGTCCGAGGATGCTTGAGGTTTCGACGGCAACCGATGCAAAGAAGCGGCCGGACAAGCCTCGGCATTTACTAGTCTTTCTGTCCTCTGCATTGCGGGTCGCAGTACCGAGGTTTTTAACTGAAATAACTAAGTTGGAGGCGGAGAACGTGTCACAGCATGTTGCGTCCCAGATGAGGGATTTACCTCCTACGAATGGGAAGAGGGTAATTATATTTCAACCACATGGTGGCGTATTTGTGGTGTTTTATAACTCTATTTAATACCTCCAGTTGTTGTTGTAGTTGTCACGGGTCCGTCGCCAGGCTTTTGAGTTTTCAGGGGTCTCGGAGAATGTTTTGACCAGGTTCTTTGGTTAACGTTTATAAAAAAAATATTTTTGTGCTTTGTTTTTATTTTGAGACGAAAAGTTTAATAAAATGAAGACTTCAAAGAGGATTTGTTAATTAAATATGTTTTATAAATCTGGGGTTGCACTATTGAAAAGTAGAGTTGAGTGGGCAGTGCCAGCCAGTGCCACCCAGTGCCATCCAGTACCATCCACAGCCATCCAGTACCACCCAGTGCCATCCAGTGCTAGGTAGTGCCATCCAGTGCCAGCCAATGCCATCCGGTGTCACCCAGTGCCAGGCAGTGCCGTCCAGTGCCATCCAGTGCCAGCCAGGATTATCCAGTGTAACCCAGTGCCATCCAGTACCAACCAGCGCCATCCAATGCTATCCAGAGCCATCCAGAGCCATCTAGTGTTATCCAGAGCCATCCAGTTCCACCCAGTGCCATCCAGTGCCATCCCTCTCATCCAGTACCATCCATTGCCATCCAGTGCCACCCAGTGTCCTCCAGTGCCAGTCAGTGTTATCCAGTACCATCCAGTGCCAGGCAGTGCCATCCAGTGCCAGCCAGGGTTATCCAGTGTAACCCAGTGCCATCCAGTACCAACCAGCGTTATCCAATGCTATCCAGAGCCATCCTGAGCCATCTAGTGTTATCCAGAGCCATCCAGTGCCATCCAGCGCCACCCAGTGCCTCCCAGTACCATCCACTGTCACCCAGTACCATCCAGTGCCCTCCAGTGCTATCCACAGCCATCCAGTGCCATCTAGAGTTATCCAGTGCCATCCAGAGCCATCCAGTTCCATCCAGTGCCAGCCAATATTATCCAGAGCCACTCAGTGCCATCCAGTGCCACCCAGTGCCAGGCAGTGCCATCCAGTGCCAGCCACCAGGGTTACCCAGTCTAACCCAGTGCTATCCAGTACCAACCAGTGCCATCCAATGCTATCCAGAGCCATCCAGAGCCATCTAGTGTTATCCAGACCATCCAGTTCCACCCAGTGCCATCCAGTGCCTCCCAGTGCCATCCATTGCCACCCAGTGCTCTCCAGTGCCAGTCAGTGTTATCCAGTACCATCCAGTGCCACTCAGAGTCATCCAATGCCATCTAGAGCCATCCAGTGCCAGGCAGTGCCATCCAGTGCCATCCAGTACCATCCGGTGCCATCCAGTGCCAGCCAGGGTTATCCAGTGTAACCCAGTGCCATCCAGTACCAATCAGCGTTATCCAATGCTGTCCAGAGCCATCCAGAGCCATCTAGTGTTATCCAGAGCCATCCAGTGCGATCCAGCGCCAGCCAGTGCCTCCCAGTACCATCCACTGTCACCCAGTACCATCCAGTGCCCTCCAGTGCTATCCACAGCCATCCAGTGCCATCTAGAGTTATCCAGTTCCATCCAGAGCCATCCAGTTCCATCCAGTGCCAGCCAGTGTTATCCAGAGTCACTCAGTGCCATCTAGTTCCACCCAGTGCCAGGCAGTGCCATCCAGTGCCATCCAGTGCCATCCAGTGCCACCCAGTGCCACCCAGTACCACGCAGTGCCATCCAGTGCCATCCAGTGTCATCTAGTGCCATCCAGTGCTATCCAGTGTTATCCAGTACCACCCAGTACCATCCAGTATCACCCAGTGTCATCCTGTGCCATCCAGTACCATTCAGTGCCATCCAGTGCCAGCCAGTGTTATCCAGTACCCTCTAGTACCACCCAAAACCACCCAGTGCTATCCAGTGCCATCAAGTGCCAGCCAGTGCTATCCAGTGTCATCCAGTGCCACCCAGTGCATCCAGTGCCATCCAGTGCCATCTAATGCCATCCAGTGCTATCTAGTGCCATCCAGTATCACCCAGTGCCATCCAGTACCATCCAGTTCCATCCAGTGCCATCAAGTGTCATCCAGTGCCATCCAGTGCCAGTTAGTGTTATCCAGTGCCACCCAGAGCCATTGCGTAGCAGAATCGGTAGAGTGTCGGACAAAATACTTTTTGGTATTTAGTTACGGTACGGCTCTTTACGTTTTGAGTTCAAATACTGCCGAGGTCAACTTTACCTTTCATCTTTCCGGGCTCGATAAAATGAAGTACAAGTCATGTACTTGGGTTGATTTAATCGACTTTACTCACTCAACCCCCAAACTCTCTGTCTTGTGCCTAAATTAGAAAACGTTTTTGCCAGTGTTGTGCTGGTCTTTCATCTGTATTTGTCTAAATCGTTATTTAATTCTGAATTGGGAAAACCGAATTTTGGATTTCGTTTAGTCTGTACTTTGAAGTGTTTCCTGTTTATATTGAGTTCCCGGTATCTTAGTTTATAAATTCACCCCAGTCTCTCCATAAAATCGCAACTTATACAGGAGCCACTGAACCGTAGGTGTTACGTTTTCCCTAAAATAATAGTAGTAAGGTATAGCGTAAAAAAATAATTTCTGTCAAATGACTTGGCTTAACATGTTATGTGGATTAAGAAACGGTAGTTGAGCAATAGAGACATACCTAAAGATAACAGAACTGGCTGATTAGTAATGTTTAAATATACTTAATGTTGAAAGTGGTCACCTATATTTGTCTACGGTAGGTGAATGATCGAGGTGGAGGTAAGACATACTGTTATTGATTTACATTTAGTTTCTATGTACTATGGATATTATTGGGAAGTCAACAGGTAATTGATAAAATCATGTTACCACTTGTCACTACCATGCCCCACACATATCAATGATATAAACCATCTCCTCTTTGTTTTGTTCTTAACTGGACATACACGGCTCTATTTAGCACGGATGTAATATCCCTCCTTATACACTGTCATCTCATACAACATATTCATAAAAGTCTTTAAACTTTTCTTTGAAGTCAGCTCTCCACTTGAACCCAGCACAACGTCCCTTATCTGCCAAATTGAACTTAACCATAAGCTTAACTGTTTTTACCTTCTCCGGTGAGTTTAGTTAACAAAACTATATTCTTTGTAAGTGTGTGTGTGAGTGCCTGTCTTTGTTAGTGTGTGTGTGAGTGCCTGTCTTTGTTAGTGTGCGTAAGTGCCTGTCTTTGTTAGTGTGTGTGTGAGTGCCTGCCTTTGTTAGTGTGTGTGAGTGCCTGTCTTTGTTAGTGTGTGTGAGTGCCTGTCTTTGTTAGTGTGTGTGTGAGTGCCTGTCTTTGTTAGTGTGTGTGTGAGTGCCTGTCTTTGTTAGTGTGTGTGAGTGCCTGTCTTTGTTAGTGTGTGTGAGTGCCTGTCTTTGTTAGTGTGTGTGTGAGTGCCTGTCTTTGTTAGTGTGTGTGAGTGCCTGTCTTTGTTAGTGTGTGTGTGAGTGCCTGTCTTTGTTAGTGTGTGTGTGAGTGCCTGTCTTTGTTAGTGTGTCTGTGAGTGCCTGTCTTTGTTAGTGTGTGTGTGAGTGCCTGTCTTTGTTAGTGTGTGTGTGAGTGCCTGTCTTTGTTAGTGTGTCTGTGAGTGCCTGTCTTTGTTAGTGTGTCTGTGAGTGCCTGTCTTTGTTAGTGTGTCTGTGAGTGCCTGTCTTTGTTAGTGTGTCTGTGAGTGCCTGTCTTTGTTAGTGTGTGTGAGTGCCTGTCTTTGTTAGTGTGTGTGAGTGCCTGTCTTTGTTAGTGTGTCTGTGAGTGCCTGTCTTTGTTAGTGTGTGTGAGTGCCTGTCTTTGTTAGTGTGTCTGTGAGTGCCTGTCTTTGTTAGTGTGTGTGAGTGCCTGCCTTTGATAGTGGGTGTGAGTGCCTGTCTTTGTTAGTATGTCTGTGAGTGCCTGTCTTTGTTAGTGTGTGTGTGAGTGCCTGTCTTTGTTAGTGTGTCTGTGAGTGCCTGTCTTTGTTAGTGTGTGTGTGAGTGCCTGTCTTTGTTAGTATGTCTGTGAGTGCCTGTCTTTGTTAGTGTGTGTGTGAGTGCCTGTCTTTGTTAGTGTGTCTGTGAGTGCCTGTCTTTGTTAGTGTGTGTGTGAGTGCCTGTCTTTGTTAGTATGTCTGTGAGTGCCTGTTTTTGTTAGTGTGTATGTGAGTGCCTGTCTTTGTTAGTGTGTGTGAGTGCCTGTCTGTCTGTATATGATATGATGCACACACACCCACACACACACATATATATATGTATTTTCCGTGTATACTTTATACATACATACATACACATACACACGCACACACACACATGCACACACACGCACACGCACACACACACACACACACACACACACACACACACACACACACACACACACACACACACACACACACACACACACACACACACACTACATATATATACATATATGTATCTATGTATGTATGTACAAAATTACACCCGGAAAATACAAATGAAATACATGGGACGAACAAACAGGATGAACAAGGTGGTCATCCGGATTAACGAAACGTACTTACCTGGTATGGTGCCGTTATAGTAACTGGCCTTAATAAGAATACGATCGCGAATACAAGCTGCCGAAATAGGGTTCCTCCGAAGGGTCTTTAGAGTAACGTTACTCAGAGATCAGAGAGTCACTCCTGGTAGAGCCATTACTTCTCCGAATTGAGAGATCACAGCTCAAATACTATGGGCTTCTAGTTAGAACGTCCCAGGAAAGAATCGCTGGACAGATTTTACGGGCAAAACCAACCGACAGGAAACCCAAGGGTAGACGCCAACCAAGATGGTTGGATAACATCCACGAGCTTGACTGTCCACGCTTGGGGATCCAGCCGGATCAGTTGGAGGCGGTTGCTTCTGACGAGACTCACTGGAAGGAGTGTTTGAGGACTCTGCCTCCACGACCCTCTCAGGAATAAGTGGGCGAGGAAGAAGAAGAAGAAGAATATAATAAGTGTGTGAGCCTTTGGTTATGAGTTTGTAGGTGAACATATGGTTACACACATATTATATATACGGTCAGTTAGACTTTGTAGCCGTGTAGCTTACTACTGACTTTGGGAGAGAGAAATGAAAACACGTCTGTATACTTCAACAGTCCACTTGTATATATATATATATATATATATATATATATATATATATATATATATATATATATATATATTCATTTAGTCCACAATTAGCCGTCGAAACGGCTTGAGCTCAGCCGTCGGGGTCCTACTCGTTCCTATATATATATATATATATATATATATATATATATATATATATATATATATATATATATATATATAACATATGAGGTGTGTCAGAAAAGTAACAGGACTTAATGTACTACGTGAGTTATGAGTGGGATAGGGATTACCAGCTGTGACGTAATATCTGTGGAGTATATTACGGCGATCTCAGCTCTCTGCAGCCATCGTATATTTTTTCACGTCTTTTTGTTAACAGCTCTTCAATTTTAGGCTGTGGAGCGATGAGCACAGAGCAACGAACAAGCCTGAAGTTTCTGGTCCGGCTGGGGAAAACACCATCAGAAGCACTCGGAATTCTGCAGCAAGTGTACGGAGATGAGACGATCGCGCTCACGGGTTTTCTAGTGGCACAAAAGATTCAAAGAGTGACACGAGGGTGTGTAAGACAATCCCAGGAGCGGAAAGCTTTCAACGAGTATGATGGTGCCAATGTTGAGCGCGTGGGGCAAGTGATGCGGGGCGATCGTCGGCTGGCTGTGCGACTGATCACAAGTGAGCTGGGAACGAACCGCAACAGCGTTTGTATGATTATCACCGAAGATTTGGGCATGTAGAAGATATGCGCCAAGATGATGCCGAAGCTATTGAACGATAACCAGAAATAGCAGCACATGCTGGTGTGTCAGGGCATCCTTGGGTGTCTTGCAACCGAACCAGGCATGCTAGGGAGAGTCATGGATTTTCGAGTACAATCCGTTTTTCGGACGTAGAAGTGATCAAGAGGGCTGTGACGACGGAGCTACGGAAAATCCCGGGAAAATCCTTCAATGATTGCATGGAGGCATGGCGGGGAAGGATGGGAAAGTGAGTTGGACGTGAGGGGGTTATTTCGAAGGGAAAAGCTTGTAGTTTGTAGTTTGTATTTGAAATATTTTTTTGCGACCCCAGTCCTGTTTCTTTCTTGACACACCTCTTACAAACACATGTCAGGCTCGGATGCCATGCTTTCCAGCATAGTTACGGCCCTTTACGATCTGAGTTCAAATCTCGTCGAGGTCAACTTTGCCTTTCATCCTTACGGGGTCGATAAAATAAAGTACCAGTAATGCACTGGATAATTGCTGGCCTTGTGCCAAAAGTAGAAACAATTATTATGGTTTATAAACAGACTACGAATTAGACCAGTGGTTCCCAACCTTTTCCCCACCAAGGATACCATTTATTTAAATGAATTTCGCCATAGACCTCGGGCTTTTTAAAGGTCTATCTATCCAGCAAACTTACGAACCCTCAGTACTATTTTTGTGGACCCCACGGAGGCTCGCAGATCACAGGCTGGAACTGGCAGGACTAGATTGTAAATTCAAACAAGATAGCAACGGGTTTTTCTTTGCAAGTATTACTCCAAAATCTTTCCGCACAACGAAAATACTCACAGAAAAGTGTTTACGACAAGTGTTTGTACTGTGAAAATATTTACAACAAAAATACAAAACTATTTGTTACGAAAGATAAAAACTGATTTCCATTAAAAGAAAAAAAATTAACAACCGGTTCGCAGAAACTGGTGTGAATCAGATATAGTCCAGTCATGTCTGTTAGATTAATACGATAATAACGTATTACAAGGTTGAAGATTATTTCATTGCGAGGAAAAGGCGTGATTCAATAGTAAGACAATCATGCTAAGGAAAAATATAAGATAATACTCTCATCCCAAGAGTTGAGATCTGATAACTGAAGATGTAAAGCAGTAGAACTACACATGTCCCATGAGTTACGTTATAGGAGTCTACAATAATTAATGATAATTGTTTCTACTTTTGGCACAAGGCCAGTAATTATCCAGTACATTACTGGTACTTTATTTTATCGGCCCCGTAAGGATGAAACGCAAAGTTAACCTCGGCGGGATTTGAACTCAGACCGTAAAGAGACGTAACTATGCGGGAAAGCATGGCGTCCGACTCTCTACCGATACTGCCAATTAATAATAATGACATCTACTATTTGACACAAGGCCAGCAATTTGAAGGGAAGGGGAAAGTCGATTAAATCTACCCTAGTGCTTTACTGGTACTTTATTTTACCGACATTTAAGGATGAAAGGCAAAGTTAAACTCGATGGGATTTGAACTCAGACCGCAAAAGGTCGTAACTATATGTCACAAAGCAATTTGTACGACGCTCTACCGAAACTTCCAATCCACCACCCTCGATGACAATTAATAAAACAAATGGCAGCTTCACTTTCTTCTCTCCCCAATTCAAACGAGTGCTGGGCCCAAGCACACGGTCACACTCAACCTGACCTCATATCTTTCTTCATCCTTGACAAAACTATCCACTGGCAACTGCCAACCCCTAACTTCTAACGCTCTAATCAGAAATACTGAACCACTTGTACTGTAAGTACTAATACAACTATTAACTACAACCGTGACTTGTAATTAAGTATGACTTGATAGTATGTACATTTTCACTAAGGGTTTTAGTTCTTCATATAGTTGCGAGCAAAAACGGACACCCTCTTGGCCAGCAATTTGAAGGGAAAGGGCAAAGTCGATTAAATCGACCCCAGTGCGTACTGGTACTTTATTTTATCGACATGTAAGGATGAAAGGCAAAGTTAAACTCGATAGGATTTGAACTCAGGACGCAAAAGATCGTAACTATATGTCACAAAGCATTCTGTGCGACGCTCTACCGAAACTTCCAATCCACCGCTCTCGATAACAATTAATAAAACATTCAGGGTGTAACAACTGGAAGGAAAGACAGCTGTACCAGCACTAGGTTTATACTTTCTTTATTGACTCTTGAAAAATGAAAAGCAAAATGGACCTCGGTGGGAGTTGAACTCAGAACGCAGAGACCCGGAACAAATATCTACGCTCTAAAAACCCTGCCAAATCGACTGTCTTCATATTCTAGTATACTCTCAATTAAGCTATGTTCTATGTTTTATTATGAGAACTGAATAAAATATGCATGAATAATTATAATATATAAATAAATAATTTTTTTATTGATAGAAACTTGACAAAAGATAGTTTCATTTATTGGCCACAAGGGCCGACATATAGGGGACAATATAAAAGACAGGGACTGGGGGGGGGGGGGTACATATACAACGTGTAAACAATATAAATAACAAAAGATAGCTAATAGAAAATGTCTCTATTGGAATTGAGAAGTAGCTATACGCCGTAAACCCGTTCACCCTCCTTCATTCTCAGCACTGCTCGTACCACATTCAACTCTAAATAATTCGCTCAACGCTTTCTCATCAGAACTTCAGCCCTCAGAAATGTTTTCCCAACCCGCATATTTTCTGCAGACATATCTATATATTAATTTCAACAATGTCAGTATTCTGTGTGTCATAATTCTCGATTATCATTGGTTCATAGGTTTCAAACACCTCCGCCCACCTCAACGACGCCAAACTTAAATTAATATGCATAATGCCAATGAGGGAGTGAGAGAGAGAGTAAGAAACAGAGAGGCAAAGTGAACGCTGTAACTATTACCATGTGTGCGTGTGTATGTACGTGCGCGTATGTTTATGTGTGTGTGCGTGCGTGCAGCGTTCCACAGAAAGTAAAAACTATCAACATGTGTGAGTATGTAAGTGTGTGTAAGTGCACGGGTGCATGTGTAAGTTTGCGTGCGTGTGCGCGTTTCCATGCGTGTATGTGTGTGTACGTGGGGCGTTCCACAATCGCCACGCAGTTTATCTGTCTGTGTGGCTGTCTGTCAGTCTAACATACACAGAGTTGTGAAGGGAGTAAATAGGGACCTTTTTTTACGTTGACGGACATCTTTTATATTTATTACTAGCAGAAGTACCCGGCGTTGCTCGGGTATTAAATAGCAGTTGTGTATACCATTTATGTCAATACTTCAGTGCTGCTTCGAAAACTATACTTTTACAAAATCATCGGCTTTTTCCAAAAGGGGGTTCCAGCCCCCAGGGGTCCCCTACTCATTATGTGCCAATTCTGAGAGTTCACATTCATCTGTAGGACAAACCTAGCCCATGTGTCAAGTTTTGTGAAAATCGGTTGCGAACTCCAGAAGTGATGACGTTTTGTTGCATTGCACTGCAGTGCTTCATTCGACTCCAAGAAAGTGGTTAAAGGGGGTTATCTGCCGGGAGGCCCTATAATCAATATCTGGAACAATGACAGTGCCCATGACCATCCGGAGTACATAAGTAGCCTATGTCTTAAGTTTGGTGAAAATACTGTAGAAATGCATAAGGTTTATACATACGCGTGCGTGCGTGTGTGTGTGTGTGTGTGTTTGTGGGTGTGTATATATTTGTGTGTGCGTATGTATGTGTATGTCCGTCGGGGCATACGTATGTACTGGCCTAAATCTTCACTATTTACTTTTACTATTTTAATAACCACTGTCATTTTCGTTTTCAATTTTATTTACATCATTCTTAAACTCCGGGGCTGGAAATCTTTCTGTTATGTTAAATAGAATATTAGTCTAACAACTCCATTTATACCATAAACTTGGTCTTGTCTTTGCATGAAATTGTTCTTCTCGCTCCACATAACGATGCATTATCCTCGCTTTTTTTCCCGTTCATTGCCAGGGAACGTCTTCACGAACCAAAATATTGTCTTCCTGTTTTCCTTCGGTTGGAACGTTTCTCGAAATATTGACTTCTGCGTTCACAGACTACTCTCAGTTCAATTTGAATGGGAAATTCCTGTTTCATCGATTTTCTCCGTAACCATGGAAGCTTGTACCCTAAAAGTCGACCCAACGCCTCTTCGGGTCATTCTGCATAACTGTGTAAATTTTCGCTGCATTCCACCAAGCCATTTCGACGTTTATCCGACTACACCTACTTACTTAAATATACAACGTCCGACCACTTCCAATTTATATAGTAGATTGTGTTTTGACAATTGCTCGAAATGAATACTGATAATAAAAACAATTCGACTTTATCAAACAGTGAACTACAGCGGCGACGGCGTGCAGCCAGGAATGAAGAAAAACGGGCCGAACAGCGCCATCGGAACGCCGAACTTCAGAGGCGAAGACGTGCCGCCATGAATAGAGAGGAGCTGGCTGAACAACGCCAACGAAACACTGGAGCCAAGCAGCGACGGAGTGCTGCAATGGTTGAAGACCAACTGGCCAAGCATCATCTTTTATATTAATTATCTATATCTATATCTACATATAATATAAAAGATTGGAACTTCCATCATCCTTTTGAGAAACGTGGAACAACCACGTCTATGCAATGATACACGTTTTACAGTCAGGCAGAAGATGAACAAGCTCCTAGAGGTCACTATTCTAGGTGGGAGCACCTAGAATTGTTCATATACTATGCACAAACGGTACAACGAAGAATCTGGTATATCTGGAAGACTTTTTTTACTGTTTTCTGTATCACACAGACACCACGGACTCGCCTCATACTGTAACCAGACAAATATCCAATACAGTCATTTTCTCTTTGACCTGTCTTCTCTTATCATCTGTTTACCCGGGCGAAGCTGGGTACGTCAGCTAGTACTTATAAATGTTCAAAACTAAACATCAACCACATCGATCGTACTGATCTGAAAGGTTTTTAAAGGGCCATGAGCGCAATGTCTCCCCCCACCCACCTTTTTTCTACTAGTGTGTATAAAAAGTTAATGAACGAAGAATTCTTTGCACGCATGCATGAACCCTTAACTTCTAATTGAGTCGTAGAGGCATCGTAATGATAGACGGCGTGTCTTGGTCATATAAACTCGGTAGAGCCTTTCATTCCCCAAGTGCAAACACAGCTGATTTCTTCAAGCGAAACAGAGAGTAAGGGCGAGACAGAAAGAAGTTAGAAAGAACTATAGCGGAAGAATCGATCTCAGTATTACACTGGTATTTTATTTATAGACCTCGAAAGGAGGGAAATATTTTATACAGACCTGCCAACCTTTAATAACCCAAACGGGGAGTACCATGAAAAGTGCTCCAAAAAGGAGAGAAATGAGGCAAAATAGGGATATTTTACATAATAAAAGCTATACCCCAAGGTGGGTGGGAGATCTCCCCGTCCTACGAGGAGAGTTGACAGGTCTGTTTATAGAATACTATAAAGGTTTCCACAAGTTACGGGGACGATATAAAATATCCAGTGAATCCACCAATTATATTGTGTTAGACAGTTGAATAATCAATCATCTCTTGAATAGGAGTCTCCAATAAACGTTAAGACTTATCTATATTGTGTTCACAGCTAAAATGATAGTTATACTGTGTAATGTAACCGAAATATATTTTGTCAAGTGTTTGTAGCATAATTGCTACCATAGTAACTGATAAGTCTTTTTGACTTCTACAGAAAGGTATAGTCAGTGATCTAAGCAATATTAAAGAAGTACCCTCTGACGTCTTTTTGATCGCTTTATATATCGTGGTAGTTGTAAGTAACTAGATTTTGATATACACTCTTTACTGGTTTGGTAAATTTTTAAATTTGAAAATTTTTAAATTTGAAAAGCATTTTTTGGTTTTGTTTTAGATGGTATGCTGTCTTAATACATACATACATACATACATACATACATACATACATACATACATACATACATACATACATACATATATACATACATACATACATACATGGTGGCTGCCCACTCGTTTTCGAGTACGGCCACTATTTTATATCCATGTAGGAGAACCCCTACCGATGCGCTGAACGAGTGTGACTTTTTAGTCCAGCCAGCGACTTGAAAACCCTGGCACAAACACTACACTTGTGACAATTATTGACACATAGTGCTGGGCCCATGGTACCATGTGACGACAAGTGCATACATACATACATGATGGCTGCTCTTTCGTTATCGAGTATGGCCATTACACGATATAATATTATTAATAATTATCAATTAATTCTATCGTGCAATGCCTGTACGTGAAGATCTTTTTTAAAGTGAGGAAAGACTGTGCACTGAACCAATCCCACTCTCTGAGCGACAATAGCTATAACAATAGCTATATTTTCTTCTGAAAAGAAGAAAATATCAACATCATCGGTAACTACTGAGCCGAAGGTTTTATGTCGGAGTTATCCCAGTTTCCCGAGTTGCCTTCTAGAAGAATGTTCTGACAAAGGCTAGGGGTCCTTCACTCCCAGTGGTTTAACCGCGCGATCGGGTACATAAATACATACATGATGGCTGCCCCCTCGTTATCGAGTACGGCCATTGTACGATATACCATTATCAATAATTATTAATTAATTCTATCGTGTAATGCCTGTGCGTGAAGATATTTTTTAAAGTGAGGAAAGACTGTGCACTGAGCCAATCCCACTCTCTGAACGACAGTAGCTATAACCCGAAAAGAAGAGATCAACATCATCGGTAACTACTGAGCCGCAGGTTTTATATAGGAGTTATCCCAGTTTCCTGAGTTTCCTTCTTCTAGAAGAATGCCCTGACAAAGGCTAGGGGTCCCTTCACTCCCAGTGGTTTAACCGCGCGGTACATGTCTATATACATATTTACACACTTTTGGATGGCCATTGACTCTTATGAGTTCTTCCGCCCTTTGCATACATACATACATACATACATACATACATACATACATACATACATACATACATACATACATACATACATACATACATACATACATACATGCATGAGGATTGCAGCGTCTTCACAGACGATTGTCCTCTCTTATTGATTCTTCGTTGTCATCCCATCTGCGCCCATAACTTCATATATGACTTTGTAGATCAGCTGTAGATCCGCATGGTTTACGACACAGGTGACAGAAGAGAGTTGTGCTTTACACAGGACCGGTGGGGTCATCCTGTTGGACACAATCTTTATGTACCACCATGTATTATTTTAGTCCAGAACTAGTTCTACACACTTTGTTGCATATCACACACGTTGTTTCGCCAGATCTTTGTTGAGTGGTATTGCGGGTGGTTATACTTTCATGTGACTTCATGTGATTAACATAACCAGCCTTTGAGAGGAGTACACACTGGTAGAAATTACACGTCCAACTACTGATGACTTCATCTAGACTGTGAGCACAACCCTACCGGAGCTGACGCCTCAGTTGTTTATGTTCTAGACATTCCTCAAAGGTTTTGCAACTGCCCTTTATGTGCTTTCTCCACTCAGCCCTATTTAGAGCTATCTCATCCCAGTTGTCTATATCTTTGAGGTTGTTCTTGATGCTGTCCTTGTACCTCATTTTCAGTTTGTGTTGGGGCCTTTTTCCAAGATGGAGCTCACCGTAAAACAGTGGCTTCGGGATCCTGCTTTCTTTCATGCGGACAATATGTCCTGTCCAGCGCATTTGAGAAGATGTTACTTGGGACTCAATGCTTGGACATTCTGCTTTGATAAGGACATGCATGTCAGGTGTTCTGTCTTGCCACTCGATGTTGAATATGCGCCGTAAACATTTTTTGCTGAAAACGCTTTTTGGAGTGTTTGCGTAATAGCGTCCAGGTTTCAGCGGAGTCTAAAAGAGCAAATAGAACGCATGATCTATACACACACACACCTTGGTATTGTTGGTAAGTTGCGATTTGCCCAAACTATCTTTTCTTATTTCCTGAAGGCAACAGAGGCCTTCTGAATGCGCAAATGTATTTCAGCAACCAAGGAGCCATCATTTGAGAGTGTGCTACCCAAGTAGACAAATTTATCTACTACTCCCAACCTGCTTCTATCAACCGTGATATTTGGTTCAGTTTATGGTTCTCCAGGAGCATACATACATATGTGTGCGTATGTATACGCGTGGGTATGTTTTATCATATAAGACATTGTATATAATCATCTATCTATGTACGTGTGTATATATATCTGCCTAAATATATTTACATGTATATATATGTTTAGATGAAAGAGGAATGGTTAAGATGCATGTGTAATATGGGTAGTGTGAAGGTTATAAGATGTTATGTGTGGGGTTGGGAGTGGGATGTGAGTTTATATGTCTGAAATGGGAAAGGGTTCTGTGTTTGTAGAATGATACTAATTCTTTTTTCAGATTAATGATGTTTTGTTTGCTGAAGAGAATTACTTTATACCTTGCAGAATTTAGAGTTAGGGGTAAAGTTTTCATCCCCATTAAAATACTTCAAGAGATGGAGTATGGTGTGGAATTCTTTCCGGTATCAAATGTGGTTGGCTAATATTTTTTAGGATCTTCTGTTTCCAAGTGTGTGTAAATGTTGGTTAAAGAGGATTTTGAATGAGTTTGAAGTTAGTCCAATATACTGTCTATCTGAAGATTGTGTAGTGACAATATTAGGTTTTTGTGGAAATATTTGTGGTTGAAATAATAATTAAGTTGGTTTTTGTAGTTATAGGATCTAGTGTTGGGGATTATGTAAGTTGGACCATTTGTTTTTTTTTTTGCAGTTGATGCAAGGTAGGGACTGGGGTTGTAGAATATGAGAATTTGATGAGGGGTTATTTTTGTACCGGAGGAAATCTGACTAAGTTAAGGAAGTGCTTGGAGAGAGGTATGGTTACTTGTAGGTTGTATGGTAGATTATACCAACTTACATTCTCTTTTTTTGTTTTTATTTCTAAGGGTGTTTAGTTTTAAGGGTATTGTTGCGTTGCGTCCATATTAAAGCAGGAAATATTATGATAAAAATTGAAAAATATGAGAGAAAACAGGAGTTTTTTTTATATGAAGGGATGGGTTGAAGGATGTGCATATGTATTGGAATGTTTCGTTAGGCTTTATATATGGTGAGTGTATGGAATTATTTGGTTCTAGTGTAACGTCGAAGTAATTTACAGTTTCTATCTCGATGGTTATGGAGATTTTCAGCCCGACACTTTCAGTTCCTAAAGTTGTCTGTAACTCTGGAATTCATGTCCCTAATGCTATCAGCCCTATAAATGCCGACTTCGACAAATGGGAATTTGTTGTTTATAGTGTGTAACAAAAATAGTCCAATGAAACCATTGTATGTATGTATGTATGTGGGCCCGGAGAGCGATGGGCTCCACAAGGCTTAAAATGTCCAAAAAACGCCGTATGTCAATACGAGACCTTACACATACATACATACATACATAATATGGGACAGGGAAAAGAAAGTATGCACAGTAGTGGAAGTTAGCTGCACAGCAGATGCCAATATAATATCAAAGATTAGCGAAAAGGAGAATATTTATGCAGAACTGATGAGAAATCTGCAGATGCTCCACCTTGATTACACCTTCAGATTTATGCATGTGATTATTGGGGCACTGGGGTATGTTAGTAACTGCCTCAATACAAATCTTGAGAAGCTAGGCTTCACAGAAACAGAAAGAACACAACTAGTTAGGAAATTACAAGTACAATCCATTAATGGAACAGTAAAAATATGAAAAACATTCCAAAAATGTTACATCTAATAACTACATATACACATGTACAGATACAAAGCACATACACATGCACACATAAGATGGAAGGCACACACCTGCGTTTTGCTGGCATTAGCGTTAAGGTACCATTTTTTGTAGTATGCAGAGAGAGTTGCCCTTGATAGAACGCTCTCCTTCAAACAACACAGACAAACTTAAAAGTAAACTGGCAACTAGAAATAATCTCGTCAGCAAACTAACCAACACCAGCTGGGGTGGAGATCCCATAACACTGAGGCAAACAGCATTGGCACTCTGCTACTCCACCGCAGAATATTGTTCACCAGTATGGGCAAGGTCGTGCCATGGCAACAGAGTTGACCCAGAGTTGAACAAATCATGCCGGATCATCACCGGAACATTAAAAGCAACTCCCCTTCCAGCCGTATATACTCTTGCCGGCATTCCACCGCCCCACATACGACTAGAGGTCAACGCAAAAACTGAACGGTACAAACAACAACACGATCCCAGGCATCCACTCTATGGCCACCAGGAAATAAGAAGACGATTAAAATCTCGAAAAAGCTTCTTTACCGTGGAAAGCCTGGAGCATGCACAATCGGCAGCTTACAGGTGAGAGAAGTGGAGGGAGAGTGACCGCCGCCCACCCAACGCGGCCTTACCAAGCCCTAATGAAAGCCTCCCCAATGGAACATCTCTTAGCAGAAAGGACTGGGTAACCCTAAACAGGGCCAGACCCAAAACGGGCAAAACTGGAGACAACCTCCACAAGTGGGGATGGGCCACCTGCGCTGAGTACCCCTGAGGCGAGACCTCCCAGACCATAGCCCACATTCTCCGTGGGTGCTCACTGGGACCCACATACTCCGACCAAGACCTGATGGAAGAAAACGACGCTGCACTTCAATGGATACGGCACTGGCGCGACAAGATATGAAGATGATGCACACATACAATTCAAAACATACAATAACATCCATATATACACATGCAGGCATACATAATCTACCTAGTTGATGTGTAAATTCCAATGAGAGAGTCTTGTGTCTATATTAGAAACCGACTCTCTCTCTATTAGTAAACATTTGTGAAATTATAAAACCAGAAGAACATACATACACACATACATACATACATACATACATACATACATACATACATACATACATACATACATACATAGTGGCTGCCAACTCGTTTTCGAGTACGGCCACTACTTTATATCCATGTAGGATAACCCCTACCGATGCGCCGAACGAGTGTGACTTTTTAGTCCAGCCAGCGACTTGAAAACTCTGGTACAAACACTACACTTGTGACAATTATTGACACATAGTGCTGGGCCAATGGTACCATGTGACGACAAGTGCAGAGAGATCTCCAGTGCCGTGAAGCTTTTATAGTGAGCAAAGGCACGGCACAAAGCCAGTCCCACTCTCTTAACCAAGATGATATTTACCAAAAAGAAGAACAAGTCAACATCATTGGATACCATCAGAGTTGCAGGTGTTATATCAGAGTTTTCCTTCGCCTAGAATTCTACCTTGACATACATACATACATGCATGTATGTATGTAAAACTACAGTTCAAATCTCAGGGTTTATTTTAATAAAAAATTGGAACTGCACAAATCTTTAAGGCAGGTGCCATGACTCAGCCTTTGATATTCTCTGAGTCTAAGAAACATTTTATGATTGTTTTAAGTCTTTTAACTACTATTGTAAGCTCATGTAATATTTGACACAAGATGTAAGTGACGATGAGTGTTACAACTGTACGATCAACAAGACAGCCTTCTCGTGAATTAACGCGTAAGTGACTGAGCATTCCTACAGAGACGCGCACCCATTAACGCAATTCTCAGGAAGATTCAGCTAGACACAATGTGTGACAAGGCTAGCCTTTTGAATTACAGCTACTATACATCTAACGGGCTTCTAAACAATTTCCGCATACTCAATTTCGCTCACGAGGCATGGGTCGACCTGAAACTAATGTAAATGATGTGTTCAATATGTCACAGAGTGGGGTTCAACTCGAGACCGAATGATTGCGGAGCGAAATCCTTAACCATTCGGTCATGCTTCGTCGCCACACCACTACAATCCTTCCTCCACCTCGCCACACCCACCACAATCCTTCCTCCACCTCGCCACACCCACCTCAATCCTTGCTCCACCTCGCCACACCCACCACAATCCATCCTCCACCTCGCCATACCCACCACAATCCTCCCTCCACCTCGCCACACCCACCACAATCATCCTCCACCTCGCCACCCACCACAATCATCCTCCACCTCGCCATACCCACCACAATCCTCCCTCCACCTCGCCACACCCACCACAATCATCCTCCACCTCGCCACACTCACCACAATCCTCCCTCCACCTCGCCACGCCCACCACAATCATCCTCCACCTCGCCACACTCACCACAATCCTCCCTCCACCTCGCCACACCCACCACAATCCTTCCTCCACTTCGTCACATCCACCACAATCCTCCCTCCACCTCACCACACCCACCACAATCCTCCCTCCACCTCGCCACACCCACCACAATCCTCCCTCCACCTCACCACACCCACCACAATCCTCCCTCCACCTCACCACACCAACCACAATCCTCCCTCCACCTCACCACAGCCACCACAATCCTCCCTCCACCTCACCACAGCCACCACAATCTTGCCTCCACCTCGCCACACCCACCACAATCCTTCCTCCACCCCACCCACCCCACCCACCCACCCACAATCCTTCCTCCACCTGGCCACACCCACCACAATCCTTCCTCCACCTCACCACACCCACCACAATCTTCCCTCCACCTCGCCACACCCACCACAATCCTCCGTCCACCTCGCCACACCCACCACAATCCTTTCTCCACCTCGCCACACCCACCACAATCCTTCCTCCACCTCACCACACCCACCACAATCCTTCCTCCACCTCACCACACCCACCACAATCTTCCCCCCACCTCTCCACACCCACCACAATCCTCCCTCCACCTCGCCACACCCACCACAATCCTTTCTCCACCTCGCCACACCCACCACAATCCTTTCTCCACCTCGCCACACCCACCACAAACTTCCCCCCACCTCTCCACACCCACCACAATCCTCCCTCCACCTCGCCACACCCACCACAATACTTCCTCCACCTCGCCACGCCCACCACAATCTTCCCTCCAGCTCGCCACACCCACCACAATCCTTCCTCCACCTCACCACAAACACCACAATCCTTCCTCCACCCGGACCCCACCCCACGACACAACCTTCCTCCACCTCGCCACACCCACTACAATCCTCTCTCCATCTCACCACACCCACCACAATCATCCTCCACCTCGTCACACCCACCACAATCCTTCCTCCACCTCACCACACCCACCACAATCATCCTCCACCTCGCCACACTCAAAACAACCCTTTCTGCGCCTCGCCACATCCACCACAATCTTCCCTCCACCTCACCACACCCAGCACAATCTTCCCTCCACCTCGCCACACCCACCACAATCCATCCTCCACCCCACCCCACAATCCTTTCTCAACCTTGCCACACCCACCACAATCCTTCCTTCACCTTGCCACACCCACCACAATCTTCCCTCCACCAGGCCACACCCACCACAATCTTGCCTCCACCTCGCCATACCCACCACAATCTTCGCTCCACCTCGCCACACCCACCACCATCTTCCCTCCACCTCGCCATACCCACCACAATCTTCGCTCCACCTCGCCACACCCACCACCATCTTCCCTCCACCTCGCCACACCCACCACAATCTTCCCTCCACCTCGCCACACCCACTACAATCCTCTCTCCATCTCACCACACCCACCACAATCATCCTCCACCTCACCACACCCACCACAATCATCCTCCACCTCGTCACACCCACCACAATCCTCCCTCCACCTCACCACACCCACCACAATCATCCTCCACCTCACCACACCCACCACAATCCATCCTCCACCCCACCCCACCACACAATCCTTTCTCAACCTCGTCACACACAAAACAACCCTTCCTTCACCTTGCCCCACCCACCACAATCTTCCCTCCACCTCGCCACACCCACCACAATCTTCCCTCCACCTCGCCACACCCACCACAATCTTCCCTCCACCTCGCCACACCCACCACAATCCTTCCTCCACCTCGCCACACAGAAAACAACCCTTCCTGCGCCTCGCCACACCCACCACAATCTTCCCTCCACCTCACCACACCCACCACAATCTTCGCTCCACCTCGCCACACACACCACCATCTTCCCTCCACCTCGCCACACCCACCACAATCTTCCCTCCACCTCGCCACACACACCATAATCCTTCCTCCACCCCACCACACCGACCACAATCCTTCCTCCACCTCACCAGACTCAAAACAACCCTTCCTGCGCCTCGGCACACACACCACAATCTTCCCTCCACCTCACCACACCCACCACAATCCTTCCTCCACCTCGCCACACCCACCACGATCCTCCGTCCACCTCGCCACACCCACCACAATGCTTCCTCCACCTCATCACACCCACCACAATCATTCCTCCACCTCACCACACCCACCACAATCCTTCCTCCACCTCGCCACACCCACCACAACCCTTCCTCCACCTCGCCACACCCACCACAATCCTTCCTCCACCTAACCACACCCACCACAATCCTCCCTCCACCTAACCACACCCACCACAATCCCTCCTCCACCTCGCCACACCCACCACAATCCTTCCTCCACCTAACCACACCACTACAATCCTCCCTCCACCTAACCACACCCACCACAATCCTCCCTCCACCTAACCACACCCACCACAATCCCTCCTCCACCTCGCCACACCCACCACAATCCTTCCTCCACCTAACCACACCACTACAATCCTCCCTCCACCTAACCACACCCACCACAATCCCTCCTCCACCTCGCCACACCCACCACAATCCTCCGTCCACCTCGCCACACCCACCACAATCCTCCGTCCACCTCACCACACCCACCACAATCGTTCCTACACCTCGCCACACCCACCACAATCCTCCGTCCACCTCGCCACACCGACCACAACCCTTCCTCCACCTCGCCACACCCACCACAATCCTTCCTCCACCTCACCACACCCACCACAATCCTTCCTACACCTCGCCACACCCACCACAATCCTCCGTCCACCTCGCCACACCGACCACAACCCTTCCTCCACCTCGCCACACCCACCACAATCCTTCCTCCACCTAACCACACCCACCACAATCCCTCCTCCACCTCGCCACACCCACCACAATCCTCCGTCCACCTCGCTACACCCACCACAATCCTCCCTCCACCTCACCACACCCACCACAATCCTTCCTCCACCTCACCACACTCACCACAATCCTTCCTACACCTCACCACA
Organism: Eledone cirrhosa; assembly: GCA_964016885.1. Lineage (NCBI taxonomy): Eukaryota > Metazoa > Mollusca > Cephalopoda > Octopoda > Eledonidae > Eledone > Eledone cirrhosa. The sequence goes on from OZ024740.1 coordinate 294,797,697, forward strand.
CCCACCACAATCCTTCCTCCACCTCACCACACCCACCACAATCCTTCCTACACCTCGCCACACCCACCACAATCCTTCCTCCACCCGGACCCCACCCCACCTCACAACCTTCCTCCACCTCGCCACACCCACTACAATCCTCTCTCCATCTCACCACACCCACCACAATCATCCTCCACCTCACCACACACACCACAATCATCCTCCACCTTGCCACACCCACCACAATCTTCCCTCCACCTCGCCACACCCACCACAATTATCCTCCACCTCGCCACACCCACCACAATCCTTCCTCCACCTCGCCACACAGAAAACAACCCTTCCTGCGCCTCGCCACACCCACCACAATCTTCCCTCCACCTCACCACACCCACCACAATCTTCGCTCCACCTCGCCACACACACCACCATCTTCCCTCCACCTCGCCACACCCACCACAATCTTCCCTCCACCTCGCCACACCCACCACAATCCTTCCTCCACCTCGCCACACAGAAAACAACCCTTCCTGCGCCTCGCCACACCCACCACAATCTTCCCTCCACCTCACCACACCCACCACAATCTTCGCTCCACCTCGCCACACACACCACCATCTTCCCTCCACCTCGCCACACCCACCACAATCTTCCCTCCACCTCGCCACACACACCATAATCCTTCCTCCACCCCACCACACCGACCACAATCCTTCCTCCACCTCACCAGACTCAAAACAACCCTTCCTGCGCCTCGGCACACACACCACAATCTTCCCTCCACCTCACCACACCCACCACAATCCTTCCTCCACCTCGCCACACCCACCACGATCCTCCGTCCACCTCGCCACACCCACCACAATGCTTCCTCCACCTCATCACACCCACCACAATCATTCCTCCACCTCACCACACCCACCACAATCCTTCCTCCACCTCGCCACACCCACCACAACCCTTCCTCCACCTCGCCACACCCACCACAATCCTTCCTCCACCTAACCACACCCACCACAATCCTCCCTCCACCTAACCACACCCACCACAATCCCTCCTCCACCTCGCCACACCCACCACAATCCTTCCTCCACCTAACCACACCACTACAATCCTCCCTCCACCTAACCACACCCACCACAATCCTCCCTCCACCTAACCACACCCACCACAATCCCTCCTCCACCTCGCCACACCCACCACAATCCTTCCTCCACCTAACCACACCACTACAATCCTCCCTCCACCTAACCACACCCACCACAATCCCTCCTCCACCTCGCCACACCCACCACAATCCTCCGTCCACCTCGCCACACCCACCACAATCCTCCGTCCACCTCACCACACCCACCACAATCGTTCCTACACCTCGCCACACCCACCACAATCCTCCGTCCACCTCGCCACACCGACCACAACCCTTCCTCCACCTCGCCACACCCACCACAATCCTTCCTCCACCTCACCACACCCACCACAATCCTTCCTACACCTCGCCACACCCACCACAATCCTCCGTCCACCTCGCCACACCGACCACAACCCTTCCTCCACCTCGCCACACCCACCACAATCCTTCCTCCACCTAACCACACCCACCACAATCCCTCCTCCACCTCGCCACACCCACCACAATCCTCCGTCCACCTCGCTACACCCACCACAATCCTCCCTCCACCTCACCACACCCACCACAATCCTTCCTCCACCTCACCACACTCACCACAATCCTTCCTACACCTCACCACACCCACCACAATCCTTCCTCCACCTCACCACACCCACCACAATCCTTCCTACACCTCGCCACACCCACCACAATCCTTCCTCCACCCGGACCCCACCCCACCTCACAACCTTCCTCCACCTCGCCACACCCACTACAATCCTCTCTCCATCTCACCACACCCACCACAATCATCCTCCACCTCACCACACACACCACAATCATCCTCCACCTTGCCACACCCACCACAATCTTCCCTCCACCTCGCCACACCCACCACAATTATCCTCCACCTCGCCACACCCACCACAATCCTTCCTTCACCTTGCCACACCCACCACAATCTTCCCTCCACCTCGCCACACCCACCACAATCTTCGCTCCACCTCGCCACACCCACCATAATCTTCGCTCCACCACAACCCTCCATCCACCTCAGCACACCCCACAATCCTTTTTCAACCTCGCCACACCCACCACAATCTTCCCTCCACCTCGCCACACCCACCACAATCTTCGCTCCACCTCGCCACACCCACCATAATCTTCGCTCCACCACAACCCTCCATCCACCTCAGCACACCCCACAATCCTTTTTCAACCTCACCACACCCACCACAATCTTCCCTCCACCTCGCCACACCCACCACAATCTTCCCTCCACCTCGCCACACTCAAAACAACCCTTCCTGCGCCTCGCCACACCCACCACAATCCTTCTTCCACCTCGCCCCACTCAAAACAACCCTTCCTGCGCCTCGACACACCCACCAAAATCTTCCCTCCACCTCACCACACCCAATACAATCTTCCCTCCACCTCGCCACACCCACCACAATCTTCCCTCCACCTCGCCACACCCACCACAATCTTCCCTCCACCTCACCACACCCACCACAATCTCCCCTCCACCTCGACACACCCACCACAATCTTCCCTCCACCTCACCACACCCACCATAATCCTTCCTCCACACCACCACACCCACCACAATCATTCCCCCACCTGGCCACACTCAAAACAACCCTTCCTGCGCCTCGCCACACCCACCACAATCTTCCCTCCACCTCACCACACCCACCACAATCTTCCCTCCACCTCGCCACACCCACCATAATCCTTCCTCCACCCCACCACGCCCCCCACAATCCTTCCCCCACCTCGCCACACTCAGAACAACCCTTCCTGCGCCTCGCCACACCCACCACAATCTTCCCTCCACCTCACCACACCCAGCACAATCCTCCCTCCACCTCGCCACACCCACCACAATCTTCCCTCCACCTCGCCACACCCACCACAATCCTCCATCCACCTCGTCACACCCACCACAATCCTTTCTCCACCTCTCCACATCCACCACAATCCTCCGTCCACCCCACCACACCCACCACAATCCTTCCTTCACCTCGCCATACCCACCACAATCCTCCCTCAACCTCGCCACACCCACCACAATCCTTCCTCCACCTCACCACACCCACCACAATCCTCCCTCCACCTCACTACACCCACCACAATACTTCCTCCACCTCGCCACACCCACCACAATCCTCCGTCCAGCTTGCCACACCCACCACAATCCTCCCTCCACCTCACCACACCCACCACAATCCTCCATCCACCTCGCCACACCCACCACAATCCTCCCTCCACCTCACCACACCCACCACAATCCTCCCTCCACCTCACCACACCCACCACAATCCTTCCTCCAACTCACCACACCCACCACAATCCTCCCTCCACCTAGCCACACCCACCACAATCCTCCCTCCACCTCACCACACCCACCACAATCCTCCATCCACCTCGCCACACCCACCACAATCCTCCCTCCACCTCACCACACCCACCACAATCCTCCCTCCACCTCACCACACCCACCACAATCCTTCCTCCACCTCACCACACCCACCACAATCCTCCCTCCACCTAGCCACACCCACCACAATCCTCCGTCCATCTCGCCACACCCACCACAATCCTCACTCCACCTCGCCACACCCACCACAATCCTCCCTCCACCTCACCACACCCACCACAATCCTTCCTCCACCTAACCACACCCACCACAATCCTTCCTCCACCTAACCACACCCACCACAATCCTCCCTCCACCTCACCACACCCACCACAATCCTTCCTCCACCTCACCACACCCACCACAATCCCCCTTCCACCTCACCACACCCACCACAATCCTTCCTCCACCTCACCACACCCACCACAATCCTCCATCCACCTCACCACACCCACCACACTCCTTCCTCCACCTCGCCACACCCACCACAATCCTCCCTCCACCTCGCCACACCCACCACAATCCTTCCTCCACCTAACCACACCCACCACAATCCTTCCTCCACCTAACCACACCCACCACAATCCTCCCTCCACCTCACCACACCCACCACAATCCTCCCTCCACCTCACCACACCCACCACAATCCTTCCTCCATCTCACCACACCCACCACAATCCTCCCTCCACCTAGCCACACCCACCACAATCCTCCGTCCATCTCGCCACACCCACAACACTCCTTCCTCCACCTCGCCACACCCACCACAATCCTCCCTCCACCTAGCCACACCCACCACAATCCTCCGTCCATCTCGCCACACCCACCACAATCCTCCCTCCACCTCGCCACACCCACAACAATCCTTCCTCCACCTCACCACACCCACCACAATCCTCCGTCCAGCTCGTCACACCCACCATAATCCTCCCTCCACCTCGCCACACCCACCACAATCCTCCCTCCACCTCACCACACCCACCACACTCCTTCCTCCACCTCGCCCCACCCACCACAATCCTTCCTCCACCTCACCACACCCACCACACTCCTTCCTCCACCTCGCCCCACCCACCACAATCCTTCCTCCACCTCGCCCCACCCACCACAATCCTTCCTCCACCTCTCCCCACCCACCACAATCCTTCCTCCACCTCGCCACACCCACCACAATCCTTCCTTCACGTTCTTTCATAAACAATATACAAATCTCTGTACCTGATCAAAAGTCCCGCGCGCTCTCCTCCCACCTCCACCTATGCTCTTCCTTCATACCTCCCCTCTCTTTCACATCGGTTGTTTTATCGTGTATTGACATCATTAACAAAGAAATAGATCTCAGATTCAGATTTAATTAATTCAGACGTTTCTACAATATATGTACTAACTTACACATTCAGGTATATGTAAAAACTCATGCACTCATATATACACATAACCATACTCAAATCACACAGAGAATTCTTTTGGATTCGATGCAAATAAATCTGTCAGTCATTGATTTAATTGCTTTTCATTGGCGAACGTCTTTGATTGCATTGCATTGCTTACTGAGAGAAAAAGGTGATAGTCTGATGTTTGCGACCGAGTGTTATCATGAAGGAATTGAACAGGACCATAGTGTGGGCGCATTTTCGCCGCTAATCTGTCAAATTGTTGGCAATAGACGTCAGAGGTTACGCTGATATTCGGTGCGAGCAGCTCGTAGTGGATGACACCTTTCCAGTCCTACCAGACGCTCAGTAGGGCTTGCAATGATGGAGGACAGCTTTTTCTTGCCGTTGTGGCGCACTCTCTTTATCAAGCCACGATCGCTTGCGCTTGACATCAATATAGAGACAACATTTTTCACTACCATTGACAATGGATCGTAACCAGTTGGTTGTGAGATGGTAGTAGAGCAGACAAGTTGCAGCTGCCACCCACATTAACAATTACGGCCAGTCATATTGTGGGGCACCCATTGGTCCAGCTTGGACACCTTCTTTATTGCATGCAAGTGATTGAAGGTGGTTGTTTTATGCCCCAAGTGCTTCGGAGATTTGACATGATGTCTGGTGTGGGTCGGCTTCCACCAGCCCATGCAGTTGCTCGTCATAGAAGTCGGGTGGATGTTTTGTGCGAGGTCAATCTTCAAGGCTGTAATCACCGGAACTTAAGCGAGAAAACCAGTCCATGGCACAGTATTCAGACAATGGATGTGACCCAAATGCATTGTTAATGCGACGACTCGCATGTGTGGTTAGGCCAGATTTGATGTCATAAAGTAAACAGCCACGAATAAACGATTTAAATAGATCAATGTTTCCTCCTCTTCGTCGACGTAACAGAAAATAAGAAATACACATAGTGCATACCAACGACACTTCTTATATATGTATACATGCGGAACCTACAGCATTTCCAGAAAATTCCATCAAATACCTCCTTTTGAAAAACGGCGGGAACTTTCTGTCCAACACAACATATATCCTAAAGTTTCTCAGTTTCCGAAGATCTTGTGAAGGAGTGAAAGCAGATATTCTGTGCTTAAACGTATAATTTCTCCTCGAGATGTATATTTCTCATTAATGATATTTTAAAAAGTATATGTATATCTAGAAACTGTTCTAACCGCAATGAGTAGAAATGTTTACAAAATTTTGTGCAGTAAGTTTACATTTTTTTAATCAAATACTACATGTGTTTGCATGGTAAATGATGGTAAAAAATAACTATTACAAATGGTTCCCTGACTCGGAATATCAAATACTGGGTCAAAGCACTTGCCTCAAAGATTTGGGCAGTTATAAAGTCTTTAAAATAAACTCCGATTTAATTAGACATAATATATTTGAAGGCATCAACTTATTTAAATATTGAGCTTCAGAATTACATACAAATAGTATAAAATTACATACGAATAGTATTACATAAATTTTTAAATATTGCATATTTGATGATATATTTGAAAATATATAGTTAAAGTTTGTCCCAAGGCCGGAGGCTCATCGGACCGATGCTTATCCCGATTTTCATTGACGTTAAGTGATGGAGAGTACAAAACTTCTCCCTGGAAAGAACACCAATCTATCACAGGGTTAACTCAAGTAACTGGCGGTATTGATTTTCAGTTAAGTGTACTGGAGCAATGTAAATTGAAGTGTCTTGCTCAAGAACACGACGCAGCATCCACTCCGGAAATTGAACTCACGACATTATAATTATAAGTCCAATACCCTTACCACTAGGCCATGTGCCTTCACTGAAAATATATAACCAAAAGTCTAATCTATATATATATAAAACTGTGGTTGTCTGTCTGTCTATCGATTTTTGGCACACATCTCCTCTTAGAATCTCTCACGGAATTGCACCGAAATTGCTATACTTGTACATTGAGCCCTAGCGAAGACATCGGAAAAAAAATATTTCAAATTGACCCACCCTATGTGACGAAATCGAATATAATGTATCGATTTTTGAGCGTAAGTTATCAGTTATTTCCCTTTGTTCTGTTTACATTGAGCGTCTTACGTAAAAAATTACGCTGGCTTTAACAGTTGTCGAGCCAGCAAAATATTGACCTGCAAAATTCATCAGTTCGAACACTAAGCTTCCGTTTTGCTTCATTTCCATTTAAAAGCATTTTAAAACAATATTTTTACTTGAAAACAAGTCTATTTAAAGACTACGTAAAACAAGCAAATATTTCGTCGTTAGGCGTGCAGACAGACAGTCGTGCAGAGAGGTGATATAGGCGTGCAGACAGATAGTCGTGCAGAGAGGTGATATAGGCGTGCAGACAGACATAACTGATAATTTGGTTACGCTAATGTTTTTCTCTGCGTTGCAGTGTTTACATTTTCGATCTTTGTTAATAAATAACCAGTGCAGTTTCTATCCCCAGCATCCTCTTTTGTTATAACATTCGGGTTATCGTTATGTTTTCTTAACTTCATAAGGCATATTGTTGGTTGAGGGAATATTAATCAAAAACACCACATGCAAGTCTGCACAGTAGACACTACAGTTTTTAAGCCAAGAAAGAAACTTAAAATTGTAACTTTAACACAGCTACTGAGCGACCCCGAGCAACGCCGGGCTTTACTGCTAGTCATCGATATTTCTATATACAGCATCTATATTTTATATTTTACGTTCTTACCAGATTCAAGACAATTTGCTTTAATTTGAAAGAATTTATTTGATGCACATTGGCTGAAGGATGTCACTATTTAAAGAAAACTATTAAACACACTCGAGTCACTATTTAAAGAAAACTGTCACAATTTGACCTGTTTACACAAAGCTGAAAGTTTCATTGTTATGCTGTAGATTTCTCAACTGAATCTTGTTTCAATCAGTAACTACAAGTTGGAAAGTTTGAACTGACACCTGATTTTGAGATTATATGAACAGAAACTACGATCAATAAATTTCGATCGAATATCAGAATTTTAGATTATATGAACAGAAACTAAAATTTGTAAATTTATTATCGGATATCACGATTTGAAAATATATGAAATTAAAAAGTGAAAATATCTGAACGGCATCTATAATTTGAAAACATACTCGAACTTTTAGCAAACACTACACATTCTAACATTTGTTTTTCATATCCTGTTCATTTTATTCATTCCATTTCATTTATTTAGTTATTTGTTTATTCATTTGTACTTTTATTTCGCCTTACAACGTCCGTGTATTTTTTTGTTTGTTAATCGAACAACTGAAACACTCATCGTCGAAACCGATGGAAGTCCATTTCACCCCTTTATAAACATAAACTTTATCTGTCATAAATGTTAATTTTTTGTTACTGTTTAGTCATGGGGAGACGGGCAATGCTTTTGGCCTTTTTCGGAGGTCCCAGACTGCTGAAAGAGAGAGAGAGAGGGGGGGCAGTGGGAGAGTTATCCACAGATCGGACTTCTGGTCTGAATGTTTTCAACGGAATGGACTCCGCTAAAGGCACACGTGGTGGGGTTAAACCGGACAACGGATTAAGTCTACTGTGTGCTATACCAATTCCATACTACTGATGTTTATTGATAATATCTAATTAACATCTAAAATTTTTTGCTTTGTTTCTCCATTGTAGAAACTTTTGCCGTGGAAACCTTTATATTTCTGGTTTTGACTCTTCTCACCAGCTGCAAAGAAAACAAGGAAAAAACAATAAACAAGATCATTATAGTAGCTTGCAAATCATTGGCTCTTTTACAGTAATCAACTTCCTTCCTCAAAAGTAAGCAATGAGGGAAAACATGCAGGATTATATGTGTAAGTTCACAAACTTGCAGTGTTGTATTATTTTCTATCGTTATTGGGTCGCCATGCTTTGACGCATAGAGTTACGGCCCTTGCCATTCTGAGTTCAAATCTCGCCAGGGTTAACTTTGCCTTTCATCCTTACGGGCTCGATAAAATAAAGTACCAGTAATACACTGAGTAATTGCTGACCTTGTGCCAAAACTAGAAACAATTATTTTCTATCGTTATTGCTAGGTTATAGTCTTTAAAGAATTTATACGTGTTTCCTAACTCTTTCAAAGGCAGAATTACTAAATGTTTTGAAGGTAAATAGAGCATGATCTCTATACAGACTACTTCCATACCAAGGAAATTATTTTAAAATTTATCAATAAGAAATATGTCCACAAGATCAGTGACTTGGGCCGAGTCACTCGAACCCATCGTAATATCAAAATTATTTGGACGATTTTTCCATCAAATTCAATAATACTACGTCTAGCTGCTAAGACAATAGCACTTTCCTGTTTTGTAATATATGTAAAGTCTAAAGCCATAGATAGTGCTTCATCAAGGAGGGTAGGAGAAGTAGATGCATAATAGTTATCAAATTGCAAAAATTTAACATTATTCTTATTATCTAATTTAATAAAGCACTCAATAACTTCATTGGTATTTCCCCAAAAGTTAAGTGTAGTTTTTTGTTTGATAGTAGGAATAATTCTATCGAGGATATTTTTTTTACTAATTCTTTCTATATCCGAGGTTGAAGGGCATATTAATCTAATATAAATCTTTTTTATGGTATTTAAAGTTAAGCCTATGGGATTTAGGAATATAAAGTTGTGTATTTTTCTAAATCCAATTGTTTTACAATATTTTTACCCCGTCTATTGAATTCCGTTAAGTTAGGTTAGATCGTTTTTTATAGTTTTTATGTAGTTCTTCGTAGATAAAGGAATTGTATAAATTAAAGTCCATACTGTATGTTTTTAGTTTTGTCAGTATGTACCTGTATTTTTTTCTGTTTCTTTTCAAATAGTTAATTGTAGTGTTAAGTTGTTTCATGAATGAGTTATAACATTTGGAAAGTTTTTTAATTTGATATTTTTTATCATATTAAACAAATCATTTTCAAAGTTATCCAACATATTATAAGGTGGGTTCTTAAACGTACTAAATTTATGTTTATATAGTGTTTTATTATTGTTGTTTTCTTTGTAGTTTTTCTTCTCATAATAAAAAAAAAACCTTCTATCGTAATTAATACAAAATAAAGCATTTCAAATATATTTTCTTTTCTGACATTGGGATAGATTTACGGGACATCGGAAAGCAATCCTTGGTCTTAGCCAAAATTATTTATAAGCTCGATACAAAAGGAATAGTAATAGTTTAGATGAGTTGATAATACAACCATATATATAAACATTTAGAAAGCCATAGTTATGAATAACACTGACAGCTAACGCCACCAAGGCAGTGCTCGACAGAAGCAAGGGGGACAATCGTTGATGCATTTCGAACTCAATTGGTTCTCATCAAGACGATCCCTCCCGCTGTTACAACTGCTGGACTTTGAAAACATATATATATAATAATTAGATGAGTTGATAAATCAACCATATAAAGGCAACGAATGATTCAAAGTTCAAATGGGATTTTATAGTCCACAGCAAGATAGATAATAGACAGTTCAGAGTTTAATCCAATTGGTAAATTTCCTGTCACAGTAGTTTTAGAATATCACAGAGCATATATATATAAATGAATGGAAATAACCAGGATTAAATTATATTAAACTATTTAATTGATTTACGAACGTTTCAATCAATACAACAGGAAAATATATTTCTGCTATATTGATTTCTTCAGAATCTATTAAACAACATAAATAACACAAATATTTTTCTTATTACCATTTCACCTTTTTTATTACAGCAAATTCCCCAGAAAATAGTAAAAGATTACAAAAGTAAGTAATTTTTATTCATATATTCAAAGCTTTAGGTGAGTTTGCTTCTCAGTACATCGCTGAATTGCTTAGTGGAAAAGGGTCACCAATGTGTTATGTGGCCACAGAGTCCTCGTGGTATCAAGTACAAGAATGAAGAGCGGTGGTGATCAGGTTTTCTGTAAGTCAACTCCAGCTCTCTGGAATGAGTTCCCTATGTCTGTATGAACTGCACAATCTGTCAGCTTTCAGATCCAATCTGAAGACTTATCATGTCAGAACCCCACCCCCACCATTTTCGTTTCTCTCTCTCTATCTGTGAAAGATATCGGCTGAGTGCCGACCTAGAGAAGGATGTTCTTTGTGAGGTATAAATACCCAAGACACGTCGTGTTTCACGATGATGCCCCAACAATTCCTTCAACAGTCAGAGATCCATGCACCATTGGAGAGTCAGAAGAAGAAAGCTAATAACTATGGCTTTTGAAGGTCTTTCTCTCAGATGAGTAATGTTGAATAAAGTTGAATCATCTCTAAGTTGATGGAGGAAGGAAGCGTGTGGGCAGGGGTAAGAAATTCGAGAGAGTTACGGCTCTGAGGAAGAAGATTTGTAGGAATTGCCTATGCAGTATCTTTGTTGTAATACATAGCAGAGGTTATAGAAGGAAGAAATACAAGTGTTTTTGGTGAGATTTGATGAAAAAGGATATATAACTAGCAGCTAGTTAGTGTAGAGAAGAGTCTGGTGTAGTAGCGATAAAATATATATATATATATATATATATATATATATATATATATATATATATATATATAGGGAGAGAGAGAGAGAGAGAGAGAGAAGGAAATAGATAGAGAGAGAGAAAGAAATATCTTCTCTGATGCAGTATGTTGATGAGTGAGTCATTGTCAATTAGTTCAATGACCTACTTTTTAAAATATAATTTTATGTGTGAAGTAATAGAGTGTTTCTTTGATATGTAAAGTAATTGTGTTGCTGTTAAACTCCAAAACGTCAATAAAAGGCTGATGAATTAGTTCTTGTTTCAGAAATATGAGAGGCATCCAATGAAACACGTGTACCCGAAATGACAGCATTGTTAGTGTAATAATTATCTCAATACCACAATATCACAAATCTTCCAATGTTTTGAATATCCTTTAACTAATTGCACACACACACATGTTATTAAGACTAATGATAACCGTGATAAACAGGCGAAACTCTAGAGTAACAAGACTCACTATTTAGCCTTAATAAAATGAATATTAAAACTCTACCTCGGTATTGAGTACTCTTTTCTCTCAGCCGTTAAACACACACACACACACACACACACACACACACACACACACACACACACACACACACACACACACACACACACACACACACATATATATATATATATATATATATATGAAAACAGGGAGAAAGAGACGATTATGAGGAAGAAACATTTTTTTTTTCCTTTTTTTGTCTCTCGCTCTCTTTTTTCTGGGTTAGAAAATGATTAAAACGAAATGTTTTACTTTGTGTGAAGTGTTAAGGTATTAGTTGATTTATTTATTATTTAACAATGGCATTTATATTGCTTTCCCCTGCATATTAACTCTCTAAAAAGGGAAATCATATCAAACCACAGTGCACCATTTGCCTCCTTCACGGAACCATGATTCAACTAAGCCCTCTTGCGATATTAACACATTTTGAACTGCTTAACTTCAATGACTGTGCTTCTAAATAACATTACTTTTTCTTCCACATTGACTTTTTACGTTCCATATTATGCACGTTTTTTTCCTTTTTCTTTTTTCTTTTCACTTCTTAAACCTTGTTTGTATATAACATTATTCTTTCTGCACCTTCTGTTTAACATGTGCGACACCACACTAATACATTTCACTATCATTTGATAATGCATATAAATGCTGAAACCGGTAATAGACAATAATTAAATATATAAATAGATAAATAAATGCCATTGTTAAATAATAAATAAATCAACTAAGACCTTAACACTTCACACAAAGTAAAACATTTCGTTTTAATCATTTTCTAACCCAGAAAAGAGAGAAAGAGAGACAAAAAAAACGAAAAAAAAATATTTTTCTTCCGCATAATCGTCTCTTTCTCCCTGTTTTCATATATATATATATATATATATATATCCTAACTCGTGTGCCTCCTCTCCACATTTTATTATTATTATTATTATTATAATATATATATATATATATATATATATATATATATTTGTGCTTCGGGAAACCTCAGGAACCAAAATGCAGAAAGCATCCAGAGTGATCCGCCGATCTTTACGCATGTTTTCCTCGGAAGGAGACCTTACTTTTGGGATTGCCCTCTATATAATAACTGCGCGAAATTCGCACTTGGCGGTAGCGTTCAACAGGAGCTCCATTGTCAACGGCTGCCAAGCCAAGATTGAGCATCCCAGCGAAGCGCGCGCATGCTTGTTTGGGAGTGAAGGAAGCACCAATCACAACAGTGTTGCCAACAGCCGTACGAACAGTTTCTCTGCGTCCCCATCGCTTTGGAGACCTTACTTTTGGGATTACCCTCGTATATATATATGAGTCAACTTTAATTATGTACTTATCTTACTTATCTAAGTACATTTAGTCCTTCAAAGACCAAATGTATATAGATAAGAGTGTGTCATGTCTAACGTGTTTCTGAAAGCTATGTATATGTTGGTACTATCCTGTTTTAAAGGAACTTTTAGCAAAACTATGATAAAATTTAGGATTTATTCACATTTCGTTTAAAAAGTACGTTCGGTCTTTGATTTTCGGTCAAATTTGTGTTAGCAGCTTTTAAATGTGAAAATGACAGTCTTATTCTGGCTTGACATCGGTTTGAATAAACGCTCAGAATTCTTGTCTGCACTCTGCAAGATTCTTGTTTTGTAATTATATTTTTTTCAAATGGATAAATACTCATAATCTTGTGACATAATAATAATTTTTTGAGAATGATTTAGGCACAAGGCCAACAATTTGTAGAGAGGGGAAAGTCGATTACTGATGATTTATTTATCGACCCCGTATGGATGAAAGGCAAAGCTAAATTTGACAGGATTTGAACTCAAAACGTAAAGGACCGAACTCTAAGCCATAAAGCATATTGTCTGACGCTCTACCGATAATGCCAATCCACCACCCTAATGCCGTGTACTATAATGTTTTCTTTATTAACCACAAGGGTTTACATAAAGTAGACATTAAGGACAGTACAGGACAATACAGGACAGTACAAATGGGCATTTCTGCGTGTAAAAAAAACAGAGGATGAAATAAAATAACAAAGAAAAATTCCCCAATAGGGGGGAGACTTCCGAGGGACATTTGTGGAGAAAGCCCATTAAAAGACCACAGTGACCCTGACCACCAGGGCAAGTGCCCTCTCCCAGTTTTCCACCCTTAATTTACAGACACATACTCAGAGAAGGCCCATTCATTCGGGCCATACTTGCTTCTCTCACCCATCTTTCAACAAAATGCTGGGAGAGAGCACTTCCCTCTCTACCCTGATTTTCCTTTTCAAATGAAATTTGAAAAAGTTAATCAGGGCATCACCGAAGAGGTAAGTGCTCGTCTTCAGCCCTTTCAAACATGTCCACCATACTATCTCTTTCGCCATGGCCACCAGACAGATAAAAACTGCCTGCCCTTCCCGGCTAAAGGAAGAGGGCGGGGCAATCCTCACGATGGACTCAGCTGATAGCTGGATCCGTCCTACACGTGACAGCAGGTGTTCGACATAAACCCACAAGTCAGCAATGCTCGGACACTGGACGAGTGCGTGCAGGACGGTTTCGTCGCCCTGCGCGCATCTCGGACATGCCCGGCTGATGACACCTCCATGCCTGTAGAGTTTATCCCGAACTGGCAAAGCTCCCCGGTAGCACTGCTAGGCCAGGGATTTCTGGAAGTTGTCCATAGGCCCCGGCCCGAAAGTCCTTCCGAAGAGATTGGCTAGTTGATTTTCGTCGACGCCTAGAGTTTCTCCAAGTACGTCGTCGCTCTTCCCCTCCACTAATCCCCTATAGAACGCCGAGGTGGAGTTTCCACCGATCACATTGCCCGATTGGTCGAGGGCTGTGAGCGCCTGAAGACATTCCAGTCTCCAAGCGCTCCCTCTCGGTCTTCGCTTGACCCAGGACTGCCGTGTACTATAATAACAATAGAAATAATAGAATTTTCACGAGATGCAGCAATTATTATCTACTATTGCTGTGGGACTGATGGGTGGGTTGCTGGAAGAATAGGGGTCAGTGACATCACGAAAGCGGCTCGAGGTCAGTGACGTCACGTAAGCGGAAGAACGACCAGCATAGTCCTCTCTTCCCCTTGTCTATAGTCTGGTGTCAAATTGTTGAAGTATTTAAGACTATTCAACAGAATTCGTAATATAATCGGCCTGTCTCTCCACAGCGCCGGCGGACAGAATAGAGAAGGCGTTAGCCTGGAGGACGGCAAGGGAGACTCACTCAAAAAGCCACTCCAACTCGCGGGGCTCACACCTGCGGTTGACCAGCTCAGCACCTATGGTGGTGAGTAAGGAGGTAGCCCTGGGGCCGAGGACACCAGAAGTCTCCACTGCCAAGGGTACAACCGCAAACCTGTCGGAGAGCGACCGGTATTTGAAGAGTTTGGCCTCCTCAGCCCGACGTGCAGCAGAACCTGCAGACTGCACTAGGTTGCGGCTGCAGAAAGTGTCGGTGCAAGTGGCATGCCAGTCGAGGGGTTTGCCACCGTGGAACGGGAAGATGGTCGTGCCATCTGGCCTTTTGCCGTCCCCTCGGTCCAGCCCCACCGACTCAAACTGGGAAGGAAAGCCTGCAGCGCCCAAGCCATGCTTTATGACCTCGTTGAGGGCAGTATGGCATGGAAGGCGACCGGCACTGTGGCGACAGGAAAGCGGATGGAGGCCGAAAGAGTCCACGGTGGATCCACAGTGACATTGGTGTGGCTTGCAGATCCAGAGGCCGAGCCTCAAGGAAACGCCGATGTGCAGGCTATTGTTATCTAGCTGTGGAGAAAGAGGGCAGGGCATGGAGCCAGGCACCACTGTGGGGTTTGGAGGCAAACGAAAACAGGCAAGCTGGGTCAAACGGAGGTGATTACCATGTGAACTTGGGTATGTCGATAGGTTTAAAAAAGAATAATAAATAAATTAAATAGAAAAGTTAAAAAATAATAAAAACGAAGAATCAATCGTATTCACAAAGCGCTGAGCAAATTGTGAATGTTGTAACTAACAAAATCCCGCTTTGGAACGGCCATTTTACACCTTCCCACAGTGATTACAAGAAAGATATTTCTTCAGTGGATAGGACACCTTACGTAATCGATTGTAACAAAATTTTGTGACAATTGTCGACAAAAATATAACAAAAATTAAAAACTCACCAGCAGCGAAAACAGCATGGTGTGATCCCGCTAGCTTAAGCCTTTAATGTTCAAACTGGCCAAAACCGGCCAGAATTCTCTACCTCTTTCTGTTGAAACTGGCTGTAACTGGTCGCTCAAACTGATGTTAAGGTATTGTTTTCAAAACAAATACTTTCAAAATCTCATAGATTCAATATTATGTGAGATATTATGTGAGGTAAAGCCTTTACCATGAAAATACAATAGTATATATAGAGTAATATGAATGCTAAAGGGTTAATGTTAGCCGCTTCAATGTAGATTTTTTTACTATGAAAAATAATGGAATAAGTTTAACATATAAGCCTTTAGAAACAGAAATATTGGACTATCGATACTGTAAACAAAAAACAACTAAAAAACCTGCATTGAAGCAGCTTATATACTTTCAAATTTTTTAATATAAAAAGTTGACAAAAAAGGTTGCCAGGAAATAAAGAATAATGAATAAAAGAAAAGAAAAGGTGAAAGGAAAAGCAAAAGCAAAAGATAAAATAAATAAAACAAAAGAAAATGAATCAACAAGAGAGAAATGAAAAGAAGAAGGAAGAGAATAAAGGTCAAATGGCATGTATCTATCGTTACATTATAACAAAAACATGTATTAAATATAGCGATGTTAGTGACTTTTAGTGACTTGAATAAATGTATATATTAAGAGGAGAAAAGTAAATTGGTATTAGTATCCAGAGAGGGGAAGTGGAAGTATGAATGAATAATACGAGGCTAAAAAAAAAAAGAAAAAAGAAGAGAAGAGAAGATAAATGACTGAAGTCAGTCCCTGCATTGACCTGCAGCTTCAGTCACCTCAGATATAAAGACTGGTGCTTGTGTAGATGTAATATAAACCCCATTAATCATTGAGTGTATTATTATGCTGTTTTGTTTATATCGTTGCACTCTTTCATTTTCAGTCAATCACTGCAGGCTTTGGTTCTCGGGTGGAGGGCTCCAGAAAATTCTGGGTGGACGCTCTTTCATAAAGAACATATTTCAGGACATTTAAAAAAAATAAATTCTATTTTATAAATCTGAGGATGCACCATTAAAAAGTTGGGGTTAATGTCATCCAGTGTCCTCCTTCCATGGCGACAGGGCCCGAATAACCGTGTTATGAATAAAGTTCAGTCAATGATTATTTGCTAATAAAAGTCAAATTATAGGTTTTACTTGCTTTGTGTAGTCTATTATCACTTCCTAGGATTCCAGAATGTCATCACTTATTTTAAATGAAACATATGTAAAATCTTATTCAATGAATGTATCAGTATATGAAATACATGTTAAACCTTACTCAATGAATGTATCAATATATGAAATACATATTAAACCTTACTCAATGAATGTGTCAATATATGAAATACATATTAAATCTTAATCAATGTGTCAATATATGAAATATATGTTAAACCTTAATCAATGAATGTATCAATATATTTTATACAATGAATAAAACTATGCAGATATATACAGTACTAAATAAAGACAAAAAAAAAAAGGAATGGGGAGAAAGATACTCTCAATCACACACTGGAGCCTTCCTCTAATAATTGTTTACGGCAAGCCAACACACTTGTATTGCTGCAGGTGAAAGCAAGACTAAGGCGCTGAAATAACCAAGGACCCTCACAAGCAAGCTGCCAACAATGACAAATATATGTTGTATCTGGATTTTCTATGATAAGACATAACTTCCTCTTGATAGCTTTGTTTATCCAGGTCTTATGGATGTTTTATCTTCCGTTTTATTAATCCTTGTGACACTTCATGTTTCCATAGGCTCCTGTTAACTGTGATTGCTTCCCAATGTTAACCACTTTCACACCATAACCTGTACACCTCTATGTGTTGCATGTGTGGGCAATTTTTGCCTTCTGATCCAATAAACGATGTACAGGAAATTACATAATAGTAAAGTTCACAGTTTTCCTCAAAACAAATATGCTGACATTATAGATAGCTTGAAATATTCAAACACAAATGCCATAGCTGTCAAAAATCAATACATACATATATCTCATTTATATTATTACATGAATATTTCACATGAAAATATAGAATCAAAATGAAAGAAAATATTAAGATAATGCTAAGTGTGTCAATGAGTCATGCACCACAAGGAGTGCTGGAGCCTCCTTCTAAAACTTTTTGAAGAAAGCCAACACAGTGGAAGCTTTACTTTGGGCGATAATGAGACTAAGGCGCTGGAGCAGCCAAGCACCTTCATGGGCATCACCTGATACCTTGGTATGGCAAGTTTCCAAAGATAACAAACATTTCATTGTCACTGGCCTATGTTATCTGACCTTGACAAACAAGAAACATCTATACCATTATAAACCAGTTCTTAATAAATTTTGCTTGCAACGGAAGGAGCAAAGTGAATTCTTAGTAAACATATTTGGAATGTTTTATTAAACTTTTACAGATTAAGATCAGCTCAATAATTACAGCGATCAGGGCCTATAAGAGAGAGGGGTGGGGAATTCAGCCAGTATGCTGGGTCAGGAGCTCAGAGAGCCAAGGAGGATCTTGTGAATATCTGAGCCTATACTTCCCTTCAAAACTATAAAAAAGAAAAATGAAAATAAAATGAACTTCCCAGTCCCCAGAATGTTGTTAGCTCTACCCCCAGTTCCCGAAAGCTGTCTTGTTCCACACTGCAAGAATTTTTGCAGCAGGCTCTGTCACTAATGTTGATACTTCTATAAAATACATGGTAAATTGTGGTATTAATTTTTTCATTACCCTATTTCTGCCTATGATTTTCAAATAATTTTGGAAATAATCAAGAATTTGGAAGGATTTAGTAATATACGAGGGTGGGGTGAAAGGTTCATAGGCTCACTATGAAGGAGTGATACTGGAGCTGTGAAATCTTGCATGGATTAATTTCAACTCTCTTATTAATAACTGAATTCTTTCCAGGTAAACTGACATCTGACTGTCCAAAAAAAACTTCAAATGTAACTAGTAGTGACAAAATGGACAAAATTTGGCATCATGGTATTAAGTACCTACAGAAAAAGGGTTTAGCTCCCAAGGACATTTCTGCTGGCATGGTTGCTACATTAAGGGATGATACTTCAGCTTTATCAACAGTACAAAAGTGGGCAGCTGAATTTAGGAGGCAAAGAAGAATCATGAAGATGACTGAAGGTCTGGATGTCCTGTAACTGCCACCACCAAAGAAAACATTCATCGTATTCACCACATGGTGATGGATGACAGGTGATTGACTATCAATCAAATAGCCAATGCTATTAGCATATCCCATGAGGAGTTAAGAATATTCTGCACAATGAACTTGGCATGATGAAAGTTCTGCTCAGGTGTACCATATCTTCTGACATCTGATGAAAAGCACACCAGGGGAAAATCTGACACTGTTTGAGGCAGATCCAGCTGGTTTCCTTGAATGTTACCTAACCCAGGATGCATGTTGGTTTCAGCACTTTGAGTCAGAGACAAAGAGAAAATACATGCAGTGGAAACACCCATCCTAACCTGCTCCCAAAAAAGTTAAGATCATTTCATCTGCAGAGGTGATGGCCTCAGTTTTTTAGGATGCAAAAGACATTGTGTTTATTGACTATCTTCAAAAGGGCCACCATCAATGGAGAATACTATGCCAAGTTGCTGAGGCAGTTATGAAGGTTATCAAGGAAAACTGATGAAAGGGATCTTGTTTCATCAGGACAATGCTCCAGCACACAAGTCCTTGTCTTCAATGGCTGCTGTGCGTGAATGTGGCTTTAAACTGGTTGATCCCCCTCCCTATTCTCTTGATTTGGCTCCATCTGAGTATCATCTGTTCCCCAACATAGAAAACACTTGGCTTGGAACCAGTATCGCAGTGATGATGATGACTTATTTTACCAACAGGATGAAAGCTTCTTCACCAATGGCATCCAAGCATTACAACACTAATTGAAGAAGTTTGTGGACCGTAAGAGGTGCTATGTCGAAAAATAAATCTCATTTAGTCACATTCTATGAGAGTATCTTGTTCAGCCTATGAACTTTCAACCAACCACTGTAACTAGTTATCTCATTATTAAATTGATGTTTAGAACATAATTTATCAAAAGTTCTTCTATAAAATTACACCAAATTGAAGATAGTGAGTTTAATTTTTACACCTACTTCCCTTCTGATTTATTTCTTTATTTATATTCAGTGATGTTGTAAATAATCAAAAACAATCTGACTCTCCAAAAAGAACCAGAGCAAAGACTGTGTTTATTTACAACAGTTTCAATTGGAAGTCTGTCCTTCAGTTTAGATACAACAACAACAAGGAACTACCAATCACCCCTGAGGTGATTAGTCATATAATTATGTAATTATAATTTAACACCTGACTAAAATAATAAAGATGACCTAATAAAATATTTGTGAATTTTTTGGTTTTATGCTTTTATTTTGTTTTTACTGGTCTTTGTCATTAGACTGCAGCCATGCTGGGGGCATTGCATTGATTTAGTAGATCATATCGGCTCCAGTATTTATTTTATAGATTTTTTTAATTTTTGTTGAACCCTTCAGTAATGGGACATAGATACAGACACACCCACACTCACACAAAAGCCTACCCAGAACTATGTGGTTGCAAAATGAACATCTTAACCATACTGCCATTTCTGCACCTATATGTATTTTTCTTTATTCTTCATCTATATTTGGCAGTGAACTGATACAAGACATGACAATGAGCATAGCCATTCAACTTATCACTACAGTTATCTTTACCCTCATGGTGCTGATAAAAAATATTTGCCAACTTACCAGTGACACTAGTAAAGTCTATTGCCACCAGTTATCAGATAGTAAATGCCTTATGTTGTATTTTATTTTGTTTTCAAGTTGCTTTTTAGTTCAAGGTCAGCCCTAGTTAAGTAGAGCTATAATTAAAAGCATTACAATAATGACCATCCTGCCTTTTATCCAAACACTCTAGAGCTAAGATTACATTATCTAAGGGAAAAGGATTTGATAGAATTAGTAGTGTTGGATAAAATACTATTGCAGTATTTGTTCTGAGTTCAAATCCTGCCATGGTCAACTTTGCTTTTCATCCTTCTGGGGGCGATAAAATAAAGTACCATTCAAGTACTGGGGTTGATTCAAATTCTCCCAAATTTGCTGACCTTGTGTCTAAATTAGAAATCAATATTACATTATTCAATGATATCAGTTTGTTTAAGATTTAAGGGAAAATTAGTTGCTATTTCTAGCAGGTCAAGAGACTATGCAATGTCTCCCCTGGTTGGTTGCTGGATAGCCCTGGGTCTTTTCTGATCGAGTAACACATGGCACTCAGGTATTTAAACCGACCATAATTCTCCCACTGCTTTCTGTTCAAACTGGTCATAACCGGATTAGCATTGGTGCTATTGTCCATGGTCCCTGACATACATCATATAGATGACCAATGGTGCTATTGTCAATGGTCCCTGACACTCAGTATCATATAGATGACCATTAGTGCTATTGTCTATGGTCCCTGACATACAGCATACAGATTATAAACTGGAACCATGGCTAAATGAAGGCCTTTTGAAATCCTAAGTATTTAAAAGAAAATGGTGCCCCCCCCCCCCTATATGTCTGCAAAAAAGAAAATAGGGGATGGGCAAATAAATACATTTAATTTGAATAAAATGGTCCTTCTCTTCCATTGATTCCATAAACATGGATCTGATGGATAAATGAACAGTAAGATTATGTAATTAGAGGTGCAGAAATGGGATGGAGATGTGAAAAGAGGGGTTAATAAGGGTGTTAAAGTTGTATTTAAATACCAAGCCCCTAAACAATAAAATAGACTCAGTACAGTGAGGTTGTTAATGTGACTGAAGAGTACTATGCTTTTACATAGTTAGCTATTTCTAGAAGTTATAAGAACATTCATCAACATTCAACATCCCCTTTCCATGTTAGCATGGGTTAGATAGGTTGTTTCAGTCAAAGTAAGTTTTTGTTCAAAGTTACTGACCTCCTAAATAAGTGGGGGGATTGCATCTTGCTCATATATTCCATTTTTGGTATGGTTTTCTAGAGCTGGATGTCCTTTCTAATGCTAAACCCTTTAAAGAGTGCATTGGGTGCATTTTACCATGGCAACAGCAGAAAAGAGGTTGTCAGGTCCTCAACAAGATTCCTCTCTTCCCCAAGTTGTCTCTATTTGATCACTGAGCACTTTACAGAGTGTACAGGGTGTATTTTATTGTGGCACCAGTGTGGTTGTTATGCCCTTGATATGATTAAAGAGTCCTCCTTACCCTATGTTGATATTGTTCGAATGTAACACGTGTATTTTATAGTGGCATCAACACTAAAGAGGCTGTCTTGTTCCAAGGTAAATTTAATCAAGATTGGAAATAGGAGAGTGGTGGTTAAGGGGAATAGAATGTGGTGTGTGTGACTGAGGTATGTGGGGGTGCTAGATGGTTGGTTGTTGGTAGGAGGTTGGATAGGCAATAACAGTAGAAGTGTAAAGAGAGGAGAGAAAGGGATGGGTAACAGTGAATAAATATGAGCCATGAGGGAAGAGAGAATGATGGAAAAGTTCAGGGAATTACTACCTCTGTTGACAACGAAAAGTTTCTCTACATCAGAGATTCTGAAACCTTTTGGGCCACTGCCCCCCTCACAGCCACGTAATATCCTCAGCCTCAGCCCAACATTCTATTTCCAGAGAGACCTGCCTACACACAAATTGTAAATATTATATAATAATTAAAATCGTAAAAAATAAATAATATATATCAACAGTCGATTGGCAAGATCCCAGACCTCATTTGCTTAACAAGTGGGGTGGAGCTCATCAAATCGGACCGAGGAAACAATGTTTCCATTGGTCTTTCCAATTGCTAATACTATCTGTTGGTCGCAAATCCAGACAGAAGGAGCAACGTGAAATAAAGTATCTTGCTGAAGGACATAATGCATCACCAGGTCTGAGAATTGAAATCCCAACCTCATGATTGGGGGGGGGTTGCGCCTCCTTAATGAACCTCTGCCCTAGATGAACAAAAGGGTGGCTGTATACCTGCATGTGAAGTACAACGCTACATGGTAGTGAAGCATGAGCAGTGAATGCAAAGAATGGAGAGTAATGAAGTGAGCAATCTTTGATGGATGTACAGTGCTAAAGTTTGTGAACAACAAAGCATGGAAGAACTGAAAGGAAAACTGGGTATAAGAGGAGTCAGATGTAGTGTGTAAGAGAGAAGAGTGTGTTGGTAAGTGAAAGATAGCTGCAGTAGAAGTGGTAAGAGCTGATCTCAAATTGCCGAAGCTCATAAAGATAATGAAGGAACTCAATGAATGGAGGCATGCTGAGCTGGAAAAAGACTCATTCAACCCATGTAAAAGCAGATGTATGATGACAGTGATTTATTTGAACTGACCTGGCAGCATTAACGGTGCTTAAATATTTATAACAATTACAAAGTATGAATAATTATTAAGTTTTGTGCTCAACAAATACTAATTAAAATAGAGAAAAGAAATGGCAAAATTATATAAATTTAAATACACATTTTATTTTAGACAGATAATACAATTATCAGTGTGTTGATAGAATTTAAATAAACAAAAAAAAAAAAATAATTTTTTTTAAAAATTTCTCTTTCATTTGGTCAAGAACAAAGCCATAAAAATCAATTCTGATACAATGTTTACAAAAATTCATATTTGGCATTTTTTCCCTTCCAAGATATATATATCTAACATTTACAAAATTGACATCAAGAAGAGGCAGTCAAATTTGCTAGCAATGAATTTTTAGAACCCTGAAAAACATGATTTGTTTTTCACCCAAGGTGCTTAACGGTATTTCTCTCTTCCAACCCTAGACTTTGACCCTTAGAGATACAAATCTATTTCAAAGAATTGTATGTAATAGAGGAGCAGATGAACAAGGACTTGTTGGATGTTTCTTAACTAGATACAGGCTGTAGTTGAATCTGAATCAGACAGACCTTATTTATTTCTGTCTCACGGGTGCACATACATGCATATATATGCATCCAAATGCACATAACATCATTAATTCTTTCTAAGTTTAACAAATCTTGGAACATTAAACAGATAAAAACAAACAAATACAGACATAATACATCGATAAACATGTATAAAAGACAAAGACATGAACTAAATACAAAGATAAAATACATCTAATCTTTCTTCTTCTTTAGTTTTAATTTTCTTTCCATTTATGAAATAAATCAGATCTCAAAATGGTACATTTTACTCCCCAGGGTACACCATCTCATGTCACTAATGTAGCAGTATAAGAGGGACATTGTAATATTAGTCCAAGCTCCTACAAGTGAGACAGAGACAGAAAGAGCTAGAAGTAGAAAGAAATAAACTGCTGGTTTGCCAGTCAAGGAAAATATATTCCATAACTGCAGAAAATTGCAACTAATCTTCCCAATATATTTGGAAATAAAGGTTACACCTTCAACCGTCAAGCTGTTTCAGGATATCTTCCCTATCATGTAAAATTTTCCAAACTGCATCCTTCTCTTTCTTGGTTGGTTGTCTCTTTTTCTGTCGTGCACTTTGTACTTTACGATAGGCTTCAAGTAACTAAAATAATGAAAAAGAAATAATATTTTAGCACCTATTCAGTGGCAGAGACTGATTGAGTGAAGTCTCAATTTGTTAATTTTTCCATACAGAAAAAAATGTAAATTTATCAACCAAATATTACATTTATTAGTTAGTGCAGCAGTATTTAATTAGCATTGTGTTTAAATACTTTTTTCCAAAACTTTACAACGCCTTCTTACAATATTATTCTGGAGTTCCTGTGCCAAAGTTAAAAATCATCATCATCATTTAATGCCTGTTTGCCCTGCTCTCAAGAGTTGGATGAGATGTCACATACCAAGTCAGTACTTACTTGGAGCCACTGATTTCTCAGATGTGTCGGGTTTGCTTAGAGTAAGGAAAGGCATCCAGCCATAGTAAACCTACCAAACTAAAGGTCGGGAGGATTCTTCAACTGTGTCAAAGACATGACAACTTCCCTTGATAGTGTGTGGAAACAGATACAGTAAATGAAATACAGGGCCCTTGGCCCATCTGAGACATAAGTGGCTCCGATTAAGTATTGCTTTGGTCTGTGATGAACAGTCCAACCCTTGCTAACAGGGAAATGTTAAATGATGATGACAATAATTATATAAACACAGGCTAAGTGACTCTCCATAGAATAATTTTACAATGGGTTACTTCATCTCTGAAAGATGCCTCAAGCTATCCCTACAAAAATTATAAAGATTACTAAGAACTCCTGCTCCCATTTTTGTTGTTGTTTACTCAAGCAGAGAAGGTAGAGCAGGATCAATGACCCATTTCAATGCCTTCATAACTGATGAAAAGAAAGAGTGCTCTCAAGAACCAGGCAGTGAAGAAGGAAAGTTCGAAATGAAGACTACTGCCTGAAGTGTTTGTAACTGCACAGTCATTAATAAACTAGCAAAATACAGCATTGACACATATATTGTGAGATAATGATTCGGCTTGTGAATTATGTTAAGAGAACACATCTATGGAATACTCAGCTGCCCCTCACATATTTCATGAGTTGGCATGTAGTTGATCCAACAACTAAATACTCATTGTAGAAAGTGATGGAGAATCAGACCATCTAATGATGTGGAGCAATCACATTTAAACAATCTTATCATGAGTTAGACGGGTCCACCATGCCGGGGGGCAAGTTTGGCCATGTATTTTACATCTGGATGCCCTTCCTAACACCAACCACATTTACAATGTGGAATGTCATTTGATAAAATATAGCAAATACTGGGGTTAATATAATAGATTTAAACCCTGCCTCCCAAAATATGCTGATGCCTAAAATAGAAATCGCTATTGCCTCAGTACATGTTTCAATGAAAAAATGAATTTTTAAAAACATAAGCTAAAACTTGTTTGTTATGTTTAAGTTTTAACTAAGAACAAAATTTAGTAACTGACATCCAGGAAGACTTGCTCAATTGCACCTCACAAAAGCAATGACACAGGACCAAAATCTCTGGCGTTATGCAGTAATACAGAAGACCTGACTTTCCATGGGCACAGGCGAAGCTAAAGCATATATATAGTATACACCACCCCACCCTGCCCACTCCCATACATCTCCTATGAGGACAACCTGAAGTATATATCCAGTGAAGCCTCCAGCCCACATTGTAAAGTGGTTGTGTAAGTGTCACAACAAATAGCACCCAGTCTACACTGTAAAGTGGTTGTATAGGTGTCATGACAAAAAGCACCCAGTACTCACTGTAAATGAGATTGGCACTTAGAAAGGCATCCAGCTGCAGAAACCAAGACAAATCAGATCTGTATGAGCAAGACATGGTCACCTGACCTGGCATTGCTTACAACAGGATAACTCGTCTAACCCATGCCAGCGTGGAAAATGGACGTTAAAATGATGATGATGATAATGACTTCAGCAT
Source organism: Eledone cirrhosa (assembly GCA_964016885.1). Taxonomy (NCBI): domain Eukaryota; kingdom Metazoa; phylum Mollusca; class Cephalopoda; order Octopoda; family Eledonidae; genus Eledone; species Eledone cirrhosa. The sequence continues at coordinate 294,824,351 of OZ024740.1, forward strand.
CAAGAGCAACTGTTGGTAATGTCTAAGTTTTAACTAAGAGGGACATTAACATTTAGTAACTTACCTCAGCATCAAGAGCAGCTAATTTTTTCCTAAGCTTCTGAGATTCCATTTCTTCTCTGGCCAACTTTATTAATCGTTTTGTCATTATTGTGTTTTGATGATTGATGGCTTTTAATTCTTCCTGTTTTCGACGTAATTCTGATAGAATCTCATCATCTGGGTTATCTTCAACTCTTTCATCAAAATCCAAAATTCCTGCAATTTAAAAAGAGAAAAGAAAGAAAAACTTGTTTAAAATTCCACAAATGCATCCCCAAAACTATATAATTCAAGATATTAAAATCTGCTTCTCAGATGGAAAATAACCTCCACCTCACAAATAAAACAATAACAACAAACACTAGTGTTTAGGACAGGGGTCAGCAACCCCTGGCCCACGAAGGATTTTTGTCTGGCTCACCAGCAGGTTTCAATTTTAGGCTAAGTGAACCCTGAAAAAGTGCTCTGAATTATTTTGGATTAGAATACCGACTAGAGATGTCTAGCCACAAGACTCACTTAGCTGAACGTAATATTTTGTGTGGCAATAACAAACTCAGACAGATAGAACAGTCAGACATTGAGGCCAACAGGACTGTGTGTGCTAGTATCATTATTTGGCAGTATGTATACCAAAGATCGATTAAGAACAAGGCTGCGTGATAACCATCTGGACAATGTTCTACTCTTGTCCACGACAAATATTTCACCTGATGTATAGAAGCTATCCAACGACAGGCAAAAACAAGCATCTCATTAAACAATTTACCAGTTCTACCTGTATTTTATTTGTAGTAAGGAATGTCATTAAAGTAATATCACATAAAATTCATTGTTCTTCTTTTAAACCCCGGGATTAAGGTAGTCTTTTGGACAGAGAAGTCTGAGGTCGAGCAAATTTATTATATTTTGATTTTATGGCCCACCGACGAGACACTGCATAGTTATGTGGTCCGCACACCCCAAAAGTTTGCCGACCCTTGGTTTAGGAGATAATTTCAAGAAATTAAGAATTAAGTTAATTTGAATGTTTAGAGGGAAAAGACAGTCTGATCTTTGCAGGCAATGGACAACTGTGGACATGTTTCAGTCAATTAAACCTCATCAGTATCATGCCGTCTAATTGAGCTTACATCTCTTAGCTCATTTGATTTTTAATTTAAGATATGTCACTTGAACATAAATGTGTTTCTATGTAATTTACAGTAAACAGTAGCGGCGATGTGAAACTAATGAAATGATGGTACTCAGGTAAATATGTTATGTAAATTAACCTTGTTCTTCTAGTTCTTTTTTAATTCTTTTCTCAAGCTGTACTGCATTACTGATATTTAGCTGTTTGGCTAACATCTTTGGAGAAATTGATGGTGGATCTTCCAAATCTGAAATGTAAAAAAGTTCATCAAATATTTTGTAATATTAAAAACAGATCAATTTCTATTCAACATTTAATACAGATTTTATTGCCAATTATCTTTAAAACAAAATTATTGTATTTGATGCATATAAGAGCTCCCTCATTTCAGAAGGGAATATGAAAAAAAAAATGGCTCAGCATTTAATGGTATTAAAAGATGTAGCTCAACTTCACAAATAAGACCTGGATGATATTATTTTAGTCTTTTATGGTAAAAGAAAAGTGGGTCTTTTATTTCAAATACTGACAAAGCAAAATGAAAGTTTTAGATATGATTCAATGAAAACAAAAATAACATATTACATAAACATAATCATCATTTAATAATAATAATAATGAAAATATTGTGTACAGTGCTCAGGTGCACTACAACTCATCAAAAGTGTATGTATAGTACATAGGGTAATGTACAAACGTCAGGAAAATGAACAGTGCATAAGTCATGATATACACATGTGTGCATGTGTATGGAAGGGGGACATCAGGTGTAGTTTTGGCGAATTTCGGGAAGCATGAGGGTTTTAAAGGATGCAGTGTCTCCTCGGCAGCTAACAACTGACGCAGGCAGATTGTTCCATGCTTCCGCAACTCTAAGCATGAAAATATGTTTCCGAAAGTCATGGGAGCTGTGCTGTTTTCTGACTGTGTAGGCATGTCCACGTGTGTTAGACACATGGAGATTAAAAAGGTGCTCAGGGTTGTTGTTGGCGAGATGGTTAATAACTTTGTGGGTGTTTACCAAGTCCATTGCCAGGTGTCGGAGCTTCAATGAATCCATGCCCAGGGAAGCAAGGCGTTCAGAGTATGGTAGATGCCTGATGGAGGGTATGCGCTTGGTTGCACGTCTCTGAACAGTTTCCAGGAGGTCAATGTTCTGAGCAAGATAGGGGTTCCAGACTGATGATGCGAATTCCAAGTGTGGTCGTACCATAGCTGTATACAGCTTTAAATAGATGGCTGGAGAGCGGCTAACAAAAGTCTTGCTGAGTGATGCCAAGACACCCTCAGCCTTCTTGACAATTTTAGAGATGTGCTTTGTCCAACGCAAATCGCTGCTGACAGTAATGCCCAGGTCACGTTCACAAGAGGACTTCTTGATATCAGTGTTGTAGAAGGAGTATGTGGATGCTGGATTTTTCCTCCCAAAATGCATGGTGGTACACTTGTCCACAGCCAACTTCAGTTGCCAGTCTGTGATCCATTGCTGCATTGTGTCCAGGTCTGATTGTAGGAAAGAGTTATAGATTTCAGGATCTGTCCTTTTGATTTCAAGGTACAGCTTGATGTCATCTGCATATTTCAGTACTGTGGCATTCTTTAAGTTGGCATTTATGTCATTAATGTATGTAACAAACAAAAGGGGACCAAGAACAGATCCCTGTGGTACACCAGATGACATCTCATATGGTGTTCTAGAACTGTGACTACCTCTTTTCGGCTGAGAGTGAAGGATTTCAACCAGTTAAAAAGATCATCATTCACACTCATTGCAGAAAGTTTTGCCATAAGTCTTTTGTGTGGCACAGAATTAAAAGTCTTAGTGAAGTCAAGGTAAACAACATCCACCCATGAGCCGCTGTCAGTGATCCGGGTAATGCCTTCAAGGAACTCGCAGCTGGAGTTAGGGATAAATCCAAATTGCGAGGGCCGGATGAGGTTGTGAGAGCTCCAGAAGTTCCAAAGTGTTTCTCTGACACAGGATTCCATCAGTTTGGCCATACAGCTAGTAAGACTGACTGGACGATAGTTGACAGGTGACGTGCGGTCGCCCTTTTTGAACAGGGGAATGACACTGGCAGTTTTCCACTGCTCCGGAGTAGCACCATTGTTGAGACAGTATTGAAAGAAGAAAGAAAGAAAGCTGGTGCAAAAGGAAGTACCCGCCACGTTTGAGAAGCAGGTATGTAACACCATCAAGACCAGGGGAGGCATAGTTGCGCTTATTCTTAAGGTGATGTCGCAGCATTGCAGGTGTAAATTCCATAGTTGTTATGGAATTTGTTGTTAGAGATAGTGGAGATAGTACATTCTGGTTTTCAACAGTAAAAATGCTTGCATAGCACTCAGCAATGAGTTCTGCGCATTCTTTGGGATCGTCAGTGATCTGGCTTGTGTGGGGATTGCGAAGAGGACCAACTGGAGAGTGAGGTCTCTGCTTTGAATGTACATATTTCCAGAACACCTTACTGTCAGGATTAGTTGCTATGCACTGTTCAAATTCAAGCACTGCCTTTTTTGTCACTTGCTTGAGATGGTTGGAAGATTTATTCCGCCTTTTTCTGTTGGCATCTGAATTATGCAGTTTATATTCCCGTTCAGTATTCCGACCTTCTTTCCTGGCAAGTCGGACTGCTGAAGTTTCCCAAATTGCACTTTTGGGGTGGTTTTTTTTCTGCTTACGTGGCACTGATGCTGCACACGCTATCCATATTGAGTCCAGGATGCTCTGGAGTATAGTGTTCACATTTCCAGAGTTATAGAACTCATGCCAGTTTGGGCGCTGAAGCTCAGTGCAGTACAAGTTCCAATCTGCTTTCTTCCAATCAAAGCAAGCAGATTAGAGATGGTTCTGGTTTTTGTTGCTGCCTGCAAGAGCCAGATTGGCAATGATCATAGCATAATCAGAGTTGCCTAGAGGTTCCTCAGTAGTACAACTGATAACCACTTCAGGAGTAGATATGCTTTCTCTGCTAGCAAAGTTGAATAAGTTGTCAACAGATCAGATTAGTACTTAAGCATAGCTACTGACGCCACACGTGTTCTGGGAGCCTGCATCACATTCCCTGCTAACGCAAGGTTGAATAAGTTGTCAACATACCAGATTGGTACTCAAGCATAGCTACTGACTCCACACATGTGCTGGGAGCCTGCATCTTGTTCCCTGCTAGCAAAGTTGAACAGGTTGTCAACAAACCAGGTTGGAACTCAAGCATAGCTATTGACTCCACACATGAGCTGGGAGCCTGTATCTCGCTTACATATGTTCTACCAAGTGCTCAGACATGCCTGTGGCCCACAACTCACTTTCATCATCATTGTTTAATGTCAGAAAGGGTTGGACGGGTCAACAGACCAGGTAAGTACTCAAACATAGTTACTGATCCCAAGATGGGCAGGTAGTCTAATTACATATGATCCTGTATTCTATCAAGTGCATTTTATCGTGACACCAACATTACAAAGATTGTCATGTTTTTGACACAGCTGAAGAGTCTTCCTGACCCTTTGTTTGGCAGGTTTTCTATGGTTGGATGCTAATCATTTTACAGAGTGCACTGGGTGCATTTATTGTGTAATTCACCAATCGTAGGGATGTTGTCATGTTTTTGATGCAGCTGAAGAATTCTTCTGACCCTTTGTTTGGCATTGAATATATATTATATGTTTATGAGATGGTCATTACATAAAACTGTTACTAAAACCAATGCAGGAGCCTCTTGACTTGCTAAAAATAGCAACAAAGTCTCTCAAATCATAACCCCATCTTAAATATCACATTAGACAATGTAACTCCTGATAAGATGGGATGGTTATGGTTGGAATGTTTTTGATAATAAGTCTGTTTAATTGGGGCTGACCAGAGGCTAAACAACACCAAAAAATTATCACAACATACAATATATTATGAAACAAGAAACAAATCCCAAAACTAAACTTTATTTACAAAGCATTAGTGCCTTAAAACCGACGCCTGGAAATGTTACTATGAGAGAATGTAGAGAAAAAATGGGAGGAAGAGAAACCACCTCCAACACATCCAACAGAAAAGCAAGCCATTAAAGAACAATCAGAGAGATGAAAAATGGTTAAGCTGCAGGACCATCAGAGATAGTACCGAGATGCTAAAAGCATCAGAAGAAGTAGGAGTCAAACCCACATAGTCAATCAGGTAATACAGAACGGTGCAATAGTACAATCGTAAATTGCTACAAGGGCAAAGGTGATGCCCTAGAAAGGATTAACTATAGAGGAATAAGACTACCATTCATTATAGTTCTCCAGGAGTTTAAGACCAGCTACCTATGGGAACTTCTCCATGCAGATGATCTGGTCCTTATAGCTGAATCCATTAAAGAAACTTAGCCAAAACTAAAGTGCTAGTGAGTAGGAGAGAAGATAGGACCCTGATCCCATCAGGGAAGTAACCCTGCTTAATATGTAGAAAATCTATCCACAGTCCATGATTTTACTCACCAATCTACACAGTTCATTATTTTACCCACCAATCTACCCAGTTAATGATTTTACCCACCAATCTACACAGTTCATGATTTTACCCACCAATCTACTCACAGTTCATGATTTTACCTACCAATCTACCCCCAGAGTTCATGATTTAGCCCACAATTCATGATTTTACTCACAGTCCATGATTTACCCAACAATATAACCACATCCATGATTTTACCTACCAATTTACACAGTTCATGATTTTACCCACCAATTTACACAGCCCATGATTTTACCCACAGTTCATGATTTTACCTACCAATTTACACAGATCATGATTTTTACCCACCAATTTACAAGGAGTTCATGATTTAATCTACTCAGAATTTATGATTTAACTCACAGTCCATGTTCTTCTCTCAAGTGCTGGGGTCAAGAAAAATGTACCCAGTGCAACTTGTAAGGTGATTGGCAATAAGAAAGTCATGATTTATGTACCAATTTACCAAAGGTAAATTTTACCCACCAATTTACACAGTTCATTATTTTACCCACCAATTTACACAGTACATTATTTTACCCACCAATTTACACAGTTCATGATTTTACCCACCAATTTACACAGTTCATGATTTTACCAGCCAATTTACACAGTTCATGATTTTACCTACCGATTTACTCACTGTTCAATATTTTACCCACCAATTTAACCAATGGTTTTAATTTACCCATTAGTTTCCACATGATTTAACCTACGAATTTTGTTACTTTAACTTTTCTATTGTCATATTTCTAATGAAAGACTGCCTATGATTTGAAAATAATTTTGATGATCAGGAATTTGAAAAGATTTGTAATATGACTTTCTCACCGTTAAGTTGGTCTTTGGAATGTGGTTTGCATAATATTATGATGAAAAGTTTATCCTGCCCCTTCCCTTAGTGTAGAGAGGGTTCTTCTCTCAAGTGCTGGGGTCAAGAAAAATGTACCCAGTGCAACTTGTAAGGTGATTGGCAATAAGAAAGTCATCCTGCTGTAGAAACCACGCTAAAAAGGGGTTGAGAGGACTCTTCAGCTGTGTCAAAGACATAACCTCTATTGTGCTGGTGCTATGATAAAATGCACTCGATAGAGAGTAAGAACATATGAAATGTGGGTCCCTGGCCTGTCTGAGCATTCAGTAGAAGCAAGAGGCAGCCACCCCTCCTTCCTGGCCCATCTGAGATGACAGTAGCTTCACTCGAGTACTGACTCAGTTGGCGACAACTTGTCTAACCCTTGATAGCAAGGAAAAGTGATCTCTAAATGATGATGATGATATAAAAAATAGGTACCATAGGGAAAACACATCTTAAATGACGATAATGCTCTTAACCAAATATACACCCCAATCCACTACCCCTACTCCATCCTCCCACTCTCTGTAAAGTTGGTACCACAACATCCAGTCCAAATAAATGAGAAAATGAGATCGAGATCGTGTAGGTGTCACGACAAAAAACACACAGTCCACGCTGTAATGTGGCCGTGTAGGTAACACGGTAAAAAGTTCCCAGTCCACACTGTAAATGTAGTTGGTGTTAGGAAAGGCATCCAGCTGTAGAAAACCTGCCTGATAGTCCTATATGAGCGAGACACAGTCACCCGACCAACCTTGCCTCAAATTGGGACAACTTCCATCTAACCCATGCTAGCGTGGAAAATGGACGTTAAACGATGATGATGAAACACTTTAAAATAAACAGTTTTGTATGATAGAAAAAGATTTGTAAGTGTTACATACCTTTAGTGCTAATATCTGTTGTAGTATCATCAACAGGTGCCATTACATGTTCTTCAATAAGTGCAGTAACAAGTCGCTGAGTAAGAGGACCAAATGGAGAGTCATCATTGGAACTGAAAGGAAACAAAATAGCAATAACTAATTAGTTATTAAAATATACTCAGTATTAATGTCTTTAAATCTATGAGCCAAACTGTAAATATTTTACTTCAGTTACTTCAGAAAGATATGATCAGGTATACCCCACAATATATGACCAGGCACAACTCTCTCTTCTAAGCCACCTCCATGACCCAATGTTTCCTCTCCCATGATGGTATGAACACCCTCGCACCAATACCTCCTTAGTGCTGGTGCCATGATACAATTCATGCAGCCCACTCTCAAAAATGGTAGTGCTGATGCCCTGATAGAATGCACCCAGCCCACTCTGTAAAGTGGTAGTGCTGGTGCCTTGATAAAAGCACCCAGATAACACTGTAAATTGGTAGTGCCAGATGTATGTTAAAATGTTTCCAGTTCACACTGTAAAGTAACATTAGGAATGGCATCTAACCATGGAAACCGAGCCAAAAATGAAGTATACGAGCAAGACATGGTCACCTGACCAGTCTAGCTTCAGTATGTAACAGGACAAACTGTCTAACCCATGCAAGTATGGAAAATAGATATTTGATGATGATGATGATCATCATCATCATCATATCAACTACTTTTCTCTCTGTTATAAATATAAGGCCTTCTATCAGTGTAAGAAATCAACATTTCCCAAACTAATGAGTTTCAGAAAGATCAGGGATTGTCATCATCGCACAAACAAGGGAGAGTTAAAAACTGTCACATGACATGCAAGATTTGAAATAATGATTTAACAATGAAATGTTTCTTAACCAAGTGCATAATTTATTTAGCAGTAGTCTGATTTAGTGATTATATGGTTGTTATTGTTGTTTATCCCTCCCCATTGGTATTGACTGACCAGATCTGTGGTCAAAAGCAATCCAGTCATGACCACGTCCTTTTTCATATATTGTTTACTTAGACATTTTAATCAATGTGTTTTTTATTATTAAGATGTTAAGGCATGTGAAAGCCATATTTAGTCGCTTCCTCCCAACAGAAAAAAAAAAAAGCAAAATTTAAAATTCATTCATTTTTTCTTTTTTTTTTTAAATACAGATTCAATATCTTAGGCTAAATCAATCAAGTTTTTAATTCAATCGACAGTCGATCGACTTTCATCAAATCGGTTCGAGGAAATAGTGTTTGCATTGCTCTTTCCAATTGCCAATACTATCTATCGGTCGCAACTCCAGGTACAAGGAGCAATGTAAAATAAAGTGTCTTGCTCAAGGACACCTGGTCCAGGAATCAAACTCACAACCCCACAATTGCGAATCCAATTCTCTAACCTTTCAGCCACGCACTTTTACATACACTACTTATATTTTATACTTACTGAAACATATAACACAAATTATAAGTGAAAGTTTTAATCTTTACTCAACCCAACAGTAGATAGCATACAAGTGAATATGACAAATAATAAGAACAAAATTTAAAAAACTAATAAGGAAGTAACAGGCAACAAGTCAATAGCAGAAGATAAAAAAATAATCAAGCATGTTAGAAAAAAAGGTTTTACATCCAGTGCAAGGAAGAATACTCATGTTAATTGAAGAAATATTTTAACTGCATTATGCCTTAACCCTTTAGCATTTAAACCGACCGTATCCGGCCAGAATATTTTCATCTCTTTCTGTTCAAACCGACTGCTCATACTGATGTTAAGGTATTGTTCTCAAAATAAATAATAAAATCAAAATCTCATTATATGAGATAAAGCCTTTACCATGAAAATATAATAGTAAATATAGAGTAATGTAAAATGCTAAAGGGTTAAGCTAATTTTTCTGACATTTTTTGAACAGCTACTTGGGAGTTTTAAACTGCATACCAATTTCATTTAAAGCAAAAGTTATTGACTTGGCAAGATGACTTCAGTTCCAAAAACTAAATAGCTTTTATAAAAAGAAAAAGAAGAATTGAACTTGTTTTTTCCTCCCTAATTTTCTAGCTGTGGCAAAAGGCAAGTTAGGTAGAAAATGTAAAAAAAAAGAATTATAAAGGAGGTAGGATCAAGCAGAATTTGAAGTAAAAATAAGTAAATGAGGGTCAGGGGAATCAAATATATACTCACCCTTTCCTGTTGTATGTGCAACAAGAAAGAAACAACAGTTAGTTACAGTATTTTTTTTAGATTATTTTCACAAAAATCTTACTAGTAACTAAATAATATACTTATAAAATTCATTGATTTTGTAATGTACCCCCACTCCCACCTCATACACTGCTGGTCTTGTACTTAGTCAAGAGGGATAAAAATATTTATTGAATAACAAGTTTTCTCTTATTGTCATCTGCTTAAATTTTCAATAGATAACTAAGACAGAGAGGATTCCATAGTCTTGTCTGTGCTACGATGAAATACACCCAATACACTCTCTAAAAAGGTTGGTGTTAGAAGGTCATCCAGCTGTAGAAACCATCATCATTATCATCACCGTTTAATGTCCATTTTCCATGATAGCATGGGTTAAACAGGTTGTCCTATTTGAGGCAAATCAAGGTCAAATGACCATGTCTTGCTCATACAGAACTGATTTTGGCTTGGTTTCTATGGCTGGATGCCCTTCCTAACGCCAACCACATTTACAGTGAGTACTGGGTTCTTTTTGTCATGACACCTACACTACCATTTTATAGTGTGGGCTGGGTGATTTTTGTTGTAACCTACACAACCACGTTACAAATAAAATGCACAGAGAGCAGTAATTCTAGATAGGAACTGATTTGGACTGCAACGACCTCTCCATTCCATGCCAGCATGGAAAGCAGATGAATAATAATGATGATGATGAAACAAGTTAAAATGAAAAATAGGATAGTAGCATTTATAGCATATATTTCTTAAGTAAGGAAGAAAACATTTTTATGAGACTGTGAGTTAACAAGGGAAGATCTATGTGGTTCCTCAGCCTACTAGAAATAGCAGTATATTAGATAATTGTTTCTACTTTTGGTACAAAGCCAGCAATTACCCAGTACATTACTGGTACTTTATCTTATCGACCCCGTAAGGATGAAAGGCAAAGTTAACCTTGATGGGATTTGAACTCAGACTGTAAAGGGACGTAACAATGCTAGAAAGCATGGCGTCCAACCCTTTAAATGTAATCCTAGATACCCTTAAAAAAAGATGGGATGGGATGGGCACCACTGGAATGTCTGTTCATAGGTCTGCTTAATCAGTATTGATGGAGAGGGAGGAGAGGAAAGGCCTGAACAACAACAGTATAACTGGATTAACAGTTTTAGTAAAAGTGGACAGTTCAGGTTTGTAGATTACATTTGGATACAATATGAGATAACAGAAATTCCCTTCTTATCTAAAGTATTGCAGCTGCTGCACTTTTGCAACTACAGTTTAATATGCAAGTGCAGATTCAATCTGAATTATAGCATAAAAAACAAAAAAAAAAAAACTTCCGTTCAGCTACATTCCAGTAAAATATATTGGAAGTTTAAAGAGAAACAATTTCTGAAAATACTGTACATTTTTTTTCTTTACATATTTCATTTTATATTATATAAAAATGTAAACATGAATTTGGTCCCACAAACCTAAAACGTTTCAGTGGGTAGCATTTCATAAAGAATAAGTTCAGAAATTAAAATAATAAAGAACAGATATTACTTACCAACTATCAGACTTTTTTAACAGGTTGGAAGATTCATTGGAATTAGTTGCTGTTGAATTATTGATATTCCGTCGTTTGTCAGAGATCTTGGCCCCTATTACGTAATAGAAGTGAAAAGAAATGTTTTACTAATTCGCTAAAATCTCTTCAGATAAGTTTAACCACACTTTCATTACTATATATCTAATCAAAGACACTGCCTATGATTTTCACATCATTTTCAAAATAATCAAGACTATGCAGGATTTAGTAATATAACTAACTTGTCCATTATTAAGCTGGTGTTAGGTACATAACTTAACAAAGGTTCTTATAAAAAATTTCGATTGAAATTTTTTTTAATATAAATATAAACATTTTAAAATAAGTAGTTTTGTTACAGAGTACCAGGAGTGGCTTCCTGACACCAACCCTTTTAGCTGCTTCTTATGACACTAAACCAAACACACACATATATACACTATCTCATCTGTATATATAAGGCAACACTTAATGAAAGATCAGAACTTGTGAAATGTGAAACATTTGTCCTCCTTGCTATATGTGAACAATATTTCCTTCATTTCTTTGTTATTATAATTTCTAGGATAATATTGTCATAACAGTAACAATTAGAGTGGTGTGCAATAGTGGCAAAGAAATGAAGCTAAAAGAGTAGAAATTATGAGAAGGGATCAAAGAAAATAGGAACTGTAGAGAGTATGAGAGGGGGTGAGTACTGACAATAGGAACTACGCTGTGTATGTGTATATGTGTTTGTTTGAATGTATGTCTGTGTTTGCATGTTTATATTTATATACTCATATATATAAATGTGTGCATATGCACATACACACACACACATATGCGTCAGCTTATGGAAAAAAATTCTAGTGTTCAAAATTCATTGATATACATAGGCAGTATATTTCCTTAAAATATCGTAACAAAAAGATATATTCAATATCAAATAGGATGTTAACTTTAGTTATGTACCTTCTTTTTGTTCATCCATGATATCTTCTTGAGCCCATCGTTCTGAGTAATGTTTACCCAAAGGTGGGATTTTGAAAAACTCGCTATCATCTTTGATTGTAACCAAAACTTCTTCTAGAACTTTCATATCTTCGGCACTGATTTCTGCACAGTAAGGATCAACTGATGCCCAAAATCGATTTACAATATCGTTCTTCTGACTACGAGCTATATCAGAAGATTCTGACATGTCATAGTCAGGCATTTTCACCTAGAGAAAGTACAACAAATTATATTAAAAACTATAAACAAATTATATTAAAAAAACTACAACAAATTATATTAAAAACTAAAACAATATTTTGACCCTTAATTATCTGAAAAGTTTCAGAACTTTCAAAAGTTTTCATTCACTTAATCCTTTAGCATTTAAACCGGCTGTATCCAGCCAGAATTCTCTCAACCCTTTCGGTTCAAACCTGCTGTAATCGGCTGCTCATACTGATGTTAAGGTATTGTTCTCAAAATAAATATTAAAATCTCATAGATTCGATATTGTGTGAGATAAAGCCTTTACTGTGAAAATACAATAGTATACATAGATTAATGTAAATGCTAAAGGGTTAATAAGTCACTTTTCAGTTATTTTTCCTTTTTTTAAACAAAATTATGCTTAAACTAATACAAATGAACATACATAGTATGGCATGGGCCTGTAACTGTTTATAGAACCATCATGAAATACAACATGTCTTGGGCACTTTAACCTGGCAGAGCCCATCCCATTCCCAGGTTGGAATACATTTGATTTCTTCCAGAAAATAAGAGAGATTGAGAAAAAGATATAAAGGAAGAATCGACCCCAGTACTAGACAGGTATGATTTATGTTAACCTTGAAAGGATGAAAGGCAAAGTTGACCTCAGCAGGATTTAAAGTTCAAGAACACAAAGAGACACAATATTTATATAATAATAATAATAATTTTCACAGCATTCTATCAATTCTGCCATTTTGCCACACAGTATATGTACACAACAAATTTACATTCTAAGCTAAATATTCTCTACAAGACTTTCTCAGCTTTCATGCAAGATAACATTACTAATGGAAGGTAAAATACAATTGGTCATTTACTACTGTCAATCTTCCACATTCACAGCTCATGCCTCACTATATGCAGCATCACACTTTTGGGTCTTAAATAGCTGCTCCCTCCACACTTATTAAATTTTGTTAACCTATTTGCAGTGAGATTTTATTTTAAGTGGTAACATTCCTGTGACAATTTTCTGTAGACATTAAAAAAACATTATACATGACAAAAAACTACATTACAAGAAATCCCATATGTTATAAAATAAATATGATAGGTTGGAGTCTCAATATGTAAACTAAATGACTAATTCTGGTTTAAAAAAAAATCAACGGAGACAACCTAGAAAAATTATTGATTCACCCCACTATTATTTGGGACCCGAGAATATGCTTCATATAGCCTGTTTTTAGTATAGGGAAAGAAATCTTTCCTTGTGAACAGGTTACAACTCCTTTAATGCTTTCTACTATTCTTTCTCTATGTATGGGCCTGTAACTCCTGATGGACTCATAGAGGAGCTGTCCTGATACATGCCATGTCTTGGGTATTTTAAACTTGGTAAAGCCCATTCTTCTCGAAGTTTTAACACAGCCGAATTTTCTAATAAAAGGAACGTGAGAAAGAGAGAGAAAGTGAAAAAGAGATGTGGAATTGATCCTAATACTTTTTTTCTTTCTTGACCATGAAAGGATGTAAGGCAAGGTTAACTCCAAAATGAAGATTGTAAAGCATTCTATTCAACATTCTAATAACTCTGCCAATTTGTCGTCTGAATCTTTAGTTACTTGTGCCTCTTTACATTAGGATGAATATTGAAATGAACTAAAATCTCAAAGACTTAAAAATATATATATGAGAAAAACACAGACATCTGACCTGCCTTGTCTGACAACGGGACAACCGGTCTAATCTATGCTAGCATGGAAAAATGGACGTTAAACGGTGATGATGAAGATGAAGAAATGTGTGCGTAAAATCTGAATAGTTAAAACTGAATTTACTAACTTGTGAATTTTTGTTTTTTGGCCTTCCTGGTCCACTACAATGAGTAGCTTTCCCATTACTGTCTTTAAATTTTTTGTTTGGTTTATCTTCAGCTCCACTTCCACCTTTTCCCCGCTTTACAACTGGTACATCAGAAGCCTGTAGAAAAAGAAAATGAAAGGAACAAAAAAAAAAAGAAAAGAAAAGAAAAAATCCCTAAATACACATACACTCTTGTATAAATATTTAAAATATCAAGCTCTATAATATAGTCTAAAAGAAAATTGAGTCAGCAGACATTACATCTGAAATATATTAGTTCAGTCTTTTTTTACTGGTTCCAGCCATTAATTATTTTATTAATATCCAATCCATCGAATTTCAAAGTTATGCTTGGACGGACATAAAAGGACACAACTTGACACACCAATAAACATTAACACAAACACTACATACATAAGATATATATACATATATGGGCTTCCACACAATCTCTGTCTACTAAAGACCACTTACACATAGCATTGGTCAACCAAGACACTTAGAATTGAACTGAGCCTACAGCTTGTATTACTTTCCAAAATAAATTCTCTAATTATAAAAATGAACAAAGTATTATGTTATCAACACGTATTAAAAATTCAACTAAGCAAAAATATACAGAATAGTTGAAAGAAAGATGTAAAATGTTTAAACAAAATGATGAAAAATTATTGCATAAGAAAATAAAAAAAAAAGTGAAAAGCTTATAACCTATTTTTGATAAATTATTAGCGAAATCTTAAATCAACTAATAATGAAAAATTCAGAAAACCTTAGCCAAAACAAAGTAGTTTCTAAATTTCAAACTTCCAAAATAACCATTTAATTGGAATGACTTCATTCTAGCAAGCAGACTGCAAATTATTGTTAATTTTCTAATTATTTTTGAATTTAATTTATTGGGCTAGGGACATTGACTAGCTCTAATGAACATATTTTAAAAGAAATTATTATTTTGAGAAGGCAAACTGAGCAGATTTAAATATCATGGAAATATGTGTGCACTAATTTGAAATCTGATATATAAACTATTTTGATCCAATGTAATATGTATACATAGCATTTCAATTTAGAACAAATGCAAAATTATAACTGAGTTGTAAATTAAATATGGTTTTTGTTTAATGATGAGATGTTTTAAAAGTATTCAGTTTCAGTGACTATATTGATATGGATAAAACTAAGATTGTCTACATATATTTTACTCTATGCTCATCTGAATGGGTGGTTTCAATTGTGCTGAAATAATGCTCCTATAATTGAATTCTGTTCCTAATGCTAATCACCCAGTCTATGGTAAAGATGGGACTTATTTCATCAACCGGGCCAACCGAGACAAACATATTTCACTAGTCTATTTACTCCCTTATCAATATTAAACTAATAATATTAACCTGTATTATTGCATAAGTTAAAACACAATTTAGAGTTAATAATATATGTAACTTAAAGCCACTAATACTAACTGGATCAAATGATTAAAACAAAATATATTTTTCTATTGTTTTAATAATATAATTAGCTTATTTCATAATTAGTGACATGGAATACTGACATTATTTTTATAAGTAAAATTATAGCTTAACTTTTAATTGACTACTTTTAGTTTTAGTAAAATGCTCTAAACATTTTATGACAATAAGTACACAATAATTCTCATTTTTGTGAAAATTTAAGCAATTTAATGTTTTGTCTGAATAATTTTTCATATCATCATCAGAAAGACTTTAAAAATCTTTAAAAGCTTGCCAAACCAACTCTTTCTTGATGCTATAAGACTGGAACATACAGTAATACACTCACACACACACACACATATATATATGAATGAATGCGTGTGTGTATATATATATATATTTGTTTATGTTTTGTTTAGAAAAACATAGAAGTGCCTAATACAGGCTTACAGGTTACAGTACCTTGCATTGACCCAGGTGCCCTGTCCAGAATTACCTATATATTTATATTTCTTTCTTCAACTGTTGATTTTCAAATCAATTTTGAGTGTTGTGTTGTTCTTTAAGTGGCAGTAATTAAATGATCTGTCATGTTGATGCAAGAAATTTCTGAATGTGAGACCTGGCTAACATGTTTTTTTTTGTGATTATGTCAGTGCAATAGATAAGGTATTTCTCCCTTCAGGAGACAGAGTTCCATACTTCAGCAAATGCATGTTGGGATTTATATTTCTTGATCTGTTCACAATAATTTTGCACTTCTACTCTTGATAATACTGGGCATGATTGGCATGCATCTGAAGCTTACCTTATATTGTTTTTGTTGAACAACCGGTTGAATTTGTGGCTGTTGAGGAAATGTTTCTTGATAATGAGAGGAATTTTTTGCCACATCACTTTTCATGTTGATGTTATGTGGTGGGTTATACCATGTCATTTTCCTTTTCCTAATCCTTTTAAGATGAACATATATTGTTACAGCTGAGTACTTTATTTTTCTCTGTAGTATTCTGTGATCTTGTTGAAGATGGCTTTCTATGAGGCTAAGTTACCCAGTCTTCTTGAGAATGCCTTTAGGAACATATTTGTTGATTTGTGTAGCTTCATTTTTGTAAGCATATAAAATGTGTTGCTGTCTGGTTTCTTGATGATATTGTGCAACTTCAATGTAAACTTGTGTGTAACGCTTATGTGTGCATACAGAATGGTAAAATTTCCTCTGAAAAATGGTAGAAACCAGAGCTCTATAATATAAATTCTATTTGCCTTTTTCTTTATTGCTGCTGTTCTTCAAGTTACCTTCCAGAATAACACGATTCATTTTGCTGACGCTTTTCTTTTAGTAGCTCTCTCTGTCTCTCTCTCACACACACACACACAAAAGATCATATGAACTGCTATATCAACTGATTCTCAGGAGAAGGTAAATCCTGCCGATTAATTATAAGCCTGAAAGAAAAAGAACAGGTGAACCTCCAGCTGAAGCCTTAGAGGTTTTCTGCAGGTCCTAATACTTCAATCAATAACACCAAGCTAAACACGATGAATAAGTTTCCCTATTTTTGACAGCAGCACATGTCACATCAGATGATGAAATTTCAATCAATTTCTGCCAAGTAAATAAGGTATTTGCAATCTTTCTCCACTGCACTAGAACAATGTTGGTCCCTCTCTTTTACTGTGTTTGTCTGCATATGTAGTACCAAATGTGCAACTTCTTCTTCTCTTATCAGCAATAAGACATGGGATTGCTACGATAAACAAATCACCTTGATTTTGCTTTAATTATTTTACCTGTTTTCTATTATTTGCAGGCTTTCTTTTAATATCATTATTTATTTATTACATGCCTACTCACAACTAGCTAAGAGATATTTTGTAGAATATTTTAATGCTGTGCCTGATGTAAGCGACCATCATTCAAACAAACACACAAGGGGGAATATATATATATATATGTATATGTGGTGTGTGGGTGTGTGTGTATAAAATTAAGAGTAATAAAGCAGGTAAATTTGAAATCATTGGATAAGAAGATGAGAATATTGTATGTTGAAACCTGAGTACTATTAGCAAGATTTTTAGCATTACAGTTCCAAAAATGTGGATCACAGTAGCAAATAATAACAGATTTATATCCCAATTATAATTAAATATCACACAAGAGAAAGTGTTAATTCCATTTCATTCATGCAAGGCTTGGGGATAATCTTGGGATAATTAGCATTATCAACATCATCATCCTCATCATCATAAAAGTTGTTTTTTGATCCACTGCTTGACACAGGCCTCCCACATCACTCCTCATTTTCCCCTAACTCCTGTTCTAGCATTCCAGTTAATCCCTGCATGGTTTATTACCTCATTCCTCCATCTGCTTCTTGGACGACCCTATGTGAGGAAATACAGAATACCAAATAACATTAATGTTATTTTTGCTAATTAGTTATTTTATTTGTTGAATTAGTAATATTTTTTTTAAAAAAGCAATAAAATAATTATAACAATTGATAAAGAAATAAAAAAAACAGCTCTTAATATGAAAACAATAAAAAATAAAGGCAAAGTAAATGAAAACAAAACAATGAGAATAAAAAATAAATACAACCAACCAAAACTTCCTAATTAATATGAAGAAATGATGAACTTGCCCAGTTATTAGCTACAATATAATTACACAATGCTAACGAAGTGTATTTGATTGGTACTGAAAACATTGACAGTTGGTAAAAAATGTTCCCAATCAGCAAATAGCATTTTTTTGAAAAATCTTCCAGATTATACAGTAGAGATGTGGTTAGGTGGAAATACCAAACCTTCAGCAGCTGTATAAAATCTAGAAAAGAATTAGTCACATGAAATATAGAGTCCCCATACCAATTTCTACTAACCATACAAAATTATTTTATTAACTTTACTTTCCTGCAGCCCAAATAAGAATAAAGTGATTAAAATAAAATGAAATCATATTGAAACTAATGTTAATAAAACAAGTTTTTTAAAGCCCGTTTCCTATGATAAAAATGGAATATGATAGAATGGTTGTGTTTTATTAATAGTAAGCTTTGGCATTACTCAAAGACTTTCCAAAATTTACTCTGTCTTATAGAATATTTCAGCACAATATTTGCTGGATAATAAAAAGTATAAATCAGTTATAATTATTTGTAACTTATCACAATCAAAATGTTTTATCCACAAATTTCCAGGTAAAAAAAGTTATATGGAATAAATATGTCTTATTGAAAATAATTTTGTATAATATATTTATAATTGTAAGTTATGTAGTATGTTGTTTGTCATATACTGCTTTCTGTGTTACATGAATTATATACTGTACAGCACAATTAGACACAACAAGACAGAAACTAAATAGGAACACACAATAATCTACAATTAATTGACAGATACTTGATCTTTGAAATTAATCCGATGGAGTTTTACATAAATTGGAATACCTGTACATATTAAATGAATGGAACAAATGAAAATTAATACCAAATTATCCGAGAAAGATTGAAGCAATTATTTTTGAAACACAAAGTGATGAAAATACCACAAATAACACTAGAAATACAACTGAGTTTATCTTTTGCCTACAGACACAGAAGACAGAACTGAAAGCAATTTTATTACACTAAAATCAAATACGGATAAAAAAAACTAAACTTAAATAAATGAAACAAGTGTGGTGCTTAAATTATAACCACTGATAACAACAGAAAGAATATATCACTAACCATGCAAAGTTTTCAAAATAAATTTCCTGTCCTTAGGACTTAATCTGATTCAATAAGGCAATGAGACAAAGGAAATGAAATTTATTAAAACAAGATGCTAGGATTGAGATAAAAATTATAATTAGTTTAAAAATATAATTACCAATGAAGCGGGTCTAGAAAAGCTTTGATAACAAGAAAAGCAAGAGCAATAATGGAAAAAAGCAGACAGTACGGATAGGTTTACTAAATGAGGCAAAAATAATATAGTAATTTGCCGTAGGTTCTACAAGAGGTTTGAAAGGTGCAAGGGTTCTAGCCCACAGAAGAAATATTTAAATAGAAAAGTGGCTATGGGATATGCAAGGACAGTGCATGAAATAAATTTATAATTCAAAATCTAAGAATGAAGCTAGTTAAGTGGTGTTAAAAATGCAGAAAAATTGAATCTAATAACTTACCTGTTTCTAAAGTTCCCCCACCCTCAAAAAGATAACTGAATAGATACCCTGATAATACATATCATACTTTGTCTAATAGAAACCTGATAATCTATGCCAAAATGTGACACCACAAAGAATGATAAAGTTAATATTCATATCAAATAACTTTTTACATATTCAACTTATATTATAATTTCTATAAGATTATATTTTTTCAAGCTAGTAGAGAAAAATGAAATCAGGGCACACATTAGAATATTGGTTTTCTTCATAAAGTTAGATGCTGATGTTTAACCTTATTCTAAGAAAATGCTTAAACATTTTTTTTAATGTAAACATTTATACCTGGACCTTGTATTCCATTGTGAAGAAATATAACTATATATTTCTGGTGAAAAAATTTAATTAATACTGGAGGTGTCTAGACTATTGTGTAGATAACTCAATCTATGTTTTGGATATCCATAAAAATATTTTTTTTAATGTAAGATTACAATATTCAATCCTAATTGAACTTCACTTGAAGGTCAGCTATTTCAAACTAAAGTAAGCTGAAAATAATTTCATATAAAATTTTAACATTGTTTTTCAAAAATAAAAAAAAAACACTCTAAGAAAATAATTATTAATATTAATTATTAAAACAGAGAAAGTCAAAACGGCCCTTTCAATGTTAAACAATACACCAACAAACATATTCAAAAAGTTATATCTATTTTAGCTTAATCATTAGTGTTGGCTTGAAATTAGTTTTAATATCTTTATGATAGATAGTCCTTTTTGTGGACAAACTTTTATTTTATATCAATTCTTAGAAATAAGGTTATTATACAAATCCAGAATGTTTTCAATTGTACCCATCATCACTGTTTAACACCTATTTTCCATGCTTCCATGGGTTAGACGAGAAAGTTTCTAGAATTAATGCTTATCTAATATAAAGTGAATAGAATTTGTAATTTAAGAAATAGCTACTCTAACCGCTTCTTTGTGATCACTCAACATACTAGAAATAGCAGCAAAATTCCCCTCAAAGCAAACCTTACCAACTGAAAAAGGAAGGAAAGTGGCCATACCTAGAATGATTTTGATCATTAGTTGCTTTATTAAGACTAATTTTGGGCTAAATAACAGTTAACTGATGTAGATTTCTCAGATATTCAAATTACAAATAATTAATTGCTAAGAGCTTTAAATCTTTTAGAAATTTATCAGTTTACAGTACTATAATATGATAAAAATTAACAACACAAATGTTAGTATTAGGAAGAGTTAAACCTTTAATCCTTTCTCTACCACATGAAAGACACTGACCATGATTTTAAAATAATTCTCATGAAGTTGAAGATTGGAACATAATATGAAATTATAATGGAAGGTTTTTTTATATAAATATAAGCAGTGTGTCATAAAACCTGGGTTGGTTTCAGAAGGTTTGATATCATAAAAGGTGAAAAAAAATCTCCTAAACTGGAACATGAAAGAACAGCATATATGTAAATATAAATAAAAACCATGCTAAGTACATAAATAAGAATAAACTAGTTAAATATAGGAAATTTCAAGAAATCCCTCTACCAATTTATTACTTCAATGCAAAATGTTGATATCTGAAGTAAACTGCTAAATATATAATTTATGTACACATCAGCATCTAAGGTGACACATTTTCATTGAGTTGGTTTAAATTATTTATTTAAACACCATCCCTTTACCAAATCTTGTGTAGGTTTGACATTTTGCTGTGTAAAACTAGCTTCCATAAAAAACTGAAATATTTTATTAGTGCAAAAAGATAAATATCATCATTATCATCATCAATGCCTGCTTTCCCTGCTGTAATATTTTAAAATTGTATTCAGTATTACAGTTGCTAAGTCTCTCTATGTATTATCTCACACACTAGCAACAATATAATTATTCTTAAATAACATAAAAACCACTCCAAAATTAATGTTACTATTGCCACTGTGATAATAAAACCTAAGTTAAATTAATTTTAAAAAGTGTGTACCATATGAAAAGTTTCTGAAGTTTTGAACATTTCCTTAAAAGAATACAAAGGTGAAAGGCAATCAGAATAAACACTATAACTATATTACATTGAGTGAAAAAAATTAAAGAAATACTTACAGGAAAATTCTTCAAAGTTTCATTTTTATTTTTCACAACACTGTTCTCCTGAAAGATACAAAATACAAAGCAAGAAACCTAAAGAACTCTGTGTTTTAAAATATCTGATGGAGTTTCATTTCTATATATGCAACACCATTAAATTCTTACTCACTAGTACACTGTTTCTAACATAAGCGTAATACCACAACTTTAAGAGAGCTTAGTCAATTAAATTGACCCCAGTACTTGACTGATACTAAATTTTATCAACCCCGGAAGGAGGAAAAGCAAAGTTGACTATGGCAGCATTTAAAATGAAAATATAAAGCTTTTTGTCTGCTGTGTAAATGATTCTGCTACCAGTCATTCATATTACTCGACTGTTCATATAATAATAATAATAATAATGAAATTATTGTGTACAGTGCTCAGGTGCACTACAACTCATCAAAGGTGCATGTATAGTACATAGAATAATGTACAAATGTCAGGAAAATGAACAGTCATGAAATACATGTGTGCATGTGTATGGAGGGGGGGGGGCATCAGGTGTAGTGTTGGCGAATCTCAGGAAGCATGGAGGTTTTAAAGGATACAGTGTCTCGACAGCTAACAACTGATGCAGGTAGTTTGTTCCATGCTTTAGCAGCTCTGAGCATGGAAAAATGTTTTCGAAAGTCATGGGAGCTGTGATTTGATACAAATCATTCTTAAACAAATTTTGTAAACATTATTATTAAACAAGAATATAAATATTATCAACACATCCAGGAAATAATATTTTAAAAAGAAACTGCAATGCAAGTGTTCAAAGGCCATTTATTTCTGCAGGCAACAAAGAGTTTTTCAGAGTAAAAGGCAGTTTGTATGATGCGGCATATTAGTGAGATGTGGGCTTTTTGAAGATTAGAAATGAATCAAGCACACTCCACTGGATGTGTAATAGAACACAAATGAATTGTAAGAAAAACTGGATATAAGAGGAATAAAGTGTAGTGTGCAAGAGAGAAACCTGCACTGGTAGGGACATATAATGCATATGCAAGATGACAGCTGTATAAAAAAGTGCCAAGTATTCGAAGTGGATGGAACCTGTGATAGAGCCCTACATAGACAATGGGACAAATTAGTGAAGACAGATCTCAAAACACTGAGCCTCATGAAGCAAATGACAAAGGACTGTGATGATTAGTGACACAAGAAGACCCACACACCCATTAAAATAGTGGTAGTGTTAGAGGCTACTACCACTCCTCTGATACGTTCCCATCTAACAATCATCCTCTTCCCTATTTATTGTAACATGTTGACTCTCACCATGACCGCTGTGTAATAAAAAATTGCATCAGAGCTGTACTGCAAGCCATCTCTTAATATTTCATTATTGTCACCCACCAATTTCTATTCTATTCACCTTCTTGGCAATGTTGTCAACATTGTGAACAGGTGTAAAACTTGTGTGTCTATATACACATATAAAGCATTCGAAACTATGATCCACAGGAATTGTCCATGTGTTTGTGTCTTCCGAGTTTTCTGTTTCCTTATTTCTCCTACATGTTTTTTTAATATATATATATATATATATATAGAGAGAGAGGATACTTCTGCATTGCACAGCCTGTAAACTCTCCTGCCTTCCAAAATAAAGTTGATCCTTTTGGCCACTTGCCAAAGGATCTCTACCAAACTCTATCAATAGATATACTTTACTCTCTGGTTTTGGTACCACTACAAAGGTGGCTTCTGCTATTCATGTCACATACTTTTAACTCACTTTCCTCTCCTTAGTTTTTACCCTATTTTGGTGTACAATCTTATTAGTCTCCTTTCCCACTCTGAGCTGCCAGCCACCTAGTATTTTTGAAAGCTGCCTCCCCACCACAGTACATGTTCTTACACTCTCTCCTCCTCTCACTGAGTGATGGCCCTCTCAGCACACCTCAAAGATCTGGCATCTGCTCTCACTCTCCTTTCATCCCAGAGTATGTGTGTGTATCATCATCATCATTTCATTTTACGTCTGCTTGTCCCTGCTTGCAAGGGTGGGACGGGAACCGATTCTGGCTTGATTTCTACAGCTGGATGCCCTTCCTAACACCAACCTCATTTACAGTGAGTGCTGGGTGCTCTTTTGTCCATGGCGCCTACACGTCCACTTTACAGTGTGGGCTGGGTGCTTTTTTGCCGTGGCACCTCCACGACCACTTTGCAGTGGAATGATATGGACCCCAGTCCCTATCATCTCATTTCTACAGCTGAGTAAACTGGAGCAATGTGAAATAAAGTGTCTTGCTCAAGGAAACAACACATCACTCGGTCTGAGAATTGAACTCACAACCTTTCGATTGCCAGGCCAATGCTCTAAACACTAAGCCATGTGCCTCCTGTATATATATATAAAAAATATTTTTTCAAAGGGGAACAGAAAGAGACCACAGTTAAATATAGTACTCAATATATAAAGTAGAGAAGGTATAAGATTTATTTCATATGTGTATATGTGAGTGTGAAGGTGTGTATCTATTTGTGTTCTCTCTTCTCTTTGCATTCAACATCACAGGCAGTTGTGTGAAGAATCCAGAGGAAGGGCATCCAGCCACAGATTTCTACCTTGAAAAGTCATATTTAACTGGAAAAAAAGATATAAAATTGACGTTGATGAATATATATATATATATATTCAGGCACAATACAGTCGGTATTAGACAATCTAAGATAAATTCTATGAAGGAGTATGTCATCTTCATTCTTATATGCTTGCTGTCATTAGATAGATGGGTCAGAGTGACCTCATTTTACTCATGTATTTCATATTTGGTATGGTTTCTATGGATGAATGCTCTTCCTAATGTCAACTACTTTACACAGTGTCAGGGTACAGAGTGCATTTTATTTTGGCATCAGCACTTGAAAAATTGTCATATACTCATCCAGATCGAAGAGACTTCTCTACCATGCATCACCAACCACTTTACAGAATGTACTAGGTGTAGATACAGAGGTTGTCAGATACAAGTCTCACTGTGAAAACACAAATGAATGGAGACATACATTTTGTTCTTTGCTTCATTAATAGAAAAATATATTTAAAGCAATCCCTCTATTTTTCTTTGTAAGAAGAAAATAACAAAATGTATTTACATTTGTCTATGTTTTTATAGAGAGGCTTATAATTTAAAAACTCTAGGTATTTTTATACAAAATTTATCGGTTTTTAGATTTTGCACATATGTATGTACGGATACAGAAACATTGTTGACTGGTTAGCAACATCAATTTTGTGCAAAGAAAGTGAAAAAATGTCACAAGTTTGCTTCTGCACACATGTTACCTAGTTTCATGTGGTAATTAGAAGTGACATATTTATTATAGATAAATATATTGAATATTTTCATATGCTACAGAAAGTTATGACAGTCACGTATGTAATGTTGTAGATATACATACACACATTTTAATAAGAAATATTTAGTAAGATTTCAAAAAGAATTAAACAGTTGATTACCTCTCATGGAATTAATTTAAGATAACCACTTATTTAAAAAAAGCTTTCACTATTTAGGTAAGGAGGGAAGAGTAATGTCCATGACTCATTTCAGGGTCATTAAGACTGGTGAAAGTGAAGGAGGAAAGTGCCTTCAAATCAGAAACCTGTTTCAAATTCTTGTAACAGAGTGACTCAACTAAAGGTACCCAAGTGTGAACTGGTGGTGTTAAACCAGGTGATGGATCATGTTTATCACCCAAACAGGATTTGAACTCTGAATGCATAGATTTTGGAACAAATATCACAAGACATCTAGTCCAATGCTCTAATATTTCTGTCAATCCACTGAACTGGTCTGAATTGGTACTTTATCATCCATAGAAGAATGAAGAGTAAGTGTTAACATCAAAAGGATTTGAACCCAGAGTGCAGAGAATTGGGAACAAATATTACAAGGCTTTTGTTAACTATCTACTTATATATATAACCAGCAATTTCTCTGTCTGTCTGTCCGACAGTGGAAACACGTGCGTAGAGAGAGAGTGAGAGTGAAAGAAAGAGACAGACTACGAGAGGGGGATAGCGGGAGGGAGAGAGAGAGAGTGAATAGATGCTAAAACACGTGCTACAGAAGCATTACCTTCCCCTCTCCACTGACTTTGCGTCAAAATGACGTAATGCAGACAGATATTATAAGGGCACAACGTTATATCTATGTATCTATCTAAAAAGAAAGACTAAGAATTATATAGAGAGAACGCTAAATCGCCTAATGCGGTCCCTAGGGCATTGAAAATTTGAAATAATTTTGCTCAAAACACTCACAGGACCATAAGTATTACATGTCTAAAGTTTGAAAACAATCGGTTGGATGGTTCTCAAGTTTTAGTGAGCTGACAGACAGACATTCTCTGTTTTAGATATATAGACTAGCAGAAAACCGTCCA
The DNA here is from genome assembly GCA_964016885.1 of Eledone cirrhosa. Taxonomy (NCBI): domain Eukaryota; kingdom Metazoa; phylum Mollusca; class Cephalopoda; order Octopoda; family Eledonidae; genus Eledone; species Eledone cirrhosa. Next base: position 294,850,773 of record OZ024740.1, read on the forward strand.
CGGGTGGTTTTCTGCTAGTCTATATATATAAAACTGAGGATGTCTGTCTGTGTGTGTGAGTTTGAATCCCTAAAACCTGAGAAGCACCCAACCGACTGTTTTCAAACTTTACACATGTAGTTCTGAGCAAAAATAATTTCAAATTTTCAATGCCCTAGGGACCGCATTAGGCGATTTAGCGATCTCTCTCTATAATTCTTAGTCTTTCTCTTTTTAGATAGATACATACATATAATGTTACGCTCTTATAATATCTGTCTGTATGTCTGCATTACGTCACTTCCCTGAGGATGTCTGTCTGTGTGTGTGTGATTTTGAATCCCTAAAACTCGAGAAGTACCCAACCGATTTTCTTCAAACTTTACATGCGTATTACTTATGTTTCAGAGAGTGTTATGCATACAAAAAATTCAACTTTTTGATCCCCTAGGGCCCGCATTAGGTAAAAAACTGCGTTTTTTCAGCTTTTTTGAGGCGTTACATCAGACCTATTTCCTTGAAACTGTAACTATGTATTAGTCAGTCTCTTCTTCATATCGTGAGCAAAGAAAATCCAACTTTTTTATGGCCTAGGGCTCGCATTAGGTGAAAAACTTCATTTTTTCAGCTTGTTAGGACTTTTTTGAGGCGTCACGTCTAGCCGATTTTCCCGAAATTTCAAGGCATTTTATGCAGATAAAAAAATTCATTTTCTTGATCCTCTAGGGCGCGCAGTAGGTGAAAACCTGCATTTTTCCTGCTTCATCGAGGAAAATCTTAAAGATTATCCAGCCATCAGAGTATTCGGTTTATTTTCTTTACATAGTGTCCAGGCATGCAGTTTTTCCACGATTAGGTCTGTTGGCGGCCCGCGTTCCAAAATACCTTATCCCGTGCAACGCCGGGTACCACTGCTAGTATGTAATAAAACTTATATATCTCTGACTCAACATAGGAAACAAAGAAGAAATGAAAATGCCATTTAAGTGAGACAAAAAGCAAGTAGAGGAAAAGAGGGAGAGAGAGAGAGAGTGGGGTGGGAGGGAGCAGACACTAGGAGAAAAGTAAGTACAGTAAGGTTGAGTGTAATGTCTTTACTTGAGTTTAAAGCTTATATGTTATTAACAAGATAGAGCAAACAAGTTTAATCCACAAAGATGTGGATGAATAGATAATTGAAATTTAAAAAAATAATTTTAATAACAAAATCAATAAATCAGTTATATCTATTGAATGAAATCAAAGAATTTTTATAAGTGTTAAATTTCAGCTTGACAAACTTAAAATTTAACCTGTATTTGTTTCAAAAGGTGATATGAAAGTTCAAGGAAACTATGAGGTTTTGTAAAGAAAAAAAAAAGACAAACTTACCCCCACCACACTAAAAAAATAACAACAACAAAAACAAAATGTAGAACATCATGAGAAAAGTAATATACTAACAACTTTTCCAGGTGCAGGTTTCTTCTCTTTTTTATCTTGCCAGTTATTCAATGTTTGTATTTCTTTTTGTAGCAGTTGTAGTCTTTTACCCGCAGAAGCAAGAAGTGTTTCCAGTTCTGTTTGTAAACGGTCAATTTCATCTCCTCCAATGCCTTCTTCTTGAGTTCGCGATAACACTGAAGGAAGACAAGCATTGCAATCATAACACAATTACACAAAGTCTCGTTTTCTCCTCAGTGTCAACCAGTGTGGTTTTCATAAAAGTACATTTACCAGAAACTTGTTCTCCTATGACATTTATCAATGGTCTCTCGCCTATGACACAGTCAGCACAAATAAAAACCTCAACTTTGTCTGGCATGAGATCCTCCTAACTAAATTTCTCATCTATTGCATTCAGCTGTTTCGCATTAGAAGCTTTCAGCCACATGTCCTGATAGAGTTGTACCATGCCATCTCTACACACAATTAAATCCTGAAAAATAACTACAAATACTGGACAACACATTTTTTCAAGATCTTTCAAAACAACATTGCTAAAATGCCTGACAAAGATTAGGTTCCCTCTTTAGAGCTTGAAGAAACTTTCTCATCAGTTGCTAACTTTCTACTGCTTGCATATTTGGAATGGTGCTGTTGTTTGACAATAATCCATTACTCAGCAGCATTTGAAAACCACAAGCTCATGGATGCAGTTTTTTGTCTGTTTCTTTTACAGATACTATAATGGCCCCCTGGAACACTGTACTAGTCAGCTGTTCTCTGCCTACTAAAACCAAAGCAATATGCTCTGTATAAATTGGCAACAAAGTTCACTGAACTTGGTAAAGAAGCAACTGTAACTTACACCCAGGTGATTTTTTGATCTTTTGGTACAAAATAGACTGAATGTTTCAGCCCTCATTTCTTAAAAGAACCATCCCTGGTTCTAGGAAACTAAACCACCCATTTAAATTAAAATCTTCCACAATATTTTCATATAAGAACCTTACATTAAGTTACTATCTTAGTAATGAAATAATTCATAATTTTAATAAATCCTTCAAAATTCTTCATTTAGAAGCTTTTAGTATATAAAGCTTATAGATTTCAATATATCAGACAAACAATATATTCATAATGAAAACTCACCTGATGAGTAAAGAGGACATGATTTTGTATGGTCAACAGGTTTGAGATCTGGAAATTGGAGGGGACAATCCTTTGAGTCACCTAACCCTTTACCCTTGCCTTTCATGATGTCTACAAAACAAATACCAGAAGAAAAGAAGATATTTAGTACTTCAAATTATTTTTGATTATATATTATAATTAACAATAAAGAAAATAAATAAATATATATAGCAATTAGAGTCGTACACTATAGAGGAACAGTGGGAATTCCTGAAAGCTAACCTGCTGAAGGCGACAGATGAAACCTGTGGCTGGAGCAGGCCTATAGGCAGGAGGAGAGTAACTTGGTGGTGGAACAGTAAGGTGGAGAGGTCAATCAAGGCCAAAAAGCAGGCTTGGAAAGCATGGCGGGATGGGGGAAGTAGAGAAGACTATCAAGTGGCCAGGAGGGAAGGTAGGAGACAAGTGTACTTCGCAAGAAGGGAAGCAGAGGAAAGAAAGTTCAAGCATGTTCTACAACGTGAGGACTAAAAACGTGAGGTGTTCAGGATTGCTAGGCAATGTGTCAAGGAAAACAGTGATATTGTCGGAGAGAAGTGTGTCCTAAATGATGTACTTGCCATCACTGACGCTGATAAGAAGGTAGCTTGGAAGTGTCACTACGAAAGGCTACTAAATGAGGAGAATAATTGGGAGAAAGACAGTCTCCCCCACATTGACCCAATAGAGGGACCAGCAGTGCTAGTTGAAGGTAGTATAATAAGTAAGGCGATCAAAGACATGAAGACGGACGGGCCTTCGGAAATAGTTGCCGAAATGCTGAAAGCATCTGGAACGGAGGGACACACTATGGTCACCCGGATAGTAAACCAAGTCATACAGAATGGGGTCGTTCCGAAGGACTGGCGCAGTAGCATCATCATTAACTGCTACAAGGCTAAAGGTGATGCCCTAGATAGGGGAAACTATAGAAGCATTAAATTAAATGACCAGGTCATGAAGGTCACAGAAAAAGTAATAGCGCAACTAATCAGAGAGCGAATTGATCTAGACGAAATGCAGTTTGGGTTTGTGTCAGGAAAAAGTACAACAGACGCTCTTTTCATTGTACGACAACTACAGGAGAAGTACCTAGCTAAAAGTAAACCCCTATACTTAGCTTTTGTTGACTTGGAGAAAGCCTTTGACAGCGTACCCCGCTTGATTATCTGGTGGGCCCTTAGAAAACTAGGTGTTGATGAATGGCTTGTGAGAGCTATACAAGCCATGTATAAAGAAACAGTCAGCAAGGTTAGAATTAACAACGAATATAGTGAAGAGTTTAGCGTAAAAGTTGGTGTTCATCAGGGCTCCGTCCTTAGCCCCCTACTATTTATTATTGCCCTTCAGGCTATAACAGAGGAGTTCAAGACCGGCTGCCCATGGGAACTCCTATATGCAGATGATCTAACGCTCATAGCTGAATCAATGGCTGAACTAGAGAAGAAATTCCAAACATGGAAGCATGGCCTAGAATCAAAAGGCCTTAAAGTTAAATTGTCTAAGACTAAAGTTCTAGTTTGTAGGAAGGAAAATAGGGCACCGGTCCCATCTGGGAAATGGCCATGCTCAGTGTGTAGGAAAGGAGTAGGTAGAAACTCCATTTTATGTCCCAAATGCAAAGTATGGGTACATAAAAGATGTAGTGGGATCACAGGTAAGCTAACTAAGAATATAGATTTTATATGTGGCCGGTGCTCTGGTGCAATAAGTAGCAAGTGCCCACAGAATACTAACTCATTCCATTGCACAGATGGTTCTATAGAAATAGTGGATAGCTTCTGTTACCTGGGTGATAAAATCAGCAGTGGGGGACGGTGCTCTGAAAGTACTGTAGCTAGAGTCAGAACGGGATGGAAAAAGTTCAGAGAGCTTATACCACTATTGGCCGCTAAAGGGTTCTCTCTAAAAATGAAAGGCAGGCTGTATGATGCCTGCATACAAACAGCAATATTACATGGCAGTGAGACCTGGGCATTGTGTGCAGAGGATATACGCAGACTGGAGAGAAACGAAGCTTGCATGCTCCGCTGGATGTGTAATAGTAATATACGTGAACGGCAAAGCATAAACGGACTAAGGGAGAAATTAGAAATAAGAGGGATCAGATGTTGTTTACTCGAGAGAAGACTACGTTGGTATAGTCACGTGATGCGGATGAAAGACAGCTGTATAAAAAAGTGCAGGGCAATAAAAATAGACGGTAGCCACGGAGTAGGCAGACCCAGAAAAACCTGGGACGACTTAATAAATTCCGACCTCACACACTTACACCTCTCCAAGACAATGTCACTGGACCGAGAGCTTTGGCGCTACACAGTAATAGAGAAGACCCGCCTTACCTAAGTACAAAGTGAAACCTACTAAAGTCAGTAGGCACCTCTAACAAAATACACCCCCGTCCCACTACCCACACCACCCCTTTCAATGTAAAGTTATGTTGGTGTCACAACATCCAGCCCGAAACAAATGAGATCGTGTAGGTGTCACGACAAAAAAACACAGTCCACGCTGTAATGTGGCCGTGTAGGTAACACGGTAAAAACCTCCCAGTTCCACACTGTAAATGTGATTGGTGTTAGGAAGGGCATCCAGCTGTAGAAAACCAGCCAGACAGTCCTATGCGAGCAAGACAACCACTCTTGCCTCAAGTGGGAAAACTCCCGTCCAAACCCATGCAAGCGTGGAATATGGACGTTAAACGATGATGATGATGATGATGATTATGTAAAGTGGTTATGTAGATGTCATGACAAAAAATACCCAGTATACACTGTTAGGTGGTCATGTAGGTGTCAGGAGAAAAAGCACCCGGCACACACTGTTAAGTGGTTTTGTAGGTGTCATGACAAAAATCATCCAGTACACATGAATGAGAGAAAAGCTGAGCATAAGAAGGATTTGATACAGCGTACAAGAGAGAAGACTGCACTGGTGTGGACATGTGATGCATATGAAGAATGATAGCTGCATAAAAATGTGCAGGGAACTCAAAATTGATGGAAACTGTGGAAAAGGTAGATCCAGAAAAACTTAGGATGATGACACAGGATCAAGTCATTTGGCGACATGCTGTATAAAAAACTCGCAATCTAATATGAGTGGGGTTAAATGCAAACAGAGAGGTAGACAGTCTCTTTCCCTCAGTCCACCTTCTCCACCATAACACCCCCATATTAGATGTAACTCACTCTCTTTAAAGCAACCTCCATAACCCACTGCTTCCTCTCCCATCGCGGTAAGATGCCCCCTCCCTTAGTTCTATCAATACTTCATTAGTAAAGGGGCTTTCATAAAAATGTATCTATTCTACTCTGTATATATCTTTACCCTTTTTTGTCTACTTTTCATGCTAGCATGGGTCAGATGAGTTGTCCTGTTGTGAGACATGTCAGATTAGGTGACCGTGTCTTGCGTGGTTTCTATGAATGGATGCCCTTTCTAATGCCAGCTACATAACAGCATGGACTGGGTCCTTTTTCATTGTCTCTCCAGCATGATCACCTTACAGAGTGGGTTGTGTGCTTTTTGTCATGTCACCAACATGATCACTTTACAGAGTGGACTGGGTACTTTTTTAGTTGTCATCAGCACAACCAACCTATTGGGTGGATTGAGTTTTTTGTTGTCACCAGCATGGTATACTAAGGGCTTTGTTGTGTTAACAGCATGACCACTTTACAAGGTGGACTAAGTGCTTTTTGTCATTGTGGGTGAGTGTGTCTAGCTTTCCATGATTGTATGCATGGATTGGACAGGAGAGGTGAATCAAATGTAGAAGATAGGGGGATGAGGGAGAGTGTGGTGTGTGTATGTAGGAGAGATAGTTCTAAGGTGGGGGACTTAGCTGAGGAAGGGGGTGAGTGTTAAGACATGGGAGAGGAAAAGATGAAGGCGCAGACTTCTAGATGTTTGCTTCATCCTGCACATGAGAAAGCAGGTCATCTGACATCACTAGAGATCTCAATCTCTTTAAGCAGTTTAATTTTGCAAGGTCAGCTTTTATCACTTCATCCCAAGCTTTCCTAGGTCTTCCTCTTCCATAGTTTCCTTCAATTTTGAGTACCCTGCACCTTTTTATACAGCTATCATCATCCATATACATCACATGTCCATACCACCACATTCTCCTCTCCAGCACACTGCATCTGATCCCTTTTATGCCCAATTTCTCTCTCAGTTCATTGATGCTTCACTATTAATGTATATTACTATTACATACAAACTTCATTTCTTTCCAATCTTCGTAGGTCTTCTGCACACAGCACTCACTTCCATGCAGCACTATTGTTCTTACACAAGCATCATACAATTTGCCTTTCATTTGATAGAGTTTGTTTCCTGTGAGCATTTACTGCTTACTATTTTGGTGCATCGACCACATGCAAAACCTACATTCTTTGCTAGTCTGAAATCCCACTACATCTCGTGTGTGTTACGTATATATATATGCGTGTGTGTGTCTGTGGTTGTTTATGTTCCATGAATTAACAGTACCAGACTTTTGGAGCAGATATAATCAACTAAAATAACCTTCAGTCAAGTGACTGATACCAGTAAAAGAATAAAATAGAACAATTATATATACATATACACTAGAATTCCACTCAGTGTGTGTCCATGTGAGAATTTTTCCTTATACAAGGGGGTGCTGAAAAGTTCTTGGCTTTGGGTGAAAGAAAATACAGGAAGATCAGTTAATTATGATTTTATCCAACATATTCCCCTCTCAGATTCACACACTTATTGCAGTGGTCCTTCAGCTTTTCTAAGCTCCGTAAAAAGAACTTGGAAGGTTGAGCTTCCAACCAGGCCTCTGTAGTGATCAAGCCAGCAACTTTTCAGCACCCCCTCTTATATATTTGGTTGTGTATGTATCTGTATATATATGTTCAGGATTGCAAGGCAGTGCATTAGAGAAAATTGTGATATCGTTGGTGAGAAGTGTGTCCAGGATGATAAAGGCGCACTTGCCTTTGCAGATGCTAAGGAAGCTGCATGGAAGAACCATTATGAAAGATTACTGAATGAAGAGAATGCATGGGAGAAAGAGACCCTACCCCAAGTGGACCCCATAGAAGACCCAGCTGCACAAGTTAGCAGTAGTGTAGTAAGTAAAGCTATTAAGGATATGAAGACAGGGAAAGCAGCAAACAACCACAGGAAACAAGTGCTATCAAATTTTGGGAAGGTTCGGTAGAAGCAGTAGATAGCTTCTGCTACCTGGGTGACCAAATTAGCTGCAGAGGTAGGTGTTCTGAAAGTACAGAAGCCACGGTGAGAAGGGGATGGAATAAGTTCAGAGAGCTATTACCACTGCTAGCTACAAAAGGCTTTCCTTCAAAATGAAAAGCAGACTGTATGTGTGCATACGAGCAGCAATGTTGCATAGTAGTAAGACATGGACGTCATGTGCAGAGGACTTGCAAAGATAGGAAAGAAATGAAGTTTGCAAGCTCTGATGGATGTGTAGTAGTAATATTCATGAATGGCAAAGCATAAATGAACTGAGAGAAACTAGGCATAAGAGGGATCAATGCAGCGTGTAGGAGAGGAGACTGCATTCGTATGGACATGTGATGCGTTTGAAAGATGAAAGTTGTATAAAAAGGTGCAGAGTGCTCAAAGTTGATGGAGGCCATGGAGTAGGAAGACCCTAGAAGACTTGGGAGCAGTTGATAAAAGCTGACCTTGCACAATTTCACCTCTCAAAGGTGATGGCAGGACAGAAATCTCTGGTGCTATGCAGTAATACAGAAGACCCGCCTCCCCATGAGCACACATACAGTATGCACCACCCTCACCACTACCCCACCCCCTTCCATTAACGCCCCACATCCTTCCTTCACACACCCAAATACCCCCCCCCCCCAATCCACATACACTTCTCACCAAAGCGGTCGTGGTGGTGATATGACAAAAAGCGCTCAGCCCACACTGTAAAGTGGTCGTGTAGGTATCATAAGAAAAAGCACGCAGCACACACTGTAAATGTAGTTGGTGTTAGGAAGGGCTGTAGAAGCCAAGCCAAAAGCAGTTCTGTATGAGCAAGGTATGGTCACCTGGCATTTCTCACAACAGGACAACTCATCTAACTCATGCTAGCGTGGGAAAATGGACGTTAAAGGGTGATGAAGATATATATATATATCATGGAGGCACATGGCTTAGTGGTTAGAGCATTGGCCTTGCAATCAAAAGGTTGTGAGTTCAATTCTCAGAAAAGGCGATGTGTTGTTTCCTTGAGCAAGGCACTTTATTTCACATTGCTCCAGTTTACTCAGCTGTAGCAATGAGATGATAGGGACTGGGGTCCCTATCATTCCACTGCAAAGTGGTCGTGGAGGTGCCACGGCAAAAAAGCACCCAGCACTCACTGTAAATGAGGTTGGTGTTAGGAAGGGCATCCAGCTGTAGAAATCAAGCCAGAATCAGTTCCCGTCCCACCCTTGCAAGCAGGGAAAAGTGGACGTAAAATGAAATGATGAAATGATGATGATATATTATATATTATGTATGGCGGTGGATTGGCAGTATCGGTAGAGGGTCGGACGCCATGCTTTCCAGCATAGTTACGTCCCTTTACGATCTGAGTTCAAATCCCGCCGAGGTTGACTTTGCCTTTCATCCTTACAGGGTCGATAAAATAAAGTACCAGTAATGCACTGGATGATTGCTGGCCTTATGCCTAAAGTAGAAACAATTATATATTATGTATATATATTTCAGGTTGAGTGTCTCTGTAGAAGCTCTTGTTTGCAAGTGTATTTTGTATTTTTTGTAAATTATTTTGGAGAATTGCTGTTTTTTTATAAACACACCCAGAAAAATCCACATATGCAAACCTTTTTTGTTTTTACTGTTTTATCAGGGAGGAAAGAGAAGTGCCCATGATTCCTTTTCAGGGCTTCTAACATTAGTGGGAAGGAAGAAAAAAAAAAGTATCCCCACACTGGAGACGAGGCCTCAATGCTTGCAACAGAAGAAATTCTACTAAACGTACCTAAGGGTCATGCGGTGGTGTTCAACTGGGTGACAGATTAAGAGGTCATGTGCTGGTACTAAACTGGGCGACGGATTAAGTCTGTCATTCAAGTAGGCCACAGTGAGATTAAAACTTAGAATGTAAAGAGCTGGAACAAATAGCACAAGATACCCAACACTAACAATTCCAATTCATTACCCTGGACTAGCATTTTATTCTATCAACCTCTGAATGAAAGAAAGGCAAAGTTCACTATAGTAGTCTTTGAGCACAGACAGCAGGAACAAACAGCTTAAGGCATTTTGGATCAACACTCATTTTGCTGCTTTAAACACACACAAAGTCTTATAGTTGTATAACACAAGCACGTGTGTGTGTGTGTGTGCATGATAAATACAAGCTTGTAAGTCCATTTACCTTGATAAAGCAGAAGTTAGCTTTACAAGCCTCATGATAGGGGGTCCCTATTGAGGCAATGTGTTATGGCTGGATGACCTTGGTGCCAACTCTTACAACATGCAGAGATACAAACATACCTATTCTACATAGCATGTGATATATAGTGTTGGTGCCACAATAAAACACACCCAGTAAACTATATAAAGTTGTTGGTGTTAGGAAGGGTTTACAGCCATATAAACCAAGGAGACTTCAGTCATGGCATGGCAACCTCTCCAGTGCTTGTGCCACAAAAATACACCCAGTACACCTTATAAGGTGGTTGGTGATAGAAAGGGCATCCAGTTGTAGAAGCATGTCCATATCAACATAGTCTCCTCTCCTGCACACTACTTCTGATTCCTCTTACACCCAGAATCACCCTCAGTTCATCCAAGCTTTGTCATTCTCGCACTGAAGCATGCTTGCCTCTGCATCCACTGCCCATGTCTCACTACCATGCAGCATGGCACTTTGCACACAGGCAACATACAGCCGACCTTTCATTTATAGGGAGAAACATTTTGTTGATAGGCGTAGCAGTTCTCTAAACTTCTTCCATTCTGTCCTTATTCTAGCTACTAAGTTCTCCAAACACTTCCTCCACTGTTGATTATATCACCTAGGTAGCAGAAACTATCAACCATTTCTATGGGTCCTTTCTGGAATAGGAAAAGGTTTATATTATTTATTTTATAATTGGCAGTCTTACTACCAATTGACCCTGAACATCTATTACATACAAAGTCTTCCTTTTCTGTTGACATTGATATATATATATGATTACATTTCACGGTCTGTTTTTCTATTTTAAATACAATTTTCGTCACTGTGTTTGACTGCACATTATCATTATCATCAGTTTGACATCCATTTTTCCATGCTATATATAACACAAACTTATTTCACTCTGTTATTTGATTCCATGTTATCATTATCATCACTTATTAACATCCATTTTTCCATGCTGGTACTTAAGGTGGCGAAATGGCAGAGTTGTTAGAATATCAGATAGAATACTCTGCAGTATTTGTTTCTGCTCTGTGTTTAAATCCTGCCGAGGTCAACTTTGTTTTCTATCCTTTCGAGGTCGATAAAAAAAGTAGCAATCTAATACGGGAGTAGATTCTTCCTATATATCTCTTTCTCACTTCCTCCCTCGCTCTCTCTATCCTTCTCTAGAAGAAATATGCTGTGTTCAGACTTGGAGAGGGATGGGCTCCACCAGGTTTAAAATGCCCTAGAAACGCCACTATGGCATCCTTATGACACCATCAGGAGGTACAGGACCATTCATGCATAGTACTTAAATAAAAACCCTTGTCCTCAAAGACAGGTGGAGTGGGGGCATGTCTCATATACATTTTGGTTTCGGTAGTGTTTCTATGAGTCAATTTTACTGTGGCACCAACACGTCCTTGAAATGACTGAAAAGTACCTGCAATCCTTTTATGGGGGGCATGTTTCCTATATCAAGATGCCCTTCCTGACAGCAACCACTTTACACCCACATGTATATGTGCATGTCTCAAGTGTTGTTTGTTACATAATTTAGAAAGAAAATCTGCCAAAAATGGAAGTAATTCCAGACTTTGGTCTGACACAACATTTTTGAAAGTATTATTTGACAGTTTGACTGATTTAGTCCTTAGTGCATATGTACAAAGAAATTCCATCCGGGCAAAATGTTTTAGAATTAGTCGTAACAAAAGCATTCCTACTGCGATTGTCTTGCTTTTTAAAAAGGGATCTACCGTGTTCAGTATTTTTCCACTATATACTGAAATCATATAATAGGACTGCATCAATCCTAACATCGATATCTAACCAATACTCATGAATATTGTATAAACATTTTTTTGAACAATACTGCATGCTCTTAGCGCGTGCGCAAAATCAAACCGAATCAGACCGCCAAGTAATTTTCAAAATTTGTTTCTCACTGTTAAGTCCGAGATTCCACACACTCCAAAAGAAAATAACAAAACAAAAAACTTACTTTCTATTTTATACTCCAAGACGAGGTCGGAGGGATTAATAAATATTTTTCTGAGCTGAATCGTAAATCTCCGATGTTTAAAAACACAGAAATCCAAAGAAATTTACGAAAAAAACAACAACAACGAACAAAACAAAAACAAACAGTTGGTGGTACTTCTTACGAAACTCCGCCTATATTGGAAGAGTCGTTAGAGCAGGACAAAATACCTTTCTGTATTTGTTCTGGCTCTATGCTGAAAACCAACTTTGCCTTTCAGTTTTTTGTTCAAGATCTTAGCATTTTGAGTTCCAATGCAGCTGTTAACAGTTGCAAGTATTTGGGCCAGGTCTGTGGTTAGAGGATGCTTTCTTTCCTCCCACAATTTCAGAGGATGCGAAAAGGGTGATGGAAGCTGTCTTTCTCTCCCTGACTAAATATAAAAAAACAAAAACAAAAGAAATCCTAAAGATAATGTGTTCCGGGATCTGTGTGTGTGCGCGTGCTTCAGTAAGAACTTCGATTTTGTGAATCTTCAGACTTCTGAACTGAAACCAAAGTAAAACTCTAAACTCTTTTTTTAAAGATGAAATAGATAATCTAAAAAAATTATTCTAATTAATTTTTTAATTACAAGAGCAACCGGGTTGAGTTTCTGTGATAAATTCAGTAAGCCGGTTCGTACATCTGAGATAAGGAAGAATTTAAAACTAAGTTGTTGTTATTTTCCCCCGGCATATCTAATTCAATATTTTATAATTCGAATTTCAAATTCTGTCGGAATTTATTGTTTTACCAGTAAATAATATAATGCGTCGCGGTCACAATATATTAATAGTAAGACAAAAGAAATCGTTATTTTTAACTTATTTAAAATTATAATTTGCTAAATAAATGTATCGTAACAAAATACAGTTAATGTGTTTGGGAAAATAGATGTTTAAAGTAGGGAAACACAAACCAGAACCAAAACATAGTACCGGAAATAATTATCAATAAAGCATGTTTCAGGTATTTAATTTTCAAGTAGATTTGTTTGAGAAAAACTATATTAAAATCATTTCAAACGTAAAATTACTGAGTTCATTTTGATTTATGGTTCAATGCAATATTAATAAAATTATAAAACTAACTAAAAATACCCCCTCTTACAAGCATACAGAAAACCAAATGATTTATAATATATAGCAATTTGTAGATTACAGAGTAAATAAAAGGAATAAAGCGATAAATGTGAAGTTACTGGTCAAGTGGTGCAGATTCATTATAAATGAATTGTGGATGGCTGCACGTGGGATGTTACAATTTTATTTTTTTTAAAATCCCCCCAACAACAAATCTTTTCCCACAAGAAACATGTAAACTTCCTTCCCTATGGATTATCCATAGTTTAATCTAAGCTGGAAATATAAAAAGTTAATAAAAAACTTCCTTCAACACAATAGATTTGTTAGCTTACCTTTCTAATATGAATTGAGTCGGCCATGAAAATTAATATAAACCAATAAAAAAGAAGCTTTTATCCATTATTAAAAACTGACCAATCAAACTTCACGATTCTCATTATATCTGGTAAAATATGGACAACTGGCAAAAAGATATAATATATTTTACTCTCATATATAAATCCTTCCTTCTTGTTTTGCAGGTAATTTCTGTATACTTAATTATCTAAATAGTGCATATTTGTTTACTTAATATTTTTTTTCCTGAATGTGAACAAATATTTGTAGATTACATTTTATTTTGCTTGTTTCGAACAAAAACCGGTGTCAAGTGTTTAACTTCCATCTGCATCGTCTTTATTTTCTAAAAATGTCAATTAGTTATATTTCTAAAACTAATTTTATCATATGTGAGAGATCCTGTCGTTTCTGAAAGCTTATAACTTGTATAAAATTCTTCCAAAATATTCACATTGTATTTATTTCTCGACAGAATTGTTGAAAATTGTAAATATTGATACATTTATAAGCAGGAAGTACAAGTTCCGTTTTGTTGACATTTGTATTTCTCAAACCTTCCTTAAATATATAATTAGTATATTACAAATGTAATTACTTCACTCCAAAACTAAGTTAATAATAATCTGAGTAATTCACATTATTGGATATATTTATTACTTTTCAATCACTTTAACAGTTGAACGTGTTACTGCTCAGATTCGCTTTTCGTTTGATACCAAACAATTTCGCTTTTTACACTTTTATGTCTACCTACAATAGCTACAGAGCTTCTCTATGGTCGCTCAACCTGCTACAAATAGCAGCCGAATATCGCCCAAATACTTCCTTACTGTTTAAAAAAAAGGAAGTATACATTAGGTAATGCCACCCCACTTAAAAGAAAGTAGTCACTGCTGGAATGTCTGATTTCGGACCAAATTACGATAACATTGTATAGAAGATGCAGAATTTCTTAAATGTTCAAGCAACAAATGCTACAGTTTAAATCACCTACCCAACTCTTAAAAAAAATATTTATGAGGAAGATGGAAAAAATCAATTACTGAAATACTTTTAAAACATTTATTAGAAAGATTGAAGTCAAGTGAAATTGTTTGGGTGAATGCAAAACTTAGGTGAGGTGCGAATCTGGACAAGCACCGAACTTTTTTTTTTTCATCTACTTTAGTGTTTGATTGATTATTGAGTTTCGATGAAGGAGACTCCTTATTAGAGCTCCAAATAAGATAACAAATCTATCTCGATAGATTCATTGAATTAAGTTTATAGTTAGTGTTAGAGTTCTCACGGTGGTTCGTGTGTGTTTGTTTGAGCATGACATGCGAAATGAATACGGTGAATGCTACGAAATATTTTTTATTTTCTTATATCATGTTCCACTGTTAATGATGCTATGAAGAAATTGATAACAATACACAGCAGTTTACGAACTGAGGTATTGTCCTATGTGCGCATACTAAAAAAAAAACTAATATTTTAAGCAAAATAAAAAATAAAATCGTAAACAAACAACAAAACGTACATAGTTTTTGTATACCATGCTGCTACTTAAAATAGAAAAACAAACACTTTTAAATGTAATGTGTGTGTGTGTATATATATAAAAAATAGTAAGACCGCTGATTTATATCACATATATATATATACACACCCACCCACATATATTTACATATGACGGGCTTCTGCACTTTCCGTCAAACAATTGTGTGTGTGTTTATACCAATATTTGTGTCTTTGGCATAGCAGAAAATCCCTTCCGACCCTTTGACAATTGTAAAATGGCTGGATGCCCTTCCTATCGCTAACCACTTTACAGAGTGTACTGGGTGCATTTATCGTGTAGATAACCACAAGGTTGTCGTGCTCCTGATGAAACTAAAGAGTCCTCGGACTCTTTTTGGCATGGTTTCTAAAGCAGGGTGTCCTGCTTATTGCGAAACATCTCACAGGAAGTACTAGGTACATTATTTATGGCACAAGAGTATGTCATGGGTGTATGTCAAATGTAGGGTGGTAGTGGGATTCGACAGAGTGATTAGTGGGAGGTGATAGGTGAACAGTTATTAAGGGGTTATAGAGTTTTAGTGTGGAGGTGATCCTGGATAATTTTAGGGTGATGCTGAGAATAGTTATGTGTATGGTGGGAGTGATAATGGGGAGGCATGAATGGGTGAGGTGTCAATGATAGAATATCTACTAAGGAGTGAGACTGGAAGGTTGTGGGAAACATGGATGGGTCAAGTCAGGTCACATTTTGTGCTGGTAGAAAGGTCTTCACCAGCAAAGCATGTCCCCATTCAGGTGGTCCTTTGTCATCTCTATTGTGAGGTCCGGCTTCTAAAGGTCGTTCTTCACTCCCTCATCCCTGTCTTCCTAGGTCTGCCTCTTCGATGGGTTCCAATCACTGAGATTTCTCTGGACTTCTATATCCCTTTTGTTACCAACCTGGCCAAAACTGGTTCTGATTCTAGGAAATAAAGTCACCCATTTTAAAGGTTTCCAATTTAAATTAAAATCTTCCAACATAATTTTATACAAGAACCTTACATTAAGTTACTGTCTTTGTAATGAAATATTTAATAATTTTAATTGATCCCTCAAAATTCTTCATTAATTAATTGGAATAGAGTGTATTTCATTAGAAATGCAGTTGTGAAAGGGATATACAAAATTATATACAATTATTATGAAAGCCGGCTGCAGAAGCTGAACCTCTTCTCCTTGGAGCCACAACGGCTAAGAGGCGATCTCATTTTGGCTTACAATCTCTTCAATGGCCATTACGATCTCCCTCAAGATCTCCTATTCACTCCGGCAAGATCAAGATCTCCTATTCACTACGTGGACATGGCAAAAAGCTTTTTCACCACCGCTTTCGCCTAAATAGATGGAAAGCTGCTTTCTCGATCCGCATCTCTGGACCCTGGAATCGGCTTCCAGAAGTAGTAGTCAACACGTCAACCATGCAACAATTCAAGGCGAAATTGGACCTGTGTTGGACCACTGTGTTTTGGACTGTGTAAATTTTGCCCCCCTCCCCTCCTTACATGGCACCTGAAGCATCTATGTTTTAATTTCTGCCAAATATATTGAATTGAATTGAATTGAATACAACTGTCATTTTTTATTCACATACACACACATAATCCACGAACTAAAAATATAACTGACAATTGTTATAGTGTTGGTTTTAATCCTTCCATGGGTTAGAGGAGGGCAGATAGGTAGCATCAATTGCAAGTAAAGATAGGCTGGTAGTGAGCTGAATCTATCACTCAAGATTCATTTTACAATAGTATGTCATTCATGAAAAGGGCATAAATATCACTGCCTGTGTTTCCCTTTGTGCCCAAATCAGAAAACATTATCAATACATACTATTATCAAATATGGGTGGTTTGATTTAACCCTTTAGCATTTACATTACTCTATATTTACTATTGTATTTTCATGATAAACACTTTATCTCACATAATATCGAATCTATAAGATTTTGATACTATTTATTTTGAGAACAATACCTTAACATACGCATGAGCAGCTAGTTATGAACTGAAAGAGGTGAGAGAATGTTAAAGGGTTAACTAAATCTTTCACTGAGGCTTCATAGTCTTAAAATATTATTTTAGTCTGAGGATAATATGCAGGGGATACAGAGTGATAGAGAGGCAGTGAGAAAGAGATATGGAGGAAGAATCAACCCCAGTATGAGACTGGTTCTATTTTTTCGACCTCGAAAGAATGAAAGGCAAATTTGCCCTTGATAGGTTTAGAATTCAGAGAACCAGAATGAATACAACAAAACATTCTATCTGAACCTATAGGAACAATGAGATAATCATCATCATCATCATAATTTTACGTCCGCTTTTCCCTGCTTGCAAGGGTGGGACGGGAACTGATTCTGGCTTGATTTCTAAGGCTGGATGCCCTTCCTAACACCAACGTCATTTACAGTGAGTGCTGGGTCCTTTTTTCCCCGTGGCGCCTACACGTCCACTTTACAGTGTGGGCTAGGTGCTTTTTTTCCGTGGCACCTCCACGACCACTTTGCAGTGGAATGATAGGGACTCCAGTCCTATCATCTCATTTCTACAGCTGAGAAAACTGGAGCAATGTGAAATAAAATGTCTTGCTCAAGGAAGCAACACATCACCCGGTCCAAGAATTGTTAATGTTAAATAAAATACCAATCAAGTATTGGGATTGATATAATTGGTTATGTCCTCCATATTTCAGGCCTTGTGCTTATGCTAGAATTCAGTATTTCTTCTTACAACATGTAGCAGTCATACAAGGTCGAAATTTTCCCTACACTGCCTTGATATCTAAGTTAAGGCATTTACAATACACACATCTGGGTATTGTAAATGCTTTGTATATCCCAGTTTTAGAATAGGTACACCATATCTTGCATGTTATAAGGGGCAACTAGATAAATTGTCACCAGGAAGAGTATCCAGTTGTAAAACATTTTTCAAATCATCATGTCTAACCCATGTCAGCATGGAAAAGTGGATGTAAAAACAATGACCATGATTATGACATCCCAAATTATATTTGAAATTATCCATGGAAGATGTCAGTCACTACCAGCTTAGGTCTACTGACCTTAGATTCTGTCAATCACTACCAGCTTAGATCTACTGACCTTAGTTTCTGTCAATCACTATCAGCTTAGGTCTACTGACCTTAGATTCTGTCAATCACTACCAGCTTAGATCTACTGGCTTTAGTTTCTGTCAATCACTACCAGCTTAGATCTACTGGCTTTAGTTTCTGTCAATCACTACCAGCTTAGGTCTACTGGCCTTAGTTTCTGTCAATCACTACCAGCTTAGGTCTACTGGCTTTAGATTCTGTCAATCACTACCAGCTTAGATCTACTGGCTTTAGTTTCTGTCAATCACTACCAGCTTAGATCTACTGGCTTTAGTTTCTGTCAATCACTACCAGCTTAGATCTACTGGCTTTAGTTTCTGTCAATCACTACCAGCTTAGATCTACTGGCCTTAGTTTCTATCAATCACTACCAGCTTAGATCTACTGGCTTTAGTTTCTGTCAATCACTACCAGCTTAGATCTACTGGCCTTAGTTTCTGTCAATCACTACCAGCTTAGATCTACTGGCTTTAGTTTCTGTCAATCACTACCAGCTTAGATCTACTGGCCTTAGTTTCTATCAATCACTACCAGCTTAGATCTACTGGCTTTAGTTTCTGTCAATCACTACCAGCTTAGATCTACTGGCCTTAGTTTCTGTCAATCACTACCAGCTTAGGTCTACTGGCCTTAGTTTCTGTCAATCACTACCAGCTTAGGTCTACTGGCCTTAGTTTCTGTCAATCACTACCAGCTTAGGTCTACTGACCTTAGTTTCTGTCAATCACTACCAGCTTAGGTCTACTGGCCTTAGTTTCTGTCAATCACTACCAGCTTAGGTCTACTGGCCTTAGTTTCTGTCAATCACTACCAGCTTAGATCTACTGACCTTAGTGTCTGTCAATCACTACCAGCTTAGGTCTACTGGCCTTAGTTTCTATCTGTTTCTTCCAGGACCACTACAACAATCTCTCTTCCTCATCATCCATCTTCACCTTTCTCAATATGCTTTTTCTATTCAAACTTATCTGTCTGCTTACCTCAGCTTCTATCACTTTTACAATCTCACGCTCCTCATACTTAACAATTTATTCTTTTTCAGTGTTGCATTCCCATGGAACACTGGCACTGCTGATGTTTCTCTCCAATTACCCATCTATAAAATACAAGTTATCTCTATGTCCTGGTTGAAATGTATTTCAAAAGTATATAAATATTGCATTGCTTTAAACTAATAAAACAAAATACAGTAGAACATCATTTAACACCCTTGTAAAACATGTAATGATATATCATTTTTTAGATATAGAAATGAGTTTGTCACAATTAATATTGACTAATTGTAGATTGTGATGGCCTACAGTATATTTATCTGTATAGCTGCACAAACATTTATATGTACTTATATATGTGTGTATATATGTATGCAAAAAGCAAACAAATAACAAAGCAAATGCACAGTACAGTGAAGAAATATATTATTAGTTTGACGCTTGATATAATAGGAAAAGATTCTTAACGTTTTGGATGCTAGTCCTTCATTAGAAAATACAATGAGAAATTAAAGAAGAAATAGAAAGATTGAGGAGACAGGCAGTGGCAGAAACATAAAATAATTTTTTTAGAGTGGAAACGAGTTGGGTAATGGGGTAAGAGAGAAATAGAATGTTGAGATGGAGTGAAAAGTGGAGAAAAAGTGGTAGAGAGCCGTGGTATATTGGTATAAAGCAAAAAGCTAATATCATCATCATTTTACGTCCGCTTTTCCCTGCTTGCAAGGGTTGGACGGCTCCTATTCAGCACAGCATCTCTCCACTTATCACGGTCCTTCGTCATCTCTGTGAGTTTCAGCGATCTGAGGTCTGCTCTCACCACCTCTGCCCATGTTTTTCGTGGTCTACCTTTACTGCGTCTTCCCTCCACTGGGATTTCCTGGCACTTCTTCACCCAGCAGTCATCCTCCATGCGCATCACATGTCCATACCATCTTAGCCTTCTCTCCTGCACACCACAACTTATCCCTCTTATACCCAGTTTCTTTCTCAACTCGTCTATTGTGGTCGTTCACGCACATCCAACGGAGCATGCTTGCTTCATTTCTCTCCAGCCTTTGCATATCTTTTGCAGTTGCTGCCCATGTCTCACTACAATGCAGCATCGCGCATCTCACACAGGCATCATATAACCACCCTTTCGTATGCAGGGAGAAACCCTTCTTTGTCAACAGAGGAAGCAGCTCCCTAAACTTCTTCCAACCCATCCTTATTCTAGATACTATGGCCTTGGAACACTCCCCTCCCATGCTAATCTGTCACCTAGGTACCGGAAGCTATCAACCACTTCTATAGAACTCACCTGCATTTGAAAAATGAGTCTATCACAGCGATTACTGCTGCCAACTTTCCCTGTACATCTACTGCATACGTATTTCTCCCTACCTGTTAGTTTGCCTGCTATCCCACTACATCTTGTGTACCCAAGATCAGCATTGCGTACATTTTATAGAATTTATGCCAGTTCCTTTTCTGCACATTGAACATGGCAATTTCCCTGATGGAATCAGAGTTTTGTCCTCTCTTCTACTTATCAACACTTTTGTTTTAACTATGTTCACTCTCAGGCCTCTTGATTCCAACTGCTGTTTCCAAAGCCAGAATTTATTCTCTAGCTCCTCTACTGATTCTGCTATAAGAACCAGATCATCAGCATAGAGAAGTTCCCATGGGCATCCAGTCATAAATTCCTCTGTTATGGCTTGGAGGACTATAATGAACAAGAGTGGGCTGAGGACTGAGCCTTGATGTACACCTACTTATATCTGGAATTCCTCACTAAACTCCATTCCTATTCTCACTTTACTGACAGCACCCCTGTACATAGCTTGCACTGTCCTCACAAGCCATTCCTCTACACCTAGTTTCCTTACAGACCACCAGATGACAGATTGAGGTACCCTATCAAAGACCTTCTCTAGGTAAACAAAAACTAAGTATAGTGGCTTATTCTTCTCTAAGAACCTCTCTTGTAGTTGCCTCACTAAGAAGAGGGCATCTGTGGTACTTTTCCGAGGCACAAAACCAAACTGCATCTCATCTAATTTGACCCTTTCTCTAATCAGTTGTGCTAATATTCTCTCTGCCACTTTCATAACCTTATCCATCAGCTTTATGCTCTATAATTGCTCCTCTCTAGAGCATCCCCTTTACCTTTGTAGTAATTTATGAGAATACTGCTGCACCAGTCTTTGGGTATGACACCACCATATATAGCTTGATTAATGATGTGTGCAACTAGTTTAGTGCCTACTTCTCCTGATGCCTTCAGCATCTCAGCAACTATCCCCGACGGTCCAGCAGCCTTACCATTCTTCATTTCCTTAATTGCCTCTTGTACCCTATATTCGTCAATCACAATAGCTGGTCCCTCTGTCGGGTCTACTGGGCGTAATTCCTCTCTCTCCCATTTGTTCTCTACATTCATCAGTCTCCCATAATGACATTTCCAGGCCTCCTTTTGATCATTCGTGACACTAAGTGCACCAACATCATTCCGGACACACTTATCTCCAACAACATCCTGATTTGCACTGACACACTGCCTTGCAATGCGGAACACCGCACGTCTCTGATCTTCCCGTTGCAGAACATTGGCAAACCTCCTACTCTCAGCCTCCCTGCGTGCTAAGTACACCTGACGTCTAGCTTCTCACTTAGCGGCTGTGTATCCGTCTCTACTCCCACCATTTTCCCAAGCTTTCCATGCCAGTCTTTTGTCTCTAATGGCCCTATCTACCGTGCTGTTCCACCACCAGGTCACTCTCTGTCTGATTGAAGCTCTGCTCCAACCACAAGTTTCATCAGTAGCCTGCAGTAAGTTGTGACGCAAGAAATTCCAGTTATCATCTGTCATACAACTGTAAATCGTCTTCTTTTTCGTCGTACACATCTTGAAGGGCTTTGCTAAATTTATATTTTAATGAAAGGTCTTTTAGTTTCCAGACCTTACTTTTCCACACCTTACTGTATGTCTCATTCTTTCTCTTGCTTACTGAGATGTCACTAATGACTAACCTATGCTGTGGGGTACATCCTTCCCCAGGGTATGCCTTAGTATTTGACACCATCTGTCTGTCTCGCTGTCTAACTAGCAGGAAGTCAATCTGGCTTATGTTCTTGCCTGATTTCTAGGTTACTAGGTGGTTGGTAGGCTTTTGGAAGTTAGTGTTGCAAATGGTTAGTGCATTTGCATCACAAAATTCAAGAAGCCTCCCTCCTTCATTTCTTGAGACGTAACCATGTCCACCATGTACCCCAGTGTATCCATCCTGGAGCTGTCCAACATGTCCATTGAAGTCCCCTGCTAGCATAACGATGTCTCTGTCCTCTGTCATTGAGGCTGTCTGTAAAAGTTGCTCGTAAAAGCCATTTTTCTCTTCTTTACCTAGGCCTGCCTGGGGAGCATAGGCAGAGATGATTGTCAGTAGTCTCTTGCCTACAACTAACCTAAGCTTAATTATTCTATTACTAACTCTAACTACCTCTATTGTCTTATAACTACGATGTTTGCCTGCAATTAGTCTTGCAGAGGCACCTCTCCATCTCACCTCTTGCACACATCCACATGCTTTCTCTCCAGCATCTCCGCTATCTCACCAGATCTACCTGTTAGAGTGGCAACTCTGAGATGCGACATCCCGCTCTTTTTCCTGTTGTGCGATTGCTTGATGACGGTCGTGGGGTTCTCACACATGGCCACACTAGCCACCCCACTACCATGCGCAGCCCTGACATGGTTAGTGTTATTGCTGTTTACGCAGTTGTTTTTGTGCGATTGCTTGATGACGGTTGGAGGGTTCTCGCACATGGCCGCACCAGCCACCCCACTACCGTGCGCAGCCCTAACATGGTTAGTGTTATTGCTGTTGATGCAGTTGTTGCAATTCTTATTTGTTGTGCTCATAATTTTGGCATTTATTATACTGGTTGGATGCCCTTCCTAACACCAGCACCACTTTACAGCATGGACTGGGTACTTTTATTCATGCCACCAGCACTAGAGAGGTTGTCTTACTGGACTCAGGGGCCCTATCCACCCCTCCATTTTTACAGCATGGACTGGGTGCTTTTATTCGTGCCACCAGCACTAAAGAGGTCATCTTACTGGACTCTATTTGAACATAATTTTGTAGATATGAAGAAATGACACCTATCTTTATAAAATCCATACAGAGTAATGATTCACGGCATTCAGCACGTTTAGAGATATAACGGAAATCTTGTGATATATAATGGCTGATGCATAGAATTTTTAACACAGTTGCAAGTCACATACACACAAATATAAATAACAAATATACAGCCATCTTTACGAAAAGTGAGAGCCGTAACGGCTTCCACTTTTCGTGCAAACTGTTGTTACACATACTATTTGAACATAATTTTGTAGATATGAAAAAATGACACCTATCTTTATAAAATCCACACAGAGTTCACGGCATTCATCATCATCATCATCGTTTTAGACAGTTCAGATAACTGTCTTGCTTGTACATTCAATTCTGACATGGAATATATGGCTAGATGCCCTTCCTAATGCCAACCACTTCACTGCATATACTGGGTGCATTTTATCATACACACACATATATCATCATCATCATCGTTTAACGTCTATCTTCCATGCTAGCATGGGTTAGATACACATATATATAAACACACATATATATATATGTGTGTGCGTGTGTGTACAAATATGTTATATTAGCGACTTCCTCTTGTCTCATACTACATAATCTAAGAAGGTGGGCTTTACAGACCTACTCATCAGAAACTATAATCTCATTCTTCCAATTTGCTTTAAAAATTCATTAATAACCACCCAGACTAACTTACAGTACATTTCTTTGATGTCATCCTTAATTTTTCTAATTCAGTTTTCATGCCAACCCTTACCTGTAGTCATGAATCTTGTGTAATGACCAAAAGAATATGATCATGAATACAAGTGGCCAAAATGGGATTCCTCTGAAGGGTCTTTGGAATAACATTACTCTTTAAAGTGCATAGCTCAGAGATCAGAGAGTCTCTCCAGCTGCTACTTCTCCAAATTGAGAGATTATAGCTCCGATACTATGGGCATGTAGTTAGAATGTCTCAGGAAAGAATTGTTGGACAGATTTTATGGGTAAAACCAACTGGCAAGAGACCCATGCATAGACCCCGAGCAAGATGGTTGAATAACATCCAAGAGCTTGGCTGGTCACGCTTGGGGATCCAGCTGAATCAGTTGGAGATGGTTGCTTCTGACATGAGTGTTTGAGGACTCTGCCCCCACTACCCTCTCAGGAATAAGTTGGCAAAGAAGAAAAAAGAAGATCATTTCATTTCATTTCATTTTACGTTCGCTTTTCCCTGCTTGCAAGGGTGGGACGGGAACTGATTCTGGCTTGATTTCTACAGCTGGATGCCCTTCCTAACACCAACCTCATTTACAGTGAGTGCTGGGTGCTTTTTTGCCGTGGCACCTCCACGACCACTTTGCAGTGGAATGATATGAACCCCAGTCCCTATCATCTCATTTCTACAGCTGAGTAAACTGGAGCAATGTGAAATAAAGTGTCTTGCTCAAGGAAACAACACATCACCCGGTCTGAGAATTGAACTCACAACCTTTCGATTGCAAGGCCAATGCTCTCGCCTTCTTCACCACCTCTTCTACGGCCTCGATATGAATACCCCCTCCGCCTCCGTGGTATTTTCTTCGTGGTTATAAGAGGCTTAGCTCTGTTTCTCGACCGTTATATCGCGTGACTATCTCCCCCTCCGCCTTTTGGGATTCTTTCTCACGTCGTGTAGACGCGTTCTTGAGACTAGTAAAATGAGGTATCCTCTTGATAAGTCGGCAGACCTCGCAAGGACTCTATATCTTTGATATATTGTTTTTGTTTATGCCACGAAACTACGTAGTCGAGGAATTTAGGAGCAGTTTAGGTATGATACATTTTATTACTAATTATATCTAAATGTTTCTTCTCTCTTCATAATGTATATATATATATATATATATATATGGGACGATGCTATAAGCTTTTCTGGGTGGGAAATGACAATGGGTTGGGTGGGGTAGGAATCATGGTAGCAGAAAAGTGGGCAGATAAGATAATAGACGTAAATAGAGTGAACGACAGAATAATTAAAATAAGACTTGTCCTCAATAAAACTACGGTGACAGTAATATCTGCGTACGCACCACAATCCGGACTGCCCGGTGCTATAAAAGACAGATTCTACGAGACACTGATGCTCGCTACCTCCCAAATAACCGACAGTGACTATATAGTTATTGCAGGCGACCTAAATGGTCACGTTGGACAACATTGTGACGGCTATGACGGAATCCATGGAGGCTATGGGTTCGGTACTAGAAATGAGGAAGGCTCCAGAATCCTGGAATTCTGCGACGCAAATAACTTAACTATCTGTAACACTAACTTCAAAAAACGAGACAATCACTTGATCACCTATAGATCGGGGGAACACACAAGCCAGGTAGATTATATCCTTACCAGAAGACGTGACAGAGTGTCTGTTGTTAACACTAAATCCCTCCCCCATGAAGAATTCACCTCCCAACATAGACTGATAATTAGCGACCTCATAGTCAGGACGAGACGTACTAGACAGCGGAAGAGGACTATCCTCAGGAGAAAAATATGGAAGCTAAAGGACCCCATAGCCAGAAATAAATTTCAAAGCATATTACTTGACGCTTTCGACAGTAAGGAAGAGCAATTAGAGTTGTATAATATAGAGGAACAGTGGGAATTCCTGAGAGCAAACCTGCTGACGGCGGCAGACGAAGTCTGTGGCTGGAGCAGGCCTGTAGGTAGGAGGAGAGTAACATAGTGGTGGAACAGTAAGGTGGAGGAGTCAATTAAGGCCAAAAAGCAGGCTTGGAAAGCATGGCGGGATGGGGGAAGTAGAGAAGACTATCAAGTGGCCAGGAGGGAAGCTAGGAGACAAGTGTACTTCGCAAGAAGGGAAGCAGAGGAAAGAAAGTTCAAGCATGTTCTACAACGTGAAGACCAAAAACGTGAGGTGTTCAGGATTGCCAGGCAATGTGTCAAGGAAAACCGTGATATTGTCGGGGAGAAGTGTGTACTTAACGATGATGGCATACTTGCCATCACCGACGCTGATAAGAAGGTAGCTTGGAAGTGTCACTACGAAAGGCTTCTAAATGAGGAGAACAAATGGGAGAAAGACAGTCTCCCCCACATCGACCCAATAGAGGGACCAGCAGTGTTAGTCCAGGGTAGTACAATAAGCAAGGCAATCAAAGATATGAAGACGGGTAAGGCGGCTGGTCCTTCGGAAATAGTTGCTGAGATGCTGAAGGCATCTGGTTCGGTGGGACACACCATGGTCACCCGGATAGTTAACCAAGTCGTACAGAATGGGGTTGTTCCGAAGGACTGGCGTAGCAGCATCATCGTTAACTGCTATAAGGGAAAAGGAGATGCCCTAGATAGGAGTAACTATAGAGGCATTAAATTAATCGACCAGGTCATGAAGGTCACGGAAAAAGTAATAGCGCAACTAATCAGAGAGAGAATTGATCTAGATGAAATGCAGTTCGGATTTGTGTCAGGCAAAAGTACCACAGGCGCTCTTTTCATTGTACGACAACTACAGGAGAAGTACCTAGCTAAAAGTAAACCCCTATACTTAGCTTTCGTCGACTTGGAGAAAGCCTTCGACAGAGTCCCCCGTTCCATTATCTGGTGGTCTCTTAGAAAACTAGGTGTTGACGAATGGCTTGTGAGAGCTATACAAGCCATGTATAAAGAAACAGTCAGTAAGGTTAGAATTAACAACGAATATAGTGAAGAGTTTAGCGTAAAAGTTGGTGTCCATCAGGGCTCTGTTCTTAGCCCCCTACTATTTATTATTGCCCTTCAGGCTATAACAGAGGAGTTCAAGACCGGCTGCCCATGGGAACTCCTATACGCAGATGATCTAACGCTCATAGCTGAATCAATGACCGAACTAGAGAAGAAATTCCAAACATGGAAGCACGGCCTAGAATCAAAAGGCCTTAAAATTAACCTGGCTAAGACTAAAGTTCTAGTTTGTTGGAAAGAAAATAAGGCGGCAGTCCCATCTGGGAAATGGCCATGCTCAGTGTGTAGGAAAGGCGTAGGTAGAAACTCCATTTTATGTCCCAAATGCAAAGTATGGGTGCATAAAAGATGTAGTGGGATCACAGGTAAGCTAACTAAGAACATCGATTTTACATGTGGCCGGTGCTCTGGTGCAATAAGTAGCAAGTGCCCACAAAATACTAGCTCCTTCAACTGCGCAGAGGGTTCTATAGAAATAGTGGACAGCTTCCGTTACCTGGGTGACAAAATCAGCAGTGGGGGAGGGTGCTCTGAAAGTACAGTAGCTAGAGTCAGAACTGGATGGAAAAAGTTCAGAGAGCTTATACCACTATTAGCCGCTAAAGGGTTCTCCCTAAAAATGAAAGGCAGGTTATACGATGCCTGCATACGAACAGCAATGCTGCATGACAGTGAGACCTGGGAATTGTGTGCAGAGGATATACGCAGACTAGAGAGGAACGAAGCTTGCATGCTCCGCTGGATGTGCAATAGTAATATACGTGAACGGCAAAGCATAAACGAACTAAGGAAAAAATTAGAAATAAGAGGGATCAGATGTTGTTTACTCGAGAGAAGGCTACGTTGGTACGGTCACGTGATGCGCATGAAAGACGACAGCTGTATAACAAAGTGCAGGGCAATAAAGATAGACGGTAGCCACGGAGTAGGCAGACCTAGAAAAACATGGGACGAGCTGATAAATTCCGACCTCACACGCTTACACCTCTCCAAGACAATGTCACTGGACCGAGACCTTTGGCGGTACTCAGTAATAGAGAAGACCCGCCTTACCTAAATCCAAAGTAAAAACCTACTACAGTCAGTCGGCATCTCTATCACCCCCCCCCCCCCCCCCCCCCGTCCCACCACCTCCACCCCATCCACACCGCCCCTTTCAATGTAAAGTTATGTTGGTCCCACAACATCCAGGCCGAAACAAATGAGATCGTGTAGGTGTCACGACAAAAAAACACACAGTCCACGCTGTAAATGTGGCCGTGTAGGCAACACGGTAAAAACCTCCCAGCCCCACACTGTAAATGTGGTTGGTGTTAGGAAGGGCATCCAACTGTAGAAAACCCGCCAGACAGTCCTATGCGAGCAAGACAACCACTCTTGCCTCAAGTGGGAAAACCCCCGTCCAAACCCATGCAAGCGTGGAACACGGACGCTAAACCTGATGATGATGATGATGATGATGATATATATATATATATATACACACACACACACATACACTCAGAAAGATTTACATTTATGAATTTGAATTTACACATGTGAGCCCACCCTTGCAAGCAGGGAAAAGTGGACGTAAAATGAAATGAATGAATGAATGAGTGTAAATAGGCATCCCCCTCTTCTCTTTCACTTCAGGCTACAATCAACTTAGTTATAAGTGGTTGCTTTTAGCAGCTAATTCTGCTGGTGGTAAATACAAAATATCTACCTGCTGATATACTACATGAACATATCTAATATGAGTGTGAGACACTCACACATACCAACTTCCTTTCAGGATCAGAAGTTAAGGACAGCCATAAAGTCTTCTTATCAAACTCAAAATTTCAGGGTTGCTATAAATGTAAGCTGGATAAAATAAAAGGTAGATCTGTTGAGATTGTGGAGATGTATACTGTGTACAAGAGGTAAGGATGAGGGAATGTTTGGCCAGAGTCATCACAAGCGAGGAACATGGGCACAATTTATTCAGGGTGGGTAGCAGTAATGGTGTGGATGGTGTAGGAATATTGTTAGATGAGAAATTGGTGGACAAGGTAATTGAGAGAATCAGGGAATGTAATAGAATAATTAAACTTAGACTAGCCTTGAGCAATACAACAGCTACTAGTCTCTGTGTGTCAGACAAGCAGAAGGACCACTTTGAGGTCTTCTTGCAGATTACCTCAAAGAAGACTTCATTATTGCAGCTGGCAACTTCAGCAGATATTTTGGAGGAACACTATGATTGCTTTCTCTGTGCATGGGTATAGTACAAAAAATGGGTTTAGTCTTCTGGAGTTTTTTGATGCCCTTGACCTCACCATTTGCAACATGAACTTCAGAAGATCAGCCAGCCACCTGAGCACCTACCATTCAGAATGGTCATAGATGCTAAGTCTTTCTCTGGCCAAGAATGTACAAACAATACAAGTTATCAGTGATTTTTAAGTAAGGGCTAAACTAATTCAGAGGCAAAAACCATTCCGGAGATGGTAGACTCTGAGGGAACTGCTAACTGGCAACTAATTTAACAAAATCTTACATGATGCTTTTGACAGTAAGGAAGAAAAGATGTGGACCTATAGCATAGAAGAAAATTTTGAATTTCTACGTGACGGTCTTCTGAAGGCCACAAACCAGGCTTGTGGTTAGTCCAAGGTTTCATAAATTAGAGTGACATCGTAGTGGAATGATAGTTTAGATAGAGCTAAAAAAGCAGAGAAGTGCCTGGAAAAAATGTGGAAACGGCAAAAAATAATAGCCAGAAGAGAAGCTAGATGCCAGCTATATTCAAGGGAGAAGAAAAGAAGTCAGCACATTTTCTATGATGTGGGGGATTAGGAGCATGAAGTGTCCTAGATTGCATGACACATTATGTCAGAAAGCTGAGACATTGAAGAAGAGTGTGTCTGAAATGATATTGGAGCACTTTCCTGACTGATGCCTTAAAAGAGACTGATGAATGAAGAGAAATTGGATAGTGAGGGCCTACCACATGCAAATCAAACTGAGGGACCAGCAATAAAATTTGATAGCAGTATAATAGACAAAGCAATTAAAGATATGAAAATAGGGAATGCTGCTGGGATACCTGGTATAATAGCTGAGATGCTGAAAACATTTGGCATGGTAGATAATGAGCTAGTCAGGTACAGTATAGGATGTCATGTCCAATGATTAGCATAGCAGTATCATTGTAAACTGCTACAAAGGCAAAGGAGACTCACTGTAACTTCAGGGGTATGAAATTGATGGGCCTGAATCAAGCTTGATAAGATGCAGTTTTTTTTTGTCAGGTAGGGACAGCACTGATGCCTTCTTCCTTGCAAGACAATTGCAGGAAAAGTACTTAGCTAAGAGTAAACATCCCATACCTGGCATTTGAGGATCTGAAGGCCTTTGAAAGGGTCTCCTGCCCTGTAATCTGGTGGGCACTAAAGAAGCTATCAGTAGACAAATGGCTTATGAGAGTCATGCAAGTATAGAGGTGTAATCAGCAAAGTGAGAGTTAGCAATGAATAGAGTGATGAAGTAGTAGTGCAGGTGGGGGTCCACCAAGGCCCAGTCTACTTCTGTTTATCATTGCCCTTCAGGCCATCACTGAAGAGTTTAAGACTGACACTTCATGGGAACTCCTGTATGCTGATGACCTAGTCCTTATAACTAAATCGGTAGAAGAGTTAGAGGCGAAATTCCAGACATGGAAGAGAGGCCTAGAATCAAACGGCCTAAAAGAAAATTTAGTAAAGACTTAAGTCTTGATAAGTAGGGAAGAAGACAGGAAGCTGCTCCTGTTGAGGAAGTGACTTTATTTATATGTCGAAAAAGGGGTGGGCATAAATTCGATAAGATGGGCACAGAAGAGATGTAGTGGAATTATAGGCAAGTTAGCAGAGAAAATAGACTGTGAAGCAGATGCATAGGAGAAGGTAAAAAATAGATTGTCTTAATTGCCTGAAAGGCTCCCTAGAAGTTGTTGAGTGTTTTTATTACCTAGGTGACCTAATCAGCAGTGGGGGAGGATACTTTGAAAATATGGTTGTCAGAGGGAGAATAGGCTGGAACAAATTTAGAGACTTTGTCCCTGTAGACAACAAAGGGCTTCTCTTAGAGTGAAGAGTGTATGATGCCTGTGTGCAAACTACTATGCTACACAGCAGTGTGACATGAAACTTGGCTGCAGAAGACTTCTCTCAGAGTGAAGACTAGTGTGTATAATATCTGAACTACAATGCTACACATCAGTGAGACATGGGCCTTGACTGCAGAAGACCTGTGATTGTATGAACACGTGATGTGTATGAAAAATGACAGCTGCATAAAGAAATACAGTGAAATCAATGATGTCTCTCATAGAAGAAGTAGACCTGATGAGTCACGAGATGAAGTAGTGAAGATAAACCCCTAGAAGCTGAATCTCAGGACAGAGATGACAAAGGACTGTAAAGATTGATGATATGAAATACTGTAGAAGACTTGCTTGTCAGCATATGAATCTCACCTAAACACATCCACCCCCTACTGTTGCTCCTAACTATTCTTGCCATCACTACACACCACTCTACCCAGGATCACATCTATCTCTCTATCAAACCTTACCACACTTGTCATACACCCAGGACAAACGTTTCTCATCTCTTCTCTCCACACATCCCAAATCCACAAAATCCTTATTATCATTCTTCTACTTACCCTCTCTACTTAACAGCTCCCACCTCTTTTCCCATTCCTGTCCCCAATAAGGTAGAGAGAGCCCTTTAGTCAAATCTATGATTGGTAATCTCTAGTGATGGTGTAAAAAAAAAATGCACTCCACAAACCTTGTAAGGTGATAGCATTCAGCTGTAGAAATCATGCCAAAAAGATTTGAGAGGACACTTCAGTAGTGCCAAGGGCATAACCTATTTAGTGTTGGTGTAATGATAAGTGCACCCAGTACACTCTCTAACGCGGTTGGTGATAGGAAGGGCATCCAGCCATAGAAAACTTGCCAAGCTAAGGCCGAGAGGACTCTATTTGTGTCAAAAACATGACAAGCTCTCTTGTGAGGTGCTGCAAAAAAAAAACAAAAAAACGAAAAAAAATGCACTCTGTGCACTCTAGAATGCAGGGGGATATATGTAAATAAGATGTAAGCACATGGCCCATCTGATATCAGTAGCTCCGATTAAAAACTGACCTCGTCAGTAACAACATGTGCAACCAGGGAAACAGACATTAAATGATGATATATATATATATATGTATATCATCATCATCATTGTTTAACGTCCATCTTCCACGCTAGCATGGGTTAGACGGGAGTTGTCCCACTTGAGGCAAGATTGGTCAGGTGAACATGTCTCGCTCGTATAGGACTATCTGGCAGGTTTTATATGGCTGGATACCCTTCCTAACACCAACCACATTTACAGTGTGGACTGGGAACTTTTTACCGTGTTACCTACACGGCCACATTACAGCGTGGACTGTGTGTTTTTTTATTTTTTTATTGTGACACCTACACGATCTCGATCTCATTATCTCATTAGTTTGGACTGGATGTTGTGGTACCAACTTTACAGAGAAAGGGTGGTGTTGGTAGGAGTGGGAGGATGGAGTAAGGGTAGTGAGTTGGGATGTATATTTGGTTAAGACGTGCCTACTAACTAGGTTTCGCTTTGTACATAGGCAAGGCATGTCTTCTGTATTACTGTGTGGCACCAAAGATCTCGGTCCAGTGACATTGTCTTAGAGAGGTGCAAGTGTGTAAGGTCGGAATTTATTAAATCGTCCCAGGTTTTTCTGGGTGTACCTACTCTGTAACTTCCATCAATTTTGATCGCCCTGCACTTTTTTTTATACAGCTGTCGTCTTTCATGCGCATCACGTAACCATACCAACATAGTCTTCTCTCAAGTAAACAGCATCTGATCCCTCTTATTCCTAATTTCTCACTTAGTTCATTTATGCTTTGCCGTTCGCGTATATTACTATTACACATCCAACGGAGCATGCATGCTTCATTCCTTTCCAGTCTGCACAGGTCCTCTGCACACAATGCCCATGTCTCACTGCCATGTAACATTGCTGTTCATATACAGGCATCATACACTCTGCCTTTCATTTTTAGAGAGAAACCTTTTGTGGGCAACAGCGGTATAAGCTCTCTGAACTTTTTCCATCCCGTTGACTCTGGCCACTGTACTTTTAGAGCACCCTCCACCACTGCTGATTTTGTCACCCAGGTAACGGAAAGTGTCCACTATTTCTATAGAACCATCTGGGCAATAGAAGGAGCTAGTATCCTGTGGCAACTTGCTACTTATTGCACCTGAGCATCAGCCGCATATAAAATCTACGTTCTTAGATAGCTTACCTGTGATCCCACATCTTTTATGTACCCATAGTTTGCATTTAGGACATAAAATGGAATTTCTACCTCCTCCTTTCCTACACAGTGAGCATGGCCATTTCCCAGAGGGCACCTGTGCCCTATTTTCCTTTCTACATATAAGAACTTTAGTCTCAGACAAGTTAACTTTAAGGCCTTTTGATTCTAGGTCATGCTTCCATGTTTGGAATTTCTTCTCTAGTTCAGCCATAGATTCAGCTATGTGAGTTAGATCATCTGTGTATAGAAGTTCCCATGGGCAGCTGGTCTTAAACTCTTCTGTTATAGACTGAAGTGCAATAATAAATAGGAGGGGGCTAAGGACAGAGCCTTGATGAACACCAACTTTTACACTAAATTCTTCACTAAATTCATTGTTAATTCTAACCTTGCTGACTGTTTCTTTATACATGGCTTGTATAGCTCTCACAAGCCATTCATCTACACCTAGTTTTCTAAGAGCCCACCAGATAATGGAGCGGGGCACTCAAAGGCTTTCTCCAAGTCACAAAAGCTAAGTAGAGGGGTTTACTTTTAGCTAGGCACTTCTGCTGTTGTTGTCGTACAAGGAAAAGAGCATCTGTGGTACTTTTACCTGACACAAACCCAAACTGCATTTCATTTAGATCAATTCGATCTCTGATTAGTTGTGCTATAATTCTTTCTGTGACCTTCATGATCTGGTCAACTAACTTAATGACTCTATAGTTTCCCCTATCTAGAGCATCTCCTTTACCCTTGTAGCAGTTAATGATGATGCTGCTACGACAGTCATTTGGTATGACCCCATTCTGTGTTACTTGGTTTACTATCTGGGTGACCATAGTATGTCCCACCATTCCAGATGCTTTCAACATCTCAGTAACTATCCCTGAAGGCACAGCTGCCTTGCCTGTCTTCATATCTTTGATTGCCTTACTTATTATACTACTTTTAACTTGCACCGCTGGTCCTTCTATTGGATCGATTTGGGGCAGACTATCTTTTTCCCATTTATTCTCCTCATTTAGTAGTCTCTTGTAGTGACACTTCTAAGCTACCTTCTTATCAGTATCAGTGAGGGCAAGTACACGATTATCATTACGGACACACTTCTCCCCGACAATATCATGGTTTTCCTTGACATATTGTCTTGCAATCCTGAACATCTCACGTTGTAGAACATGCTTCTCTTCTTGCAAAGTACACTTGTCTCCTAGCTTCTCTCCTGGCCACTTGATAGTGTTCTTTACTTCCCCTATCCCACCATACTTTCCAAGCCTGCTTTTTGTCCTTAATTGTCTCCTCCACCCTACTGTTCCACCACCAAATTACTCTCCTCCTCCCTATAGGTCTGCTCCAGCTACAGATTTTATCTGTCGCCTTCAGTAGGTTAACTTTCAAGAATTCCCACTTTTCCTCTATATTGTACATCTCTAATTGATCTTCCTTACTGTCAAAAGCATCAAGTAATAAGCTTTTAAATTTGTCACTGGCTGTGGGGTCCTTCAACTTCCATATTCTTCTCCTCAAGGTAGTCCTCCTCTGTCGTCGAGTACATCTAGTCCTGACTATGAGGTCACTAACTACTAGGCTATGTTGATAGGTGCATTCTTCATGGGGGAGCGATTTAGTGTTTACAACAGACACTTTGTCACGTCTTCTAGTAAGGATATAATCTATCTGGCTGGCGTGTTCCCCTGATCTGTAGGTGATCAAGTGATTGTCTCATTTTTTAAAGTTTGTGTTACGTATATATATATATATATATATATACATATATACATATATACATAGTGGACCCTGTGGGAATGAACGTTTGTAAGTGTATTAGTGTGGATACATTAAATGTTTTGTTAAATTATTTCCCTTGTTCACACTCTTCTGTTAATATGTATCAAGTAAGACAAACCAGAAATAAAACTATAAGTTGAAAGTAAATTTGTTCTTCGTTTATTTTTGCTATTAATTAACTTATCCTACAATTTTTTACATTGCTTTTATTATATGTAATTATTTTTATTTAGAATTTGTATCTTATTAATTCTTAAAGGGATACTTTGGGTGTAGACATTCAGTACAGGTTGAGATTTGGGAATAAAAATTAATGCATATAGTTTAATAGGTCACTCTTATATAAAACCTACAACTTCATTTGCATCCAATAATGTAGACCAGTTCTTTTTTGTGGCCAAATGTATTTGATGTTCAGAGAGTGGGATTGGCCCCATGCAAAGCCTTTCCTCACTTAAAAAAGCTTCAAGCAAAGGCATTGCTTGATATGTGACATTTTTTTGCGATGCATGGCATTGCTGGCCATAGGCAAATCCCTAGCAGGATTAAAAAGCCTTGTCAATGATGCTCATGCTTAAGTATCAAGTGATGGCATTACTTGAAATTGAGTTGCAGCCATCAAGCATGTATGTATATATGTTTGTATGTTATAGGATGTTAAATAACTTATCATATTTACTAATGGAGAATCTTGATACTGGTACTAGCATCAAATTTGTTCTACATATTAAGTTGACTAGGATTTTGACCTTAATCTTCAGTAGCTTTATTTAACTAGTCACTTTGAATAAGCTGCCAAAGTTGAAATATGTGTATGTCTGTTTTATTGTATAATTAGAGAGTGAAATGATATGGTTAGTATTTTTATGGCTTTCATTACACAAAGGTAAATGTAGTTAGATATTTGGAATAATTTCAGTCTAAATTAGGTAGAAAATTTTATCTACATACAAATGAAGTACAGTTGGCCTTATTCAATGTCACTGCACAAAATCTATTGTAGTCTTTATGGTTCAGCAAAAACTATGATGATGTATAGAGTTGGACTAACTTAGATAGATGCATTGTGATTTAATAAGGGGGCGGGGGATGTAGAAGTTGGCCATGAAATACCGAGAAATTGAATTATTGATCAGATAATGGATTTCACAATTAGAAGATTTAGCTTAGAATTGAATATATTCAAATGTGAGTATATATATGTGTGTTGTTCATTTAATTTTAAATATACATTTATGCATCATTACATAAATGTATATTTTATAACCATTTTTTAAATATTTCAGATGATTTCAAATGAAATAATTCCTGACCATGATGCTGGAGTTTTTAATCCTCCATTTCAAGAAAGTACTGGGATTTTTGATTCCCTTATTGATAGACCTTTGGGAGGTCTAAGACGTTGGGATGCCATTTATTTTCTGCATATTGCAGAGCATGGTTACACTTATGAAAACTGTTTAGCATTTTTCCCTCTTTTCCCTCTAACAGTTTATATAGTTTCATGCTGTTTATATTTTCCATTTTATTTGATATTAAGTTTTTCAAAGCTCCTTCTTTTAAGTTCTGTTTTCATCAATATGATATTCTCAGTTCTTTCAGCCCTTACATTATACAACTTAGGGAAAGAAGCAACAGGGGACCATTCATTAGCCTTTAAATCAGCATTGTTATATATTCTCTCCCCTGCTTCAGTCTTTTTCATGGCACCATATTCTGAGAGTTTATTTAGTCTCCTTTCTTTTGGTGGAATGCTTTTACTCCTGAAACAAAAACCAATATATGCATCTTTTGTGTTTGGTTTGAGTGTATTAGCACGTTCAAATGGTACAGCAGCTCTTGGATTTATTTTACATTGGAATTTACAGAAGTTTTTAAACATTATCTTTTCATATCATAAAAAAATATTTATAATGAAAGAATTTCTTAAAATCCTTGCTTCTACAGTCATCCAAATTATAATTCTTGTGACTCCATTTTTCTTATATCAATACTATGCATTTCTTCTCTATTGTAAACCAACTGACACAAAAGAACATTTAATAAAGATCCCATTTAACACTAATATAACTAAATATGGACATAAAATGGGTTTTAAGTTTCCAGATAATTCTGTTAGTATTTCAGAATGGTGCCATTACAAACTTCCAATTTCATATGCTTTTATTCAAAAACATTATTGGGGTGTTGGTTGCTTTAAATATTTTCAGTTGAAACAAATTCCTAACTTTCTACTGGCTTCCCCAATGATCTGTCTTTGTTTAGCTTCTTGTTATACATATTTCAAACTACAGAAAGTTCACTGCTTACACCTTGGTTTAACAATTCCCGGAAGTAAAACATTAAAGCCAAAAGCCATAAAATATGGTTTCTCTAATAGGAAAATTTTCATATTTGGTGCACAAATGCTATTTTTCACAATATTTGGATCTCTTTGTATTCATGTACAGGTAAGAAATATTTTATTGTTTGTTCATTGTATATTAAATAAAATATTTGTCTAGTAGTTATTTTTAGAATAATGTTAATATATATGATGAATGTGCTAGCAGTTTAGTTGATCTAGTATGTTCAAATTGAAATTCTGAAAATCATTGCTGAGATGCTTTGTAATGTAATTAAGATTTATATCAAACTAGACTACCCGTGACCCGCTGGGTCACATTCACCTAAAAGTAATTTTTAAATAATTAAAATATACACAGACATGTATATAATGTAAAATGAAATTGGACGGCTCATGTATATATATATATATATATATATATATATATATATATATGTGTGTGTGTGTATACATATATATATATGCGGGTGTGTGTGACCTATGTCACAGACACACACACACTTAGAAACCCTTTCTATTTAGCAGGATACAGTAATGTTGTATTCGTTTCTTTGAAGTCACTGGTTATAATTTCATTCAACAATACCACCAGCTCTCTCTCCCTTCCATTTTCCTTTTCTGTCTCCTTCTTTCTCTCTCCCTCTTTCAATCTACTCTCTCACAATCACTATCTCTTCCTCTGTATCTTTCTCTCTCTTTATTTATGAAGGTACCCGGAAAAACCCCCATATCTCAGGAACCCGTGGTCCAATTTACGCGAAACTTGTTTTATTCCATTTGTATTCCCATTTCAGGGTCAACTTCTTTTCAAAGTATTTTCCCATTATGCACCCTTTTGGCTGTATTACATTACAGTCAAGCAAGCAAGCAATCACATAGTTTTAGTAGTATACTAGACCACCGGTGACCTGCTGGGTCATGTTCACTTCAAAATATTTTTTAAAAAATCATGTTCACTTAAAAATAATTTTTAAATAATTAAAATATTCACAGACAT
Source organism: Eledone cirrhosa (assembly GCA_964016885.1). Taxonomy (NCBI): domain Eukaryota; kingdom Metazoa; phylum Mollusca; class Cephalopoda; order Octopoda; family Eledonidae; genus Eledone; species Eledone cirrhosa. The sequence goes on from OZ024740.1 coordinate 294,889,190, forward strand.
GTATATAATGTGAAATGAAACTGGAAGGCCCATATATATATATATATATATATATATATATATATATATATATATATATATATATATATATATATATATATATACGTTTGTGAATGTATATATATAAATGTGTGTGTGTGTATATATATATGTGGGTGTCTGTGATCTATATGCACTGGTCATAGACACACACACACACACATATATATATATACACACTCATACATATATATACACAACAGCACCACCAGCTCTCTTCCATTCTCCTTCTTTGTCTCCTCTCTCTCTCTCTTTCTATCTACTCTGTCACAACCACTATCTCTTCCTCTGTATCTTTCTCTCTCTCTGTTTATAAAGGTACCCGAAAAACCCCATATCTTGGGAACCTGTGGTCCAATTTACGTGAAACTTGTTTTATTCCATTTGTATTCCCATTTCACGGGCAATTTTCTTTCAAAGTATTTTCCCATTATGCACCCTTTTGGCTGTATTACATTAGACAAGCAAGCAAGCAATCGCAGAATTTTAGTAATATATAGATATTACTAATGGAGGCACATGGCTTAGTGGTTAGAGCATTGGCCTTGCAATCGAAAGGTTGTGAGTTCAATTCTCAGACCGGGTGATGTGTTGTTTCCTTGAGCAAGACACTTTATTTCACATTGCTCCAGTTTACTCAGCTGTAGAAATGAGATGATAGGGACTGGGGTCCATATCATTCCACTGCAAAGTTGTCGTGGAGGTGCCATGGCAAAAAAGCCCCCAGCACTCACTGTAAATGAGGTTGGTGTTAGGAAGGGCATCCAGCTGTAGAAATCAAGCCAGAATCAGTTCTCGTCCCACCCTTGCAAGCAGGGAAAAGCGGACGTAAAGTGATGATGATGATGATGATGATGATAGATAAATAGATTGGTGAGAGTATGGAACTGAGCATGTTATAGATAATAGTATCAGTTAGTTTGTAAATTGTAGTTGATATCATCATCATCATTGTATTTACATCTGCTGTTCCATGTTTCCATGGGTTAGACGGTATAATATTGAAATATTGATATTTATAATTGTCTACACAGATACAAAGACATATAAATTGTAATCTTTTGAATATGTTTTTGATTTATTAGAAACATAAAATCTATATATCATTGTTTATACATGTTATAATTCCCCCAAGCATTAGATATAATGTATTACTTGAATTTATATGTATATATATATATACTTTTTATTCAGTTGAAGAAAGTTGGTTGATTGAAAATCATCCGGGGTTTTATTATAATAATAAACAAGAAAGACAGTTTCATTTGTACATCCCTATTTATTTTGTTATAAGTATTTCAAAGACGTAAGGCAGTTGTATAATGACTGCCCTACATGTTCTTTTCAGACAAAAATCCAGAGAACATGTAGGGCAGTCGTTATACAACTGCCTTACATCTTTGAAATACGTATAACAAAATAAATAGGGATGTACAAGTGAAACCGTCTTTCTTGTTTATTATTATATATATATATATATATATAATATCTGTGTGTGTATGATTTTCTTCTATATCCATGTGTATACCAGGAAGGGGATCTGGCAGTAAAACATCTACTCAGAAAGTATGAAATCTGTTATGGGGATTGCAAGGCTAACACTTGCTGCAGAAGTGAAAATGGCCTGAAAACACTTGTTATTGATGTACCTAAATTGTTCAAATTCTAATATGACAAAATTATTAATAGGCATTTTTTTTGTTATATATATATAATTATGTACATCAATACTCCTCTTTTTCCATTTCTTAGAGGGTTCTAAACCCCACTATCAGGCTAAAATTTCTTTAGTCAAAAATATGGCGAATGCTTCTATTTTTATTTTATTATATATAATTATCAATAGACATTTTTTGGTTTCAACTGCTTTTGCTATTTTCAGCGAAGGTGATATGTAAAATTTAGATGTGGAAATATTGCATATGAATTTAATTCTGTTTTGTTAAATATGAAAACTATTTCTTGTTGCAGGTAATTACAAGGCTCATTGCTTCCAGTTGTCCTGTCATTTATTGGTTTTCTGCATATATTATTAGTAGAAATACACAAGGAACTTCAGAACATAAAGAAAGTTCAACATTGAAAATAAATAGATTATGTAATATTGTACAAGAAATTCTAACAAATAAATCAAATAACATTTCAAAACTTATAATATTTTACTACCTTTCATATGGTTTTATTGGAACTGTAGCTTTCTCAAATTTCTTACCTTGGACATAGAATTTATAGCTTCATTCATTGCAACAACGTATTCATAGAAAGATGCGAATGGAAGTCTAATGATGAATGCTATTAACAGCACTGACCCAGAAAAATTGAGCATTGATTTTGAATTGGTATCAATATTGTAATTTAAAAGTATGCAGATGTTTTGGGTTGGTTTAAAAAGCACAAGTATTGCCTCATAATTAAAGTCAAACATTATACTTTAAAAATATTTACTTTTCCTTGAAAATATTGTATTTTTCTACAGTTGGCTGTAATAATTATTAAAAGTTGACAATTTAAAATAATTTCCTTTCGTTTCTTACATCTTCATTCATATATGTACTCACATACACACACCTATAATTATACTTACACATATTTTTCTTTTTCCTGTTTTCCATTGATTTTCCCATATTTGCGACAAAAAGCATCCAGCTGACACTGTAAAGTGGTTGTAGAGGTGTCATGACAAAAAGCACCCAGACCACACCATAAAGGAGTCATGTAGGTGTCACAACCAAAATCATTCAGTCCATATTATAAAGGAGTCGTGTAGGTGTCACAACAAAAAGCACCCAGTCCACACTGTAAATATGGTTGTGTAGGTGACACGACAAAAAGCATTCCGCTCACACTGTAAAATGGTCATATAGGTATCATGACATAAAGCACCCAGTCCATACTATAAAGGTGTCGTGTAGGTGTCACAACAAAAAGCACGCAGTCCACACTGTAAATGCAGTTGGTATTAGAAATGGCATCCAGCCATAGAAACCAAGCCAAAATCGGTTGAGTGTGAGCTGGAGATGGTCATCTTCTCTGGCTTGGCTCACATCTGGACAACAACTTGTCTAACCCATGCTAGCATGAAAAAATGGACGTTAAATGGTGATGACAATGAAAAACACCCAGTCCACCCTTTAAGGTGATAGTGCTGGTGCCATGAGAAAAGTTACCAGTCCATGCTGTGATATACCTGGATTGAGTGTGGATGTGAAATGGGTAGGTCTATGAGTAAGCTACTTACCCTTTTCAGATATGTGTAATTGAAAAGCAAGTTTTTTAGACTTTTTTTAAAATACAGATACGAAAACCATTAACGACTCTTGTCATATTCACATATTTATTGACAAAACAAAAATCGGAAGGAATTTGGGCAGTCCAATCCAATATAGAATAAAAAAAAGGCATAGTCTATTACATATAACATTATTAACAACGAATAAAGTATATGAAGTTAAAACAATATCCAAAGTTGAATAGAACAGTTTATGGATGAATGGAGAGTACATTTAAAACAGATATTTGCTGCATTGCTCTCTTTGTCAGATCCACAGACAAAATAAATTCCTCTCTATTTCAGTATGACAAGAGACTGAAAGAAAATAGAAATGACAGTATCCCCATAACATGGTTTTTGTTTGAAACTACAACATTAAATTATAATAGATTTTAAAAATGTATCACATGACAGATAAAAGGGTGAATTGGCAGTGCAGTTAGGTCGTTGGATAGAATGCTTTCCTGTATTCGTACCATCTCTCGGCACTTTGAGTTCAAAACCTGCCGACGGATGTCAGCTTTGCCTTTCATTCTTTTGGGGTCGATATAAATAAACATCCAAATTCAGTAGTGGCATTGATTCTTCCTCTATATTTCTTTTCCACATTCTGTCAGTCTGTCTGCTTCTCTCTTGCTCCCCACTGGAAGAAATCGGCTGCGATCAGACCTGCAGAGAGGAACGACTTCGCCAGATTTAAAAAGCACCCAGGACGTGCTGATGTCACTGCGGCGCCCCTAGCTCTATCAGGAGTTACATGTCCATACATCATACACTCTGAAAGCTATAATTTGCAGCAAGCTTCCAGATTGTTAAATAAAAAGTAAGAGATAAGGGTCTAAATGAATACATATCTGATTAGTATAAAAAATATTATTATTTTTTGAAAACAATGAAACAATTGAGGTAATTCTCATAAATACAACACGGACATATAGAATGCTTTAAGAAGATTATGACAAGGCATTGAAAGGGCAAATATTACATACTTCATCAAGAATGTGGACGCGGTATGACTGAATGGTTAAGAAGTTTGCTTTGCAACCATGAGGTTCAGAGTTCGACCCCACGACCTAGCATCTTAGACAAATGTCATTTATCATAGCTTCTATTCGACCCATAATTTATGGATAAAATTGGGCAGATAGAAACTGATTGGAAGCCCGTGAGATGGACTGTACATGCCATACACTGTGTCATGCTGAACCTTCCTTGGGAAGTACGTTTAGGATACACGTGTCTGTGGAATGCCCAGCCACTTATACATTAATTTCTTGCGTAGGTTGTTCTGTTTATCAAACAACCGAAACACTCACCGTCGAAACCGACAGAGGTCCATTTCATCGCAAGGAGAGCAACAAGTATATTTTAGTTTCGTAAACTTTAAGCAAGAACACTTTATTTCATGTTGTTCCAGCCTGCTTACTTTCAGGTCTTGCATAATCACCCCCTCTGTATGTATTCTTCTACAGAATATGTATTTGGCATATATACAATATACTGCGTTTCTTGTGCGCTTTATGGCTCTTTCTCTCTCTCTCTCTCTCTATATATATATATACATATATCTCTTTATTTGGTTATTATGGCTCTGGATAATGTCTATTGAGCTTGCTTATTGAGAAACACAATATAGTTGTGAACAATTTAGTTGTAGTGGTTAGTTTAGCACTCTAAAATGATAAGAAAACTTCGATATGCGATAAACATAAGTATTTAGCAGAAAATAATATTTATAACTATAATAATAGTATGTATTTTTGTTGTAGCAAGAAAGGTATGGTTTTTGTCAGGCTAAAGTATAGCAGTTAGAGGTTTAGTTTTAATGTAACGGTTTGTTAAGTGTGAGAGAAGTGAATGTTTGTGGAATTAGTCGTAAAGTCTTCGGTAACATTCTTACATGTTTTTATTCACAACTAATTACAAAGCTTGAGCTGGCAGGCCAATCAAATCAAGAGTTAAGAGGCGTTGTGTCAGGCCTAAGAAGGTCGACAGACCAAAGTGAAGATCTCACCGTTACATGATAATGTCTTTTCATTTCAAAGTCCAAGCAGCAAGAGGGAGTATATACGAAAGAAGCGGGAAAATATTTTTTTGGGCGAAAGTTGATAATATATTTTCGTGCGCGGCTCACGATTGGCCTGACTTAGCCAAATCACGCACGAATAGTTTATAAATACGCCAAAGGCAAGTAGCTTGCTACAATACCTCCTGTTTAGACCGGGAGGGCGATACACAAGAAAAAAGTAAATTCGGACAGGTCACCAGTATGAAAACGCTGAAAAAGAGCACATCAATGAAAAGATAAAAAATGAATGCAAGAAGAAAATTGTGAATGAGGCTCTAAGGGCCAGTGTTATGTATGCCGCTGTGTCAAATGACTGGCCGTTTGCTATTTGTAACGTGATCACCCGGGGTCTAATAGAAAACAAATGGAGTCTGACATGGCGAAAAATGTGTGAAATGTTTTAAAAGTTGCTGTTCTTGCATTAATTGTTTGTTGTGGTAAATGTTTTACCAGTAGCTGTTATCAATGATGATGTTCTTCATAGTGTTTTACCAGAGCTGTGTAGCTGTAGTTATTGTGGTAGTCGTTCGTGGCATAATTGTAACTGTGATCCTGCTATCCGTAGAGGTGGTGGTTGCAGCGGTATAACTAGAAAGCTGTCACTATGTTGGGGTTGTCGTTTTCAAAACATTTTTCCCGTGTGGTTTACCAGAGTCTACCCTCTTCTTATCTACCATAAAACACTCTCTCCCAACCCCCCTCTTTATATCAATTATCGCCAAACTTTCCTCCTCTGTATATCTAATACACGTAACTCTCTTCCAATCCTCCTCCCTGTATAAATTAGCACCAAATCCCCCCTATCTATATCTACTACATGGTACTCTTTTCCAGTACCCCTCTCTATATCAATTAGCAACAAACTCTCCCACTCTCTATATCTAATACACGGAATTCTCTTTCAATCCCTCTTTCTATATCAATAAACATCAATCTCTCCTCCTCTCTAAATCTGATATACAACACACTCTCCCAACCCCTCACTCTATCTACCATACAACACTCTCTTTTATTCTCTCTCACTTTATCTGTCACTACCAAACTCTCCCCTCCGTCTATTTATCAATACCTATCTCCATCAATACTCTCACTCTGTTCATTAATACCAAACTCTCCCCCTCTCTACATCTACCATACAACACTCTCTCCCTATCCCCCTCTATCTATCTCTATCTCTCCAATCTGTCTCAACATAATATGTACATAAATTGTAGCGCATATACAAATAGATGTGTGTTTTGGTAGTTTGGGAAGAAAAATATAAGTATCGGAGTGGGGGAAGGAGTGGGTGGCATGCCCCCCTCCCTAGTTCTGCCGCTCCTGCATGATATAATTATGTATATCTTGACATGATATATATATATATATATCGACATGATATAAATATATATATATCTCGAGACGATATGAATATATATATATATATATATATATATATATATATATATATATATATATATATATATATATATATATCGACATGATCTAAATGTATATATATCTCTGGAGATGATATGAATATATATATCTCGACATGATGTAAATATATATATATCTCGATATGATATAAATATATATATCTCGATATTATATACATATGTATATATATCATCATAACATAAATATATATCGACATGACACACACACACACATATATATATATATATATATATATATATATATATATATATATATATATATATATATATATCGACATGGTAGAAAGAAAGGGACAAGAAAAATAAGAAAGAAGAAATAAAGGGCCACCAATTTAAAGGGAAAGTCGATTAAATTGAACCCCCCTTGCGTTACTGGTACTTTATTATATCGACCCTATAAGGGTGGGTTTTGAACTTCGAACGTAAGGGACCAGAACTATATGCCGCAAAACATGGTGTCCGACGCTCTACCGGTACTGCCAATCAACCGCCCTAAAAAGAAGAAATTATGTAAATATTCTGTATGTAAAGAAAAACAGAAAATAGAGCACTAACTGCAGGAACAAGATAAGAAGCTTCTTGAAGGTAACCTCTTGAAAAGGAACTTAAGGATACATTTTCAGTTTTGCTATTCAACGATAATTATATATACTTTTTTTTTAAATTGTTTTTATCGTACCAACATTCACAGCGTCTATTTGAAATATGAATATTTGGGTTTGAATGTTCTGAAAAACAACAAAACAGAACCACGGATGATTTTATTATTTTTTGGCAGTATCGGTAGAGGGTTGGACGCCATGCTTTCTAGCATAGTTACGTCCCTTTACGGTCTGAGTTCAAATCCCGCCGAGGTTAACTTTGCCTTTCATCCTTACGGGGGTCGATAAAATAAAGTACCAGTAATATACTGGGTATTTGCTGGCCTTGTGCCAAAAGTAGAAACAATTATTTTATTGTTCTTGTTAATGATCCTTTCAATGCATATACGCAAACACACACACACACACACACACACACACACACACACACACACACACACACACACACACACACACACACACACACACACACACACACACACACACACACACACATTAAAATACACACAATACACAATACACAATACACACATATATAAATATATCTGTGTATGTATATATATCCTAAACGGACGGTAGTCAATATTAGTGGCAACATTTTTTTATTCGTTTCCTGTGCTATGCCCCAGTATCTTCTTGATTAGTGCATAATAATTGTCATGCTCTCATTGTGCGTTGCCCCTGAGTGGTTGGTTCTGGTTGAGGTTGGTTGGCTGAGCAGTTCTGCTCCGTCAGAATGACCATTGCAAGAAGAATTGGCCGATGCAGCTGCAGGTCTCCTCCAAGAATGCACTTCTGGTCCCGCAACACCAGACGAAGATGGAGAAGACGACCGGGACAAGATGTCGACTCTGACCACCGACTACGGCACCTCCCTCAACCACCGGTCCTCCCTCCCTCTGTCCCGTCATCCCTCCAGTCCTCATGCTCCCCCTTCCTGTACCAGAAAGCTGTGGCACGCATTCATCTGGACTGCCGGACTTGAACTCAAGGACAAGATGCAAGGAGAAGATGGACGGGTTGGTCAAGATCAAGGATGAGCGGGACGACAAGACCGTCCGCTGCTGCTCAAGATCTGTGCTCATGGGCCCATGGGTCCATTCACATTATGCATGACACATGAGGCGTGTCGCCGAATGATGAAATAGGGGTATGGTTATGGCCCAATTGGTGTTCAAACCAGGATCAAATGATCCCCCGGTCTGACGACGACCTCTGAATGTGGAACCCAGAGCCTATGAATGTGGAACTCGATATTTTACCAATAAAAATTTTGCCACTAATATTATTGTAAAATTTTTTATTTCTTGTCCAATTCTTTAAAGTTTTATCTTAGTTTCTTGTCATATTCTTTTAAAGTTTTATCTTAGTTTCTTGTCCTAATCTTTTAAAGTTTTATTTTAGTTTCTTGTCCTGTATTTTTAAAGGTTCATATTCCAACAATATTACTTTTTTTTGCTGTACGCATTTTTCTATCTGGTATATATATGCGTATATATATATGCGTATATTTATATATATATATATATATATATATATATATATATATATATATATATATATATATATATATATATATATATATATATATATATATATATATATATATATATCTTGTAAATAAACATTCACTTCCATCCTGACGTCACTAGCCCCGTTTTTTCCTCATGTGCTTTTTCATAAATACACATGAAGGCGAACTAGCCAGTTTTAGAATTCCCTTTTTCGGATTATATTACTGTGAGAGCCCTGGTTTTCTGTTGAGCTCTGCTGATGATTGAAATTCCAACCGTGACCATCTCCACTGAAAGTTTTCATGAAATAGTCTTTTAAGACTATACAAAGCATTTGATGTTATTCCAAATTGAAGGATAAGTGTTTCAAACTTTATTTTATCATGAGTTAAAGGTCTATAGATTTTCCCTGGATTTTACTAAATTCTGTGGATGAATTTATATCCTGATTCTCTTTTGAGATGAGTTTGAGTTATTTTTCCTAAATCTTTCGTTAACTACTTTTCCCATCTTGACGTTATAGTCGCATATATGTTATAGAATGGCGTTAGCTTCTTGCTAAAACAATCTCTATACCTCTCATTTATATATATATATATATATATATATATATATATATGTATATTTATATGCTACTGGTAACATGTATCCCAGTACAACCTGTCTCATGGTCGGGTTATTGGCGACTAAACTGGCAACCCCACCAAGGTTTCTTGGTGAGGAGGGTGACTTTGGACATCCTGCAGGACTAAAAACAAAACCTGTCAAAGGGCAAAGGAGCTCTTAAGAGTCAATGGCCATCTAAAATCACCGGGAGAGATGACCCCTTAGCCTTTGTCAAAGCAGAATTCTAGGAGAAGGAAAACTCTGATATAACACCTGCAACCCTGATGGTATCTAATGATGTTGACTTGTTCTTCTTTTTGGTAAATATCATCTTTGTTAAGAGAGTGGGACTGGCTTTGTGCAGTGCCTTTGCTCACTATAAAAGCTTCACGGCTCAAGCATTGCTTTATATCTGGAGATCTCTCTGCACTTGTCATCACATGGTACCATGGGCCCAGCACTATGTGTCAATAATTGTCACAGGTGTAGTGATTGTACCAGAGTTTTCAAGTCGCTGGCTGGACTAAAAAGTCACACTCGTTCAGCGCATCGGTAGGGCTTCTCCTACATGGATATAAAGTAGTGGCTGTACTCGAAAACGAGTTGGCAGCCACCATGTATATATATTATATGTATCTATATATATATCAAAGGGCAAAGAAGCTCTTAAGAGTCAATGGTCATCCAAAATCACCGGGAGAGATTAACCCTTAGCCTTTGTCAAGGCAGAATTCTAGAAGGAAAACTCTGATATAACACCTGCAGCCCTGATGGTATCCAATGATGTTGACTTGTTCTTCTTTTTGGTAAATATCATCTTGGTTAAGAGAGTGGGACTGGCTTTGTGCAGTGCATTTGCTCACTATAAAAGCTTCACGGCACAGGCATTTCTTTATATATGGAGATCTCTCTGTACTTGTCGTCACATGGTACCATGGGCCCAGCACTATGTGTCAATAATTGTCACAAGTGTAGTGTTTGTACCAGAGTTTTCAAGTCGCTGGCTGGACTAAAAAGTCACACTTGTTCAACGCATCGGTAGGGGTTCTCCTACATGGATATAAAGTAGTGGCCGTACTCGAAAACGAGTTGGCAGCCACCATATTTATATATATATAAATATGTTATTTATATATATATAAATACAGTTCCTGTACACAGCTAAGTATTCTATAAGTCTCTAGCTGTGTCATTCTCGATAAAAGCACTGGATATGTAGTCCTGATGATTTCTAACGAGAATGAAACGCGTAGATTACTTCCCTTGCTTTTATCGAGAATCTAATTGTAATACGTGACGTATTCTATTCTATAGCGATTAGGTCTTCAAAATGTTTATTATAAACATACAGAATATTTTCGAATATTC
>OZ024740.1:294910096-294925096 GCA_964016885.1 Eledone cirrhosa
ACACACACACACACACACACACACATAAAAGCATACATACACACACACATATATATATATATATATATATAATATATAAGATCAAAAGATGGTTAAAGGAGTTCCATGTATTTTATTATGCGCATTTCAAAAACAAATATCATCATGCAATAACATTTGTGTTTTCATCAGATAAAATAGGAGGACATGATATGAAGGTTAAAAACACTTGTGGATAGTGCAGTTTTAAATCAACATAAGGGTAGTAATGCTGGGTTCCACGGAGGGTTATTATAAGTTTTAAATCCAAATTTATCCTGTTTTTTGTCTGCTTTTCGCGGATTATCGAAATAAAAGGCACGCCAACGCAACCTTTTAATGAACGCGTCTGTTTTCTGTATCAGGAGTTTTAGGTATGTTTTCCTGCTTGGTACGGGTATGTTCTTTGTAGAAATATTCAGATGTTGTTTCTGCATGATGAATATAAGTCGGTAGAGCATTACTACCCTTCGAAAATGATGTCTTGGAACTCATTCGGAATATCAAATTTCGGAATAGGAGCAATTCCTTCCAGCAAGACCTGAAGAATAGAATTCGTTCTATTAAGGATTCTAACGCTGTGCACGTCCATTCCGACAAAACTGGCAACCTATATCAAGTGGAGCGCAGTACTTACCATCAACTACTACACAATGCTGTAACTAAGGATTACCGTAAAACTAATCGGTGCGTCATCAATGAAATCAACGATGCTGGGTTTAAAATCACATCTGATCTCAACATCCTGGACCGGACCGAACCTCTGGACCCTATCTCTCCCCACTTTACCCTGATGGATCACAAATCCAATTTTCCTAACAACCCCTCTATTCGGCTTATTAACCCTACGAAGTCCGATTTAGGTAGACTTAGTAAAACGATTCTTGATAGAATTATACCTGAAATTAGAAGTTTGGCCCCTCTCGCACTGTGGAACAATTCTTTCGCGGTGATTGATTGGTTCAACGGCATATGTAACAAGGAACATTGCCGTTTTATCCAATTCGACGTCAACAATTACTACTCCTCCATCACTTTACCACTTCTCCTTAGAGCTATCAATTTCGCTAAAACACTCACAGTGGTTAAGGATTTTGAAGTTGATGTCATAATTAATGCCCGAAATTCGGCGATTAATTTCGACGACTCTATTTGGATTAAAAAATCCAATAGTACCCCATTCGACGTGAGTATGGGCGCCAGTGACTCTGCGGAGGTTACTGATCTTATTGGCCTTTTCCTTCTTTTCTCTATCAAGGACGAATTCCCCAACGTGGGCGGTGGTTTGTACCGTGACGATGGTCTTTTGACCATGACTAAGTGCGGACCTCGTGCTTGTGACAGGTTCAGAAAAGAACTCACAGCCTTCTTTAAAGGCTTCAACCTCTCTATACAGGTTGAGGCCAATCTCTCGGTCGTTAATTACCTCGACGTTACCCTCAATTTATTGAATGGGTTGTATTACCCGTATAGAAAGCCGAATGATACGCTTAATTACATAAGCAAGCATTCCAACCATCCTGCCAGCATAACCAAGAACCTGGTAAGAAACGTTTCGTTGAGGCTTTCCCGTCTTTCCACCAACGAGCGCATTTTCAACGACCATTCCACTTATTACAATGAAGCTCTTGCTCGAAGTGGATTTGTCGATAAGGTAGCATATACAGAGTACGAAAATAGACCTAGAAGAAATAGATCCCGTCGCATTTGTTGGTTTAACCCACCATATAATATGGAGGTGGCCACACCATTAGCTAAGATCTTTCTTTCCCTTATTACGAAGCATTTTCCCCCTACACATAAATATAGTAACATTTTTAATAGAAATACTATTAAAATTTCTTACTCTACGACTCCTAACCTTGCACATAACATCACAGCTTCAAATTTAGCTAAACTACCTAGCCGTAGGAACACGTGCAACCCTGTAGTTAGTACTAACTGTAATTGTAGGAATCGGGCTGATTGCCCCCTATCCGGGAAATGCCTCTCTAGTAACATTGTCTACAAATGTAAGGTTGTAACACCCACGTCCCGTAGGGCCTACATAGGGTTAACCGCCAATAGTTTCAAGCAGCGTCTTTACATGCATACCCATTCTTTTCGTTACCCTCTAAGAAGGAATATGACGTCACTTTCAGCTTATATCTGGAGTCTAAAAGACAACCACACCCAATATAAGTTACACTGGGAGATCTTAGCTAGGGCTAGATCGTATAACGGAAATAAAAGACCATGTGACCTCTGCGCCGCTGAGGCTCTGGAAATACTCTACGCTACAGACCACATCTTAAACAAAAAATTTGAGGCAATTTCTGCTTGTAAACATAAATTGCACAAAACTTTCCTGTATTACAGCCCCACGTTATACCCTAACGGATAGCACGATCTATACGTGGATATTTTACGTCTTGATGTGGGAGCTAAGTATATGTTTTGTTTATTCCTTTACTTATTTGCATAGGTAAGTATATATTACCCGTATGTTTTGTGAAGTTATGTATACCTTCTCGTACGTATATTTGACTGTTATAGCGTATAATTTCTACATATTCTGGTATTTAGGGTTTGGCTATGTGTATACGGGAGTTTTGCGTCCGCGTGAGTGTGCAGGTTCGTACGTATGGTGGGTGTGTGTATATGTGTACTTCTTGTTTTAGTTGACTTACGTCTCCGAACATTCGTGTATTTATATGTAGGTATGCGTGTGCGCTTGTTATATACGTATTTATTTACTTATATACGTTTATATAATTATTTATTTATTTGTACACAAGCATACACACACACACACACATATTTATATGTGCGTGGTTCTGTATACCCAGGGTAAGGTTTTGCGTATGCTTGTGTATGTACGTATCTGTTTGCGTGTATGTATTTATTTGTTTCTATTACTTCTGTATTGTATTTATTTACTTTGTTCTTAACTCTGGAGCGGAGATTCACTTGGTCTCCTAGTTAGAATTTTAGCCTACGATTTCTGCTATACCATTTACGTGGTTTTGTCTTTGCGTGCTATTGTTCTCCACGCTCCACATATGACTTATTATCTTCGTTCTTTCGTTCATTGCCAGAGAACGTCTCTATGCACCACCTAAGAGAACATTAGTCTACGACCTCTTTTATACCATAAACGTGGTTTTGTCTTTGCGCGTAATTGTTTTTCACCGCTCCTATTAATGACGTAATATTCGTTTTTCCCCGTTCTTTGCCAGCGAACGTCACCATGAACCAAAGTATCGTCTTCCTGTCTTCCTCCGGTTGCAACGTTTTTTGAAATATCCAGTTCTGCGTTTACAGATTGACTTTGTTAGTTTCAGAAGATCCCGTTAAGGGTGAAAGCAGCGATTCTTTGCTTAAACTTTAATCTGTTATTTTAATAAATATTTGCTCTACGGTTCTTATATATTTGATATATATTTTCCTTATCGAGCCCTCTTTGGATTTTAGTCTTCAATTTTATTATTATTACTATTATTATTATATATATATATATATATATATATATATATATATATATATATATATATATATATATATATATATATATATATATATACACATAAATATACATACACATACACATAGGTATGTGAAGGGCAAGGCAAAAAGAATATATGGGGGGCGGGAAGACATAGGAAAAGGTGAAATATAAGGGGAGATAAGGAAGAAAAATATATACAAGAGAACAGAACGTAGATTCAGCAAAATAAAAAAACCTAGCAGAAGTAAAGAGCAGGGAAGGAATTCAAGGCGGTTGATTTATCATAGGAGTGTCAATCCAGTTACAGATCAGATGCGGTTTCAGATGAGGACAGCATCTGAAGATCTCAGTCTTTGAGTTAAGGCAAGCGGAAGTGGCTCTCAAGTTTAGCAAAATCCTATATTTTTCTGTGGTACACAAAGAACAATTCTTTGTGCCCCTTTAGTACTCCCTCGAATGGTCTAATATAGACCAATCGATAGAGTACGGGATGTTACTATCCTTGAATTCCCACACCTTACTTGCGAGGGCCGTTGATGTTCGTTTATCGGAGTGCTTAAAAGAAGCGACATGTGAGTAAAATCTGGTTTTAAACCTGTCCTGGATCATACCGACATATCGCTCACTCCTGGCTGGCTGGTTGTTGATTACCGGTGTTATTTTAGCCTCATAAACAACAGATTTGGTGTTACATTTACCCTGCAATGGGCATTCATCCGGCTTCCTGCAACTTCATCCTGGATTTGTTCTCGTATGGTTTGAACTGGTGATTTTAGACTTCATAGATGGGCAACAAGAGTAGCTGATCTTAACTACGTTGAAAAAACTACGTTTTTTTCACTCTGTAGATTGAAGGCAACATTTTTTTGCTTTTAAGAAACCACTGGTGAATGGAATAATTGCCTTATGTTGCTTATTACTTTATTACTTTACTACTATATATATGTATATGTAAGGTTCATATGAATTATCTAAGACTGAGTTTTACACACACACACATATATGTGTGTATGTATATATATATATATATATATATATATATATATATATATATATATATATATGTATGTGTGTGTGTGTGTTTGTATTTGGTTGTGCGTGTTTATGATATGTACGCATTTGTATGTGTATAATTGTATAGCTATGTATGTATATGTGTGTGTGTATGTATGCATATATGTGTGTGTGTATTTTTATATTTATATATATATATATATGTATGTGTGTATATATGTATGTGTGTATATATGTGTGTTTATAATTGTATACGTGTGTGTGTGCGTGTTTGTGCATGTATTTGTGTATGTGTATGTATGTGTTTATGTATTTGTATATGTATATTTATGTGTGAGAGTGTGTGTATGTATTCACTATTTCGTACGTATGTATACGTGCATTTGTGTGTATTACTTACCACGCGTGTCTGTTCATCTACTCGCTGTTTGTATCGCTGTCAACTCTATAATATTTTCATTTTTTTATATATATTTTTTCTTATATTTATTTGCGTGTGTGAATATGTAGAGGAGTGCATTTATGTATGTGTATGTACGTGTGTATATATGTATGATTGTGTGCATGTATGTATGTATATGTATGTGTGTATGGCTATGTTTGTGTATGTGTATGCTTGTACATATATATATAATATATATATATATATATGTATATATATGTGTATATATATGTATATATATTTGTATATATATATATATATATTTATGTTTCTATATGTATGTATGTGTGTATATATGTGTGTGTGGTTGTATATACGTATGTGTATGTATGGATGTGTTGATATTTATGTGCGTATGTATATATGTGTATATGTATGTGTATGTGTGTATTTATATACACATATATGTGTGTATATATGTGTGTGTGTATGTATGAGTGTATATATATATATATATATATATATATATATATATATAATATATATATATATATAATATATATATATATATAATATATATATATATATATATATATATATCTTGTCGGATTTTGTTTATCGTGAATTCGTGAGCTGATTTTCCGATACTCGATTATTCTATTATAGATATATATATATAATATATAAGATCAAAAGATGGTTAAAGGAGTTCCATGTATTTTATTATGCGCATTTCAAAAACAAACATCATCATGCAATAATATTTGTGTTTTCATCAGATAAAACAGGAGGACATGATATGAAGGCTAAAAAACACTTGTGGATAGTGCAGTTTTAAATCAACATATGTTGATTTAAAACTGCACTATCCACAAGTGTTTTTTAGCCTTCATATCATGTCCTCCTGTTTTATCTGATGAAAACACAAATATTATTGCATGATGATGTTTGTTTTTGAAATGCGCATAATAAAATACATGGAACTCCTTTAACCATCTTTTGATCTTATATATTATGTATACTCCAGTCCTACAAACTGTAGAGTGCTTCTTATCCAATATCTGCATTGCTTTATTGTACTACAATAAAACTCACCTCCTACATTATATATATATATATATATATATATATATATGTGTGTGTGTGTGTGTGTTTGTATGTATGCTTTTGTGTGTGTGTATGTGCGTGTTTGTGTGTGTTTGCATGTGTGGTTTTATTTTATTTTTCCTTTCCTTCTTCTTTCTCCAGCCTCACTTTCATATAGATTGCATTTTTGTTTTTAAAATCCAAATTCAATAAACAGACCAGGATTTTTTCATTCTGAGGATTGAAAGCAAAATATTTTGCTTTTAAGAAACCACTGGTAAATGGAATAATTGCCTTATGCTATTTATTACATAACTATTAAGCTCTGTTACCTACATAGAGCACTCTTTTTTCCTGGACTTTTCCAACGGAATTACTTCATTTATATATATATATATATATATATATATATATATATACATATATTTAAAAGAGGATAAGAATGACTTCACTTGTAGTTCTAAACAATTTGATTTAATTTTATAATATTATGATTTTACAATTTGGTTTTGTAGATCTAGTAAACCAAATTGTAAAATCATAATATAAAATTAAATCAAATTGTTTATAACTACAAGTGAAGTCATTCTTTTCCTTTTTAAAATATTCCTAACTGTACCAGGGATTTCACACATTTTCCATATATATATATATTACGAATAAAAGTCTGTGATTGTTTGCTTGCTTGTCTGTAATGTAATACTGCTAAAAGGGCGCACAATGGGAAAATACTTTGAAAGGAAGTTGCCCCTGAAATGAGAATACAAATGGAATAAAACAAGTTTCGCGCAAATCGAAGCACGGGTTCCCGAGATATGCGGTTTTCTGGGTACCTTCATAAACGGAGAGAGAAGAATAGAGAGAAAAAGATAGTGGTTGTGAAAGAGTAGATTGAAAGAGAGACATACAGAGAGCAAGAGAAAGGGAAGTAGAATGGAAGAGAGAGAGTGAGAGATAGATAGATAGATAGAGAGAGAGAGAGAGAGAGAGCTGGTAGTGTTGTTGTATATATATATATATATATATATATATATATATATATGTGAGTGTGTGTATATATATGTGTGTGTATATATGTGTGTGTCTGACCAGTGTATATAGATCACAGACACCCATATATATATATATATATACACACATACATAAATATATATATATATATATGCACACATATTTATATATATATACATACACACACGATATATACGGGCCTTCTAGTATATATATATAAAGTAGAAATATAAGCTTTCATCGTATTTTGACTAAAGAAATTAGTGTGATAGTGAGGAGATTTTAAAATCCTCTGAATGGGAAAGGATGAGTATTGACGAACATCTTTGGTTATGCAGATTACTGTGCTTCCATTACACCAATACATCACCTGTCCTTCTCCACACAAATTAGAAGTTATATTCATAGCATGATAAAGACAATACATATAATGGCGAAATGAACAGACCTGCTTTTTCTTGAAGAAATGCTTTTAGTTTCTACCACTGCTCAATTTCTACCTTTCTATTTCTTCTTTAATTTCTCATTCTATTTTCTGATGAAGGACTAACGTCCGAAACGTTAAGAGTTTTCCTACTATATTAACGTCATGGTATAGATACGAATGGAAATACGTGAATTTCGTATGCATCGTTCCTAAGATAAATAGGCCCACCAAATAGCATACTTTCTGAGTTCAAATCCCGCTGGGATCAACTTTGCTTTTAATCCTTCCGGGATAGATAAAATAAAAACTTAGTAGAATATTGAGATCGATTTCATTATCTTTTTCCTCCCTCAAAATTGTTGGCTTGTGCCTAAATTCGAAACAAACATTAGTAAGCTTGTTGGAAGTTGATAAATACTCAAGACGAAACACAAGAGATAGCTGTCGCTCTCCGACAGGTTTGCGGCCGTGCCCTTGGCAGTGGAGACTTCTGGTGTCCTTGGCCCTAGGGCCACTTTCCTACTCACCACCGTAGTCGCTGAGCTGGCCAGCCTAGGTGTGAGCCTCGCGAGATGGAATGGCTCTTCCAGCGCATCTCCCTTACCATCGTTCTGGAAAACGCCTTCTCCATTCTGTCCGCCGGGGTTGTGGGGCGGCCAGCACGCTGGACCCCATTTGCTCACCATACAGAGAGATGGGGAGGGCGAGAGAGATGGAGGCGATGACAGTGGGAGTTCGGCTTTTCCCCGTTCGGACCATATCCTTGTGGTTGTGTTTATTATGAATATAGAAAATCATTTACAAAGATATTCACGAACACATTGGAAGTAGAAAACGCCACAAAAGTTAGTCTGGGACAGACAGATAGGTAAATAGATAGGACGATTAGAGATAGCTTTGTTATGTTTGTAGCGGTGTGATCGTGTAAAAATGTATTGGGCTGGGTTAATGTATTCGAGATGGAGAGAAAAAAAAACAACAATTTCTGTTGCTATTAGCCATTTTTGTTAAATATGTTTAACCGGAATTTCGACCGTCATGTACTAAACATTCTTTTGCAAGTTTTACTGATATACTTAGAAAGGAAGTGTTCACTCATAGGAGCGTCATGAATGTAATGTATGTATGGGAGGGGGAAAGAGACCGTCTGTACGTTTGCGAGAGAAAGAATTAGAGATAAAACGATAGCGGAGGAATAAAAAGAGAGTGTGTGTGAATGAATGTGTACGCGTGTAAATTAATGTAACTGATAAATTTCGGAAAGCCACTATCGTTATATTTAAAAGGCTGATACTTCTTATTTATTCTCCAGTGAAATTTTACGATACGGATAATTTGTTTATAAAATACATTAAGAGAAAGATTGATTAACAATTAAAAAGAGAGTTACTTTAGGAATCGTCTGTATTTATTGCTCTCAATTATTTATTGCTCCCAATAATTACCAAAAAATATTTGGGAAATCTTCGCGTTACTTCCATCTGATTCATCTCAAACATATAATTGACATTTTACTACTGACACAATCTAAATAAAACAATCCATGTCGAAAAGCAGTTCAGAAAGTATGAATATATTCGGTTATATAGCATTAGCATTAACCTGTATTGCATCAACATTGCATTCAGTGGGAATTTCATTACCAAATTGGCGTGTCACCTTCAAAGCTGGTGAGGAATGGGTAAAGAAAGAAGGAATTATCACGTTGACTAGATGCAAAGAATTTGTATGTACGACAGTAATAGAATTCAGTAATATCAAAGGAGGTGAAGGTAAGTTCTAACATGTATTTTCATTAATAATTGTTTCTATTTTTGGCACAAGGCCAGTAATTATCCCAGTGTATTACTGTAAAGAGCCGTAACTCTATGCTGCAAAGCACGGCATCTGACCCTCTACCGATACTGCCAATCAAATGCTTGATAATTTTCATTAATAATTGTTTCTACTTTTGGCACAAGTGGAGCAATTACCCAGTACATTACTGGTACTTTATTTTATCGACCCCGTAAGGATGAAAGGCAAAGTTAACCTCGGCGGGATTTGAACTCAGAATGATAAGGGCCGTAACTCTATGCGTCAAAGCATGGCGTCCGACCCTCTACCGATACTGCCAATCAGCACGGCATCTGACCCTCTACCGATACTACCAATCCAATGCTTGATAATTTTCATTAATAATGATTTCTAATTTAGGCACAAATCCAACAATTTGTTGGGAGGACCAAATCCATTTAAATCCACTCCAATACGTGACTGGTATTTTATTTCATCGACTCCTGAATGATGAAAGGCAAAGTTGACTTCGGTGGGATTTTAACGAAGAACGTAAAGAGCTGCAACAAATACCACATGGCATTTTGTCTGATGCTCTACCAATTCTGTCAATCCACCACCCTCATTTACATTAATAATGATAATGATAATAATAATTGTTTCTACTTTAGGCACAAGGCCAGCAATTACCCCAGTGCATTACTGGTACTTTATTTTATCGACCCCGTAAGGATGAAAGGCAAAGTTAACCTCGGTTTTTCATCCCTACTACTACTACTACTACTACTACTGCTACTACTACTACTACTACTAATAATAATAATAATAAAAAAAGGGATGGTGGATTGGCAGAATTGGTAGAGCGTCGGATAAAGTGCCATTGCAGCATTTGTGCTGGCTCTTTACGTTCTGTGTTCAAACTCCGTCGAGGTTGACTTTGCCTTTCATCTTTCCAAGGTTGATAAAATAAAATACCAGTCAAATATTGGGGTTGATATAATCGACTTGGCCCAGCCCCTAAAATTTGGTAGATATGCACTTAAATTAGAAAACAATATTAATAATAAAAAAAAAAAACGTTGATTAGCAAAACAAATGTTGCCAACATTTAAGTCACTTAACCTTTTAGCATTTAAACCGGCTGTATTCGACCAGAATCCTCTCACCCTTTTCTGTTCAAACCGGCTGTAACCAGCCATTCATACTGATGTTAAAGTATTTTTCTCAAAATAAATCATATCAAAAGCTCACAGATTCGATATTATGTGAGATAATTATATGAGGGAAAGCCCTTATCATGAAAATACAATAGCAAATATAGAGTAATGTAAATGTTAAAGGGTTAAATCAAACCGTCTACATTTGATAAGAATAGTATGTATTGATAATGTTTTCTGATTTAGGCGCAAAGCAAATCATTTTGAGGGAGGGGAAAGTCGGTTAAATCAATCCCAATGTGTTACTGGTACTTTATTTTATCGACACCGTAAGGATGAAAAGCAAACTTAACCTCGGCTGGATTTCAACTCAGAACATAAAGAGCCATAACCATATGCTGCAAAGCATGTTGTCCGACGCTCTACCGATTACTGCCAATCTAATATTGAGTCAACTATTGTCATAATTCAATGAACTCTCAGTAAAATATCAGACCTGCCAGACTGTAAAAACCCAAACGGGGAGTACCATGAAAAAATGTGCCCCAAACGGAGAGAAATGAGGAGGTTTTACATAATTGTTTCTACTTTAGGCACAAGGCCAGCAATTACCCAGTGCATTACTGGTACTTTATTTTATCGATCCCGTAAGGATGAAAGGCAAAGTCAACCTCGGCGGGATTTGAACTCAGATCGTAAAGGGACGTAACTATGCTGGAAAGCATGGCGTCCGACCCTCTACCGATACTGCCAATCCAATGAAAGCTAAACCCATTTTCATAAGAGAAGACATCTCTCATCCACTCCAAATTGGGTGGGAGATCTCTCCGTCCGACGGGTAGAGTTGATAGGTCTGACATAAGCAATAATATGAAGAGTACTACACACAGATTTTATATGCTCTTTTTTTTATATTAAAATAATATTGTATAAGATTTTTACATTAATAAAATAAAAATGAAATTTAAGCAACGTAGTTTCAACTTTACTGATAGAATTTAAACGCTAGTCATTTATCAAAATTATCCTAAACCGTTTAAATTATGGTAGCTTAGCTCTGGATCAACCTTCCTTGAGCAAATCTATGTTCAAAAATGTTCCAGCCATGGCCATCACATCCTTTTGCACATCATAAGACTACTCTGTCTAATGTGTCATTCCCCTTCTTTAAAGACAGTAAGGTATAATTTGAAGGTGATTTAGCTGTTAATTCCAATAGAGCGAGACACTGGGTAGTAGCTCTGTCCAGCTTGGAATGGTGATCACATTCAGGGTGACTCCCCCAAAAATATATACACACTTTGATTACCTGTACAGGCAATATTTATCAGAATGCTGTTGAAGTGTGTATACCCTTTTTGGGGACACCCTGTATAGTGAAGTTATTCAAGTTGGTAAGAAGAGTGGTGATTTGTCTCAATGTAGTGTTATTCCACAATTTTCTGTATTGCCTAGAAACTACGCAATACGGTAGGTACAGCCTAATGACGTCCGTCACCTCCAAACCAATAATTAGTGCAGATTGGTTGTTGTTATGTTGGCAGGTCTGGGTATGGTTTTGAAGAATATGATTGATTTTTACTTTGTCTTGTATGGAATGTGTTCGGCAAGAGGAGTTGAATGTAAGTTTATGGACTGCCTTGGAGTTGAATGTAAGTTTATGGATTAAATTGGTTTGGTGTAGATTTGTTTGCATTCAAGTTAAATCAATTGATAGGCCTCGTATCAGATACTGGGTTGTTGAATGGGGAAGCAGGTAGGTTTTAATGTGTGTGTGTATATAACATGTGGTGCGGTAAATAAATATATACATATACATCAGGTCAGAACCCAAAGCAACCAGACTACCACAGACACTGCTTCCGTCTTTCCCGCTCTCCTCATCTCTCACTATTATGAGCAAATTGGGGTCCACGCGCTGGCCGCCCCGCGGTCCCGGTGGACAGAATAGAGAAGGCGTTTCCCCGGAGTATGGTGAGGAAGACGCGCTGGAAGAGCCATTCCAGCTCGCAAGGCTCATATTTGCGGGTAACCAACTCCGTGCCGATGGTGGTGAGTAGGGAAGTGAACGTAGAGCCAAGGACACCAGAAGTCTTCATTGTTACGTGTTCGACCGCAAACCTGTCGGAGAGCGACCGATGTTTGGAGAGTTTCCCCTCCTCGGACCGAGGTGCAGTAGATGGACGTCATAGCGTTTCTGCTTTCCTTGGCTATAATTTAGAGGATTCCTACCAGAATAAATTACCCATTATGATATATCAGTTTCTATAAAAGATTATATTTCTCTTAATCGACAACTATTTATGTACTTAATTATTATATATGTGTAACATTTGGGGGTCGACACATTTCACTTGTAATGCTTTCATATATTGGTAGAAACACCACCAGGAAATGAACACAAGCTAAACCAAATACCCAGTTTTCGGTTATATGACAGTACTACTCTTTTAATGAATTATGTAAGTCCTTAAAAGTACTGAAAAAGAATAGATATACGTAACAAATAATTTTGTGTCATATTAGATACTAAAATAAAACTTATTTATGGAAAAAAGTATGAAGTGGGCGAAAAGATTAAAAACAAACAAACTGTTAAACCGGATAGAGAGGCTAGTGTGTATGGAAAGAATCGGATTACATCTACTCTAATGTATATAGTGTTCTATATATGGAACAGCGTGTCTTTGTTTATAACGCAGATGTTTAAATTTAAACTAGAAGCGCACCCGGTGTTGCCCGAGAAATAAACCACTCAGTGTGTGTGTGTGTGTGTGTGTGTGTGTGTGTGTGTGTGTGTGTGTGTGTGTGTGTGTGTGTGTGTGTGTGTGTGTGTGTGTGTGTGTGTGTGTGTCCACGTTTGTGTTCTTGATTTTGTCCCGTACCGTAGCGATTCGGCAGATAATAGATTAAAATTCCATAAAATAAGTAATAGATTAAAATTAGTTATAGGGTCGATATAATCGATAAAATCCTTGAAGACGGTATAGACTTGTCGAATGATTGAAACTGTTAAAAGATCTCTCATTCATTTGTTTATTGATAGTATCTGCATGGAATTAAATGAAACGAAAGTTAACAATACATTGAAAAATGGCCAAAAAGGTGAAGTGAATATAGTTTAACACACACACACACACACACATGGGGAACAACCTTTCTTTCCTTTAAATATGCCTTTTGCTGAATGTAGACTAAATCTGTCTCTGGTAGCTACATCAGTTTATTTCATGTTAGCTGCTATTTCTTTATGCAATGTTGTTGTGTCGAAGAGTTTTATGTGTGTGCGCGCGCGCGCACACCCCCCCCCCCCCCACATATATATATGTATATATGAAAAGACTCAGGACCCCCTACGACTAAGCTCCGGCCGTTTCGACAGCTAGATCCAAACTAAGCCACCAATATCTAGATTCCCGCCGTTCTAATACTGGTGGCTGTGTTCGGCTCTAGCTGTCGAAACGGCTGGAGCTCAGCCGTCGGGGTCCTAACTCTTTTCATATTACTTACTCTACTGCCCTAAGTATTAAGTACTCTGGTGCGTTATGGTCCGCCTAGTAGCTTACCACACCCTCATTGTTTTATATATATATATATATATATATACACAAAACTGAATACTAACCAATACTATTACTAATTCTCACTTATTCCTAATTAAACTATTTTTCACTGTGAACAATTTGTCAGCATTTTCTTTTCCGTTTACCAATATATATATATATATATATATATATATATATATATATATGAAAGTATAGAAATTATTGTGAGCGTGAAGCCAACAGTATTTCATAATATATAAGTGACTATAACGTCAAAATAGAAAAATAGTTAACGTAAGATGTGGGAAAATAATTCAAACTCAATTAAAAAAAAATCAAGACATTGACTTATCCACAGAATTTTGTGAAATCCAGGGAAAAATCAATAGAGCCTTAATTCAGAATAAAATAAAGTCTAAATACTCATCCTACAATTTGGAAAATCTACAAATGCTCTGTATAGTCTTAAAAAGACTATTTCACGAAACTTTCAGTGGGGATGGTCACGGTTGGAGTCTATCGTCAGCAGAGCTCAAAATCCGATAACCCTAATCCCACTGTAGAATATGCCAAAAGGGAATTTAAAACAGGCTAGTTTACATCATGCGTAATTATGAAAATAATGCACATGGAGAAACATGGCTGGTGACGTCAGAATGAGACGAATGTCTGTTTACAAGAAACAACAGTAAAAAACATTCCGAAAAAAAACAACTCTACAAATGTAAGGAGTTCAGCAAAAACAGCAATATTATCGCGGTTTAAAAAAAAAAAAGACCGGGATTAGTCACAAATAATTTTAAGCACTCTAGGAAATAATTCCGAGTATAAATATAAATGAAAGTATAGAAATTATTGTGAGCGTGAAGCCAACAGTATTTCATAATATATAAGTGACTATAACGTCAAAATGGAAAAATAGTTAACGTAAGATGTGGGAAAATAATTCAAACTCAATTCAAAAAAGAAATTAAGACATTGACTTATCCACAGAATTTTGTGAAGTCCAGGGAAAAATCAATCGAGCCTTAATTCAGAATAAAATAAAGTCTAAATACTCATCCTACAATTTGGAAAATCTACAAATGCTCTGTATA
>OZ024740.1:294935096-295100096 GCA_964016885.1 Eledone cirrhosa
ACATATATCAAGCGAATTAGCAGAGTTGTTAGAGCATCGGATAGAATGCTTTGCGCTATTCATTTCGGTTCTCTGTGCTCTGAATTAAAATTTTGCCGAGGTCAACTTTGCCATTAATCCTTCCACACTCGATTAAAAAGCATCAATCCGGGATCGGACTCGATTCTTCCCCTATATCTCTTTCTTGCTTCCTCTCTAATATTTTCTCACCTTCCCTTGAAGAATTTGACAGTGCTCAGACTTGGAAGGAAGATGGGCTCCACCAGGTTTAAAGTGCCCAAGAAACGTCGTATGTCACTACGTGTTTCTACGTCGCCACCAGGAAGTACAGATTCATACATGTATGTATGAACCTGTAACTCATGATAGAGTCTTAGGGGTATTTTAAACCTGACGGTGCTCATCCCCTTTCTAAGTTTGAACACAGTAATTTCTTCTTCTTCTTCTTCGTCGTCGTCTTCTTCTTCTTCTTCTTCTTCTTCGAGAGAGAGAGGACTCACTACTAGACTGGTACTTTTTTTTTTACCGAATTCGAAATAATTAAAGGCAAATTTGACCTCGGCAGGATTTGAACTCTGAGAGATCAGAGAACTGAAACGAGTATCGCAAAGCATTTTATACGATTCTCTAATCACCCTGCCAATTCCCCGCCTATAATTCTAATGTATGCATCATGGCAATAGTGTAAAATATATTTATTGAAATTTGAAAAATGTCAATATAAATTACTTCTTATAATATCAAATATCTACCATCCACACCTTATTATATACAAAATACAAACATATAAACTTAACCCCATGCTCCAAAGTCAATTCTTTTTTTTTATACAATGTTGTGACTCTAATTAAAATACCTTACGTATGTTCCCTTATGTTCTCAGTTGAATTACCACCAGAGTTGACTTTACCTTTTACCCTTTCCGGATCTGAAAAATACAATATTAGATCCCCCGGCTCCGTCCCCGTGACACGTTTTTCCTTCATAGATTGATCTGTAGATGTAAAGGATGGTTATCAACCGCATTAATCTCAGTTGTCCTACAAATGTCATATGCACTTTCTCTCCCTTTCTTTTGCTTGAAACACTACTGTATTGAACGACCTTGTGATTACATTTAAGAAATCTTTATTCTAATTCATGTAATTTTATTTATTAATTGCTATTTAATTAAATGTAATTAAAATGAAAATATATTCTTCTTTTTGTCATTATTTGTTAGACATTTAGAATTAAATTTTTTCAGAACCTTTATTCAGTTCGATAATATTTCATGTTTTTCAGGTTTGTTTATTTTGATGTCCGTATTCATCTTCATTGCTATGTACCAGGTCGCCCAACAGAAAAATATCTACAATGATATTGAAATTCGACTCGGTTATCCTGTTGGGTTTTGCATAATTGCCGGAGTGTTAGCTATAGCAGCTGCCATATTAACTGCAGTTTCGTCAATCAGAGCCGAAAGAGACAATGAAGATTTTTATTAACGTTTTTTTTTTGCTACTCTGTTTCTCATTTAAATTTCTCATCTTTGTTGCTAAATTTTCTTTCCTTTGGTATAGAAAATTATATTTGTTGTCTAGCCACAAACGCTGAAGGATAAAAGAGTTATAAAGAGAAATTCAAACTTTTTGAAATATATATTAATTGAATCTATAGAAGAACTCTTTGTTATATCATGTTTCACGAATATTATTTAGATATATGAATATATAGGGCGGTGAATTGGCAGTATCGGTAGAGGGTCGGACATGCTTTCCAGCGTAGTTACGTCCCTTTACGATCTGAGTTCAAATCCCGCCAAGGTTAACTTTGCCTTTCATCCTTACGGGGTCGATAAAATAAAGTACCCGTAATTATACTGGGTAATTGCTGGCCTTGTGCCAAAAAGTAGAAGCAATTATTTAGATATATGAATCACCTGAAACATCGCATAGTTCGACTATATTCCATCTAATGGTTGGATTTATCAGGGATTAAAAATAAAAGAGTAGCCAATAGAATAGATACAATACATAGACAGATAAGTTGTATTATATTGAAACAAACTTTATTATTAATGTAAACGTCTGTGTTATTGCATTTATGCATATGTATATCTGTATTTTTTAAAAGTATTTTAAAATGCTGTTTATGGAGAGTTGTAAAAGCCACAGCGCTGGTAAGCATATAATCATTTTACGAGCAAGCACACTGGAAAAGAGGACACACACACACACACACACACACACACACACACATATATATATATATATGTGTGTGTGATATATATGTCTATATTTCAAATTATAAGATCTAGAATTTTCAAAGCAAATTTTATTAGGTATGAAACAGATTAAAATATTTTACAAATAAACTAAATATGATGTAGATGCAGTTTTAGTTAGCTGCAGCTATGCCAGTTGCATCAACTGTCAAAACAATTGTTGAGGTAATGACGTATGCTCCTTTAAATACAAACGAATCGGTTTCACATCACGTCGTCGTCTTCCTGCTATCGCCAATTGATAATTTCCTAAAAAATAAATCAATGATAAAAAGAATTATTCAATGTAACTAAAAAGCAATAATAAATTTCAATGTAATTCCTTTTTATTTGAATATTTTATCGTTTTTATTTTTCAAAAATAATTGTTTCTACTTTAGGCACAAGGCCAGCAGTTTGAAGGGGAGGGGAAAGTCGATTAAATTGACTCCAGTGCATTACTTGTGCTATATTTATTGACCCGTAGGGATGACAGGCAAAGCTAACCTCGGTGGGATTTGAAATCAGAACGCAAAGGGTCGTAACTCTATGCTGCTAAGAATGTTGTCCGGCGCTCTACTGATTCTGCCAATCCAAATATAAGTATAAAAATAAAACATATAAAAAATAAAATTAGGGTACACTAAAATAAAGCAACAAACACAGAAACGACTATATAAACACACACACACACACACACACACACACACACACACACACACACACACACACACACACACACACACACACACATATACTGGGAGTTACCAGTTTATATTAGTAAGACTAGATACTTAGGAAAGTGGAGTGTAGGTATTGTAAAGAGTTACTCGATGGTTGAGCTCTTGCCCTCGAAACGGCACATTTGAATCAGCAGACGGCAAATTAATAAACCAGGTTGCAAATCAGAGACTACATGGAGATACGACAATAAAATTCAGTAAGATCGTCGAATATTAGATTCGCAGTATTATCCCTTTGTCACTACACAGAATTTCTTATACGTTAATTTTCTATTCAAGATAGAGTAGCCTTTTTTGCCATAAGTTATTCGGCTGCACTTCTTTGTTGTCTATTATTGTAGTAAGGCAACATTAAATCACAAGGAATTATCCCCTAGTGTCAACAATTATCACCAGGGGACGTTGCTCTCTCCCGCAGCTATTGACTAATGAACATCTTAATCACGTTCGTCAATACAAGTGAACCATATTCTTAGGTCTACTATCATGTGCTGTATGACAGTTTAGCAGGATGGTTAGTCGTGGTCGCCACTTTAACAGGGTAGTTGAATGAAGGTCGTTAGTTGCCAGTGTGGTAAGTGATAGTATCCTCGTTGGATTATCTTGTCGACATAGACGTGAGGGAAGGTCCCTCGATCTATTTACCATCTTAGTATTTACAATATTCCTTCCGTCAGGTCGCCAATTCCAGCAGCATGGATTATAGATGTTATTGAGACACGAGTAACATAATAATGATTTCAACAGCAGAAATTAGAGATGAAATGTATGTTTATTTTTGATGTAGCACAAACAATGTTTGTTAACTTATATGGTTGAAGTTACAGATAAAAAGAGGTTACAAAGGGGAATGTGCCATTGCGCCGAAAAGCCGGCGAGGCTAGGGTGCAATATCTCACCGTTACATTATGCGTGTTGCTGGCTCGAAGTTTCTGGTACAAGAGAGAGATTCTTCAAATCTTCGCGGGGAATTTCTTCCTCGGGGCGCGTAGGGATACATCCTCTTCTACTGGCGCTGATTGGCTGAACTGAGCCAAATCACGCACAGAGAATGTATGTGAGCCCGCGGAATGTAGGTCACTACAACAGGAATGAAATGATGTGCTGCGAAAGCTGAGACATTCGATCTTCGATGGAAGCCTGGGCAGTGCACTCTACATGTGAATGGAGTTCCAATGAAGCAGGTGGAGAAGTTCAAGTATCTTGGGGTCGTGCTCACGAGTAATGGAAGGCATGAAGCTGAATTAAGTGCACGAATTGTAAAAGCTGGTGCATTACTGCACCAGCTTCAGCATTCAGTAATCAGAAGAAGGGAGGTAGGTGTAAAATCCAAATTCGCTATCTTCAATTCGGTTTTTGTGTCAATCCTTATCTATGGTCATGAATCTTGGGTAATGACCGAAAGAATACGGTCACGAATACAAGCGATCGAAATGGGGTTCCTTCGAAGGGTCTTATGGGTAACATTACTCGATAGAGTGCGTAGCTTAGAGATCAGAGAGCTGTTTCCGGTAGGGCCACTATCGGAGCTATGACCTCTCAGAGGTCATAGCTCCGATATTACAGACATGTGGTGAGAATGTCCCCGGAAAGAATCGCTGGACTGATTTTACGGGAAAAAGCAACCGACAGGAAACCCAAGATGGTTGGATTACATCCATGAGCTCAGTTGGTCTCACTTGGGAATCCAGACTATCTTGATGTTCGAACAACTGGAACACTCGTCGTCGAAAACGGCGGAAGTCCAGCACCCCCACCCCCCCCGCACACGCACACACGCACACACACACACACACACAGATAAACATAGATACTTACGTAGCGCATTTACTGCAAGGTCATCGGCCACTGAATAACGACTTTTGTATCCAAAGTCAAGCATTTTGCCTATAGCGCTGGCATTTCTTGTGTTTCTTAATTTACTGCGTCTGCCAAATCAAACATTGAAGCATATAACTTTATATTATACTAAACAAAAGACATAATTAAAATAAACTTATACTGGCCGACATTGTAGAAATTCAATTATTTAACAATCACCAAGTACTAAAGATCGATATAACATTTAATAATATAATTGTCCTGGGTTTTAAACAAATTCGTGGACACACTCTTATCATCCCCTTTCTATAAGGACTTGTTACAGCGTTCGCTCAAAAAACACCACCACGGCTCTCTGCCTTTTACTGTCACACTCTCTCATACAGACTTTATCACTCCCGTTTCATAACGACTTCATACAGCATTAAACTTTAAAAAATCACTACCGCCGCGCTCTCTTTCTCTTTCTCCCCTTCTCTCCCTCGCTCGCTCACTTTCAAATACATCCTGTTACCATCCTCTTTCCAGCACGACATACTTTTTAAACTGGAGATAAGACGTGGTTACACGGCTACGACCTGGAAACTAAAGCTTAGTCATCACAGTGGAAGCTTCCAATATCGCCAAAGATTAAAATAGCACGTCAGGTGCGGAGTAATATCAAGGTGATGCTCACAGTATTACCCAGCTTAGTGTATGAAAGTAGAAGGGGTCTACTTCGACGGGGTTTAGCAAATGAACACTAAGAACGTAATTATTTTTATCAGCCTAAGGCACTCAACATGTGTATGGAGTGCCTCTGAAGCAGGTGAGAAGTTCAAGTATCGGGGGGGGGGGGGGCGTGTTCACTAGTGATGGAAGGCAAGAGGCTGAATTGAGTGCAAGAATTGCTGGAGCTGGTGCAGCATTCAGTAATCAGAAAAAAGGAGGGGGTGAAAAAGCCAAACTCGCTAGCTTCAATTCGGTATTTGTGCCAACCCTTATGTATGCTCATAAATCTTGAGTAATGACCGAAAGAATACGATCCCGAATACAAGCGCCCGAAATGGGGTTCCTTCGAAGGGTCTTTGGAATCACGTTACTCGATAGAGTGCATAGCTTGGAGATCAGAGAATCACTTCAGGTAGAGGCGCTACTTCTCCGGATTGAGAGATCACAGCTCCTAAACTATAGGCATGTAGTTAGAATATCTCAGGAAAGAATCACTGGACAGATTTCACGGGAAAACCCCACAGACAGGAGATCCAGGGACAGACAATGAGCAAGATGGTTGGATAAGATCCATGAGCTCAGCTGGTTGCACTTCGGGATCCAGCCGGATCAGTTTGAGACGGTTGCTTCTGACAGGACCCACTGGAAGGAGTGTTAAGGGATTCTGCCCCTACGACCCTCTAAGGAACAAGTAGGCCAAAAAGAAGAAGAAGAAGAAGAAGAAGAATCATTATACTCACTTCATTAGAGCCTGAATTATATTAGGGAGATAATAAGGTGGAATGTAACTTGCTCCTTCTAATGGCGCCAGCTTTCCTGCTTCAGAGTTTTGATTGCATGCGAACCTGAAATGTTACAAACATATAATCTGTTAAACAGTAGAACCTGAAGAAACTTGTGATTGTATTCAACGGCAAATAGTTATGCAAAAAGTTCAAGCAGTGGAATAAATCTTATACTGCGCGGGATACGAGAAGTCTAACGTTTCAGATGGAACCTTCTTGTTGGAGAGAAATAAATGTTAGGCTTTAAGTGATATAGAAAACAAGTTTCAAGATATTGTCGACTTTATCGAGTTCAAACAACGCAAATCTACCCGGACACCAAGCTTAGAACGCTTCAGCTTTAGTGATTTGTTTATGAAGAAATGTTACTGTAATTTAGATATATTCAGTGTTTTAAAAATGCATAAATATTACTCAGGTACCTTCAAAGCTATAGCAATATCACAAACCAGTAGATAAGGGTGGTACAGGAACCCACAAAGCTTTAGCAATGTCACAATTAAACCAGTAGTCAAAGGTGGTACAGGTACCCACAAAGCTATAGCAATGTCACAAACCAGTTGACAAGGGTGGTACAGGTACCCACAAAGCTATAGCAATGTCACAAACCAGTTGTCAAGGGTGGTACAGGAACCCACAAAGCTTTAGCAATGTCACAATTAAACCAGTAGTCAAAGGTGGTACAGGTACCCACAAAGCTACAGCAATGTCACAAACCAGTTGACAAGGGTGGTACAGGTACCCACAAAGCTATAGCAATGTCACAAGGGTGGTACTGTTGTGGTTTGGCGGACTGGGACGAAGTTTTCCGGCAGCTCAGAAATATAGATTTCTACAGAAAGCCGCCAAAGAGTCATATAATTCCAGATAAAACTAAAAGAGTATCACGAATCATTAAGGCACTTACTTTTTCTGCATTTCTCCCATTGCTACGTACCTCATCTTAAGTACACTTCGTACCTATACCATTTATTCCCCACTAAACTGTGCAAACTCAACCCCCCTGGTTGTTCCATAGTCTCAACCTGCAGTTGAACCAATTAACTCTTCTCCAGCCAGCTTGACAAACTCACATTACCTCTTATTGATCTCCTACCATCTGATATAAAAAATACTAATACGGTAGGGTTTCACAGACATAAGGCATTGAAATGAAAAGCTTCAAGCAGTTGGTAGACAAAAACTTCCTCTAAGGGTGTTTAAAATCTAAAAAAAAAGAAGTAAATAATAAGGAAAGGAGATAGCTCAAATAGGATCGCCTAATAGAGGTTTTTGGACAATATAGACCAGGCACGTCAAACATGCGGCCCTTTGCAAGCACACCTGCGGCCCGCACAAAGGTTTTTATCTTCGTAATATAAAATTTAAAAAAAACAGTTGTAATGTGTGCAATTAGTTGTCGTATGTGGCCCTCAGACAACACATATGTGACCCATGTGGTCCTCGGGGGACCTTCAGTTAGACATGTCTGATATAGACTATATTTTAACCTGTAATCCATGTTTCATTTCTGTCGCATCTCATTTCTCTCTCTCTCGTAATTTCTCCTTCTCTAGAAGGACCTACATAGTAGATGGGATCCGCCAGGTTTAACATTCCCAAGACACGCTGTATGCCACTGCACCGTCCCCTACAACACCATCACGAGTTTATAATTATTAATTTTCATTATACTATTGTAGCTGTCTCAGTGGCCTAGTTGGAGGAACCATAGACGGTGGTGATCCTGTTCTGAAGTTCGATCCTGGTCGGGAGTAGGGTTACCGGTAAACCTTTTCAGTTTTTTTTTCTATGAGATGTATAATAAAAACTGAAAAAGATTACATGCACCACTTGACCAGGATTGAACCCAAGACCAGAAGCTCTACCGTCTCTAGCACTTAACGCTAGGCCACTGAGACAAATCTGAAAAATCTACTGAAAATTCATACTTATAAACCTACTTTCAAAATTCCGACGAATCCCGCCCAGCTCATTAACTTTCTTTTAAAATTTCAAGTTTTTTCTTTTAAAATGGCTAGTGTTCCTCCAGCTAAGAGAAAAGGGAAATTGAACGAAGAAAGGCGAGTGTTTCAAGAAAAGTGGGAATTACAGTATTTTTGCACAACGGTGAACGGAAAGATACACTGTTTAATTTGCAACAACTGCATCGCCACGCCAAAAGAGTACAATTTGAAAAGGCATTATGAAACGAACCATCGATCTTACGATACATATGAAGGCCCAATGCGTGTTTCAAGACTCAAGGAATTGAAGGCTAACTTGACATAGCAACAGACCTGTTTTATGTAAATTCAGGAAGAGAATGTCGCTTACGTTACTGCAAGTTGTGAATGGGAAATCTTACAGTGAAGGAGATTTTGTAAAGCAATGCCTTGTAAAAACACCTGAAATTGTATGTCCAGAGAAAGCACAGTTATTCAAAGACATTTCATTAACCAAGAACACTGTTTCTGAACGGTTTGATGAAGGCTGTATCATCAAGGTTTGAACATTTTTCTATTGCTATTAATGAGACCGTTGACATCACTGGAATAGCACAGCTTGCATTCTTCATCAGGGCCCGTGACAGTGAATTTAATATTTATGAAGAACTGATTGAACTAGTCCCCATGCACCACACTATAACAAACGAGGACATCTTTGAGAAGGTCGAGCAGGCTCTGCATGACTATGGTTTTGATTTGAGTAAACTTGCATGCTTATCTACTGACGGTGCTGCGAATATGGTTGGCAGACATAATGGTGTTACTGCCAAGTTACGAACAAAAATAGAAAACTCGCATCCAGATTCATCATTTGAACATTTTTGCTGTATTATTCATCAGCAAAATTTGTGTTTTAAAATTGCATCATGTGGTTAGCTTGGTCACAAAGACTGAACTATATCAGAAGTCGTGCTCTCAAACGCCGCCAGTTCAGCCGTCAGTTCAGCCAGTATATGGATAATCAGTTCACCGATGTTCCATTCTATACAGAAGTCTGCTGGTTGTCATGTCACAAAGTGCTGAAAAGATTCTATTTGTTGAGACAAGAAATAATTATGCTTTTGGAGATGAAGAGTCAAAACACCGATGAAATAAAAGATGAAAGTTGACTCCAAGATCTGGCTTTTGCTGTGGATATTACTGTACAATTAACTGATCTTAATTTGAAATTACAAAGTAAAAACAAACTTATCATTCAGTTGTATGATGACATCAAGTGCTTCATTAGAAAACTAAGCTTATGAAAGTCACAGTTGTCAAATGAAAATTTAGTTCATTTTCCTACGTGTAAAGAGCTGAAAATCACTGCCAATACTGATTCTGTACTTAGCTTTGCTAAATATAACAATCACCTGGAATTATTGTCAAAGGAATTTCAGGAAAGATTTTGTGATTTCTCATCTTTTGAATATCAGTTTGCATTATTCTCAGCACCATTCACCTTTGATGTTGCCAAGGCAGAAGAAAGCCTGCAGATGGAACAATTGTAAATGCAGTCAGATTTTACACTCAGAGCAAAGTATCTTGAAGTGGGGATACCTGGTTTCTTTTCATACCTTACTGAAAAGTTAAAAAACTTCAGAAAGTTTGACACAAGCATTATGGCAATGTTTGATTCTATGTATATGAACAGTTATTTTCCTTCATGAAATTAACAAAAACTTCTCAGAGAACAAGGCTGACTGATCAACACTTGTCATCTCTGATCAAAGTCGGAACTGTACAGACATTTCAGCCAGACATACCAAAAATTGTCAACAAAAAGAGGTGTCAAGCATCAGGACAAAACACTAAAAGTAGTTGAATAGAAGCAAATAAATGTTCAGTTTTGTAATTTTTGTACAATGTATTTGTTGTTGTTGCAAGCTGCAAGTATGTTGCCACTTAAGATTTTAGTTTTTTGTCAAACCACTTCATTACTTTGTATTCATGAATGCTGCTAAAACATTTGTATGTACATTGTATGTTTCTAAATTTAAGTAACAAATTTTTCTCCCATAAATTTTATTAAATGACTTTAATTAGTTGTAATGTACACCATTAGTTCTGTGCGGCCCTCAGACAACACATATGTGACCCATGCGGCCCTTTGGGGATCCTTAGTTTGACATGACTGATATAGACAATACTGATTAGAATAGACCTATCCTTTAAAATTAACTGGTGAGAGAATGAGTATGTTTCAGTCTTATGAGATTTCTTCAGCGAAGCAATTTCTATTCAGTTAAGACAATGTGGATACACACCTATAGTTACCTGCGTATGCCCACATAAACACCCCCAGATAAGTATACGGTTCTACTTTTGTATATACATTCTGGAGGATTGTGTATACAAACATACACAGGCACACATGCAGGTACACAGTCATACACATACACACTTGGCCAAAATCTGTATATGTACATATATCTTGGATCTAGCTGGTGTACATGTACTCACATGTAAAACAAAAGGTAAAGGACTCTTAACTTCTGATGGAGTTATATGGGTGCCGTCCTTGGGCATTTTAAAATCTGGCGAACCCCATTCCTCTCCAGCGCGGAACACAGCTGATTTCTCCCAGAGAAAGACAGAGAGAAAGAGAAAGAAAACAGAGAGAGAGAAACAGAGAGAGAGATAGAGAGAGAGAGAGAAAGAGAGGGGGGGGGGACAGAAGAACCAAACTCGGATAATAGACTGGTACTTTATTTATCGACACCAAAAGGATGAAAGGTAAAGTTAATCTCAACGGGATTTGAACACAGCCTGCAGCGAACCGCAAAAATACCGAAGATTTTTTATCCAGCGCCCTAATACCTCTTCCAATTCGCCACCTTTACATATGCAGGGACATATACTTGCAGTAATAAAAGAAAAGATAAATAAAAAGAATAAAGAAAGCAAGTAAAAGTAAATAAATAAAACCTAAACGATATGAATATCAACTATACACATACGGTTGAAATTTATATTCAATATTTTATATTAATCTTCTCATGTGTATATAAGATATAAGTATGTATAGACGCGAAACTCATGATGGTGTTGTAGGGGTGGTGCAGTGGCATATAGCTTGTCTTGGGCACTTAAAACCTGGCAGATCCCATCTACTCTGTAGGTTCTTCTAGAGAAGGAAAGATTACGAGAGAGAGAGAGGGTGAGAGAGAGAGAGAGAGAGAGGGAGAAGGAGAGAGAGAGAGGGAGAGAGAAGGCAAAGTTGACCTCGTCGGGTTTTGAACTTAGAGCGGAGAGCCAGAACGAATACAACAAACCATTTTATCTGACGTCTGAATGAGCCTGCCACTCCTCTCACTCTGTCACTCCTCTCACTCTGTCACATCTCCACCTCTGTCACTTCTCTCACTCTGTCACATCTCCACCTCTGTCACTTCTCTCACTCTGTCACATCTCCACCTCTGTCACTTCTCTCACTCTGTCACATCTCCACCTCTGTCACATCTCCACCTCTGTCACTTCTCTCACTCTGTCACATCTCCATCTCTGTCACTTCTCTCACTCTGTCACTTCTCTCACTCTGTCACATCTCCACCTCTGTCACTTCTCTCACTCTGTCACATCGCCACATCTGTCACTTCTCTCATTCTGTCACATCTCCACCTCTGTCAATTCTCTCACTCTGTCACATCTCCACCTCTGTCACATCTCCACCTCAGTCACTTCTCTCACTCTGTCACATCTCCATCTCTGCCACTTCTCTCACTCTGTCACATCTCCATCTCTGCCACTTCTCTCACTCTGTCACTTCTCTCACTCTGCCACTTCTCTCACTCTGTCACATCTCTCACTCTGTCACATCTCCACCTCTGTCACTTCTCTCACTCTGTCACATCTCCATCTCTGTCACTTCTCTCACTCTGTCACATCTCCATCTCTGCCACTTCTCTCACTCTGTCACATCTCCATCTCTGTCATTTCTCTCACTCTGTCACATCTCCACCTCTGTCACATCTCCACCTCTGTCACTTCTCTCACTCTGTCACATCTCCACCTCTGTCACATCTCCATCTCTGTCACTTCTCTCACTCTGTCACATCTCCACCTCTGTCACATCTCCACCTCTGTCACTTCTCTCACTCTGTCACATCTCCACCTCTGTCACATCTCCACCTCTGTCACTTCTCTCACTCTGTCACATCTCCACCTCTGTCACTTCTCTCACTCTGTCACATCTCCACCTCTGTCACATCTCCACCTCAGTCACTTCTCTCACTCTGTCACATCTCCATCTCTGCCACTTCTCTCACTCTGTCAAATCTCCATCTCTGCCACTTCTCTCACTCTGTCACTTCTCTCACTCTGCCACTTCTCTCACTCTGTCACATCTCTCACTCTGTCACATCTCCACCTCTGTCACTTCTCTCACTCTGTCACATCTCCATCTCTGTCACTTCTCTCACTCTGTCACATCTCCATCTCTGCCACTTCTCTCACTCTGTCACATCTCCATCTCTGTCACTTCTCTCACTCTGTCACATCTCCACCTCTGTCACATCTCCACCTCTGTCACTTCTCTCACTCTGTCACATCTCCACCTCTGTCACATCTCCACCTCTGTCACTTCTCTCACTCTGTCACATCTCCACCTCTGTCACTTCTCTCAGTCTGTCACATCGCCACATCTGTCACTTCTCTCATTCTGTCACATCTCCACCTCTGTCAATTCTCTCACTCTGTCACATCTCCACCTCTGTCACATCTCCACCTCAGTCACTTCTCTCACTCTGTCACATCTCCATCTCTGCTACTTCTCTCACTCTGTCACATCTCCATCTCTGCCACTTCTCTCACTCTGTCACTTCTCTCACTCTGCCACTTCTCTCACTCTGTCACTTCTCTCACTCTGTCACATCTCCACCTCTGTCACTTCTCTCACTCTGTCACATCTCCATCTCTGTCACTTCTCTCACTCTGTCACATCTCCATCTCTGCCACTTCTCTCACTCTGTCACATCTCCATCTCTGTCACTTCTCTCACTCTGTCACATCTCCACCTCAGTCACATCTCCACCTCTGTCACTTCTCTCACTCTGTCACATCTCCACCTCTGTCACATCTCCACCTCTGTCACTTCTCTCACTCTGTCACATCTCCATCTTTGTCACTTCTCTCACTCTGTCACATCTCCACCTTTGTCACATCTCCACCTCTGTCACTTCTCTCACTCTGTCACATCTCCACCTCTGTCACTTCTCTTACTCCGTCACATCTCCACCTCTGTCACATCTCCACCTCTGTCACTTCTCTCACTCTGTCACATCTCCATCTCTGTCACTTCTCTCACTCTGTCACATCTCCACCTCTGTCACTTCTCTCACTCTGTCACATCTCCACCCCTGTCACATCTCTCACTCTGTCACATCTCCACCTCTGTCACATCTCCACTTCTGTCACATCTCCACCTCTGTCACTTCTCTCACTCTGTCACATCTCCATCTCTGTCACTTCTCTCACTCTGTCACATCTCTCACTCTGTAACATCTCCACCTCTGTCACTTCTCACACTCTGTCACATCTCCACCTCTGTCACATCTCCACTTCTGTCACATCTCCACCTCTGTCACTTCTCTCACTCTGTCACATCTCCATCTCTGTCACTTCTCTCACTCTGTCACTTCTTTCACTCTGTCACATATCCACCTCTGTTACATCTCTCACTCTGTCATATCTCCACCTCTGCCACTTCTCTCACTCTGTCACATCTCCACCTCTGTCACTTCTCTCACTCTGTCACATCTCCATCTTTGTCACTTCTCTCATTCTGTCACATCTCCACCTCTGTCACATCTCCACCTCTGTCACTTCTCTCACTCTGTCACATCTCCACCTCTGTCACTTCCCTCACTCTGTCACATCTCCACCTCTGTCACTTCCCTCACTCTGTCACATCTCCACCTCTGTCACTTCTCTCACTCTGTCACATATCCATCTCTGCCACTTCTCTCACTCTGTCACTTCTCTCACTCTGCCACTTCTCTCACTCTGTCACTTCTCTCACTCTGTCACATCTCCACCTCTGTCACTTCTCTCACTCTGTCACATCTCCATCTCTGCCACTTCTCTCACTCTGTCACATCTCCATCTCTGTCACTTCTCTCACTCTGTCACATCTCCACCTCTGTCACATCTCCACCTCTGTCACTTCTCTCACTCTGTCACATCTCCATCTTTGTCACTTCTCTCACTCTGTCACATCTCCACCTCTGTCACATCTCCACCTCTGTCACTTCTCTCACTCTGTCACATCTCCAGCTCTGTCACTTCTCTTACTCTGTCACATCTCCACCTCTGTCACATCTCCACCTCTTTCACTTCTCTCACTCTGTCACATCTCCATCTCTGTCACTTCTCTCACTCTGTCACATCTCCACCTCTGTCACTTCTCTCACTCTGTCACATCTCCACCCCTGTCACATCTCTCACTCTGTCACATCTCCATCTCTGTCACATCTCCACTTCTGTCACATCTCCACCTGTGTCACTTCTCTCACTCTGTCACATCTCCATCTCTGTCACTTCTCTCACTCTGTCACATCTCTCACTCTGTCACATCTCCACCTCTGTCACTTCTCACACTCTGTCACATCTCCACCTCTGTCACATCTCCACTTCTGTCACATCTCCACCTCTGTCACTTCTCTCACTCTGTCACATCTCCATCTCTGTCACTTCTCTCACTCTGTCACTTCTCCAGCTCTGCCACTTCTCTCACTCTGTCACATATCCACCTCTGTTACATCTCTCACTCTGTCATATCTCCACCTCTGCCACTTCTCTCACTCTGTCACATCTCCACCTCGATCACTTCTCTCACTCTGTCACATCTCCATCTTTGTCACTTCTCTCATTCTGTCACATCTCCACCTCTGTCACATCTCCACCTCTGTCAATTCTCTCACTCTGTCACATCTCCACCTCTGTCACATCTCCATCTCTGTCACATCTCTCACTCTGTCACTTCTCTCACTCTGTCACATCGCCACCTCTGTCACTTCTCTCACTCTGTCACATCTCCACCTCTATCACATCGCCACCTCTGTGACTTCTCTCACTCTGTCACATCTCCATCTCTGTCACTTCTCTCACTCTGTCACATCTCCACCTCTGTCACTTCTCTCACTCTGTCACATCTCCACCTCTGTCACTTCTCTAACTCTGTCACATATCTACCTCTGTCACTTCTCTCACTCTGTCACAGCTCCATCTTTGTCACTTCTCTCACTCTGTCACATCTCCACCTCTGTCACTTCTCTCACTCTGTCACATCTCCATCTCTGTCACTTCTCTCACTCTGTCACATCTCCAGCTCTGCCACTTCTCTCACTCTGTCACATA
The DNA here is from genome assembly GCA_964016885.1 of Eledone cirrhosa. NCBI lineage: Eukaryota > Metazoa > Mollusca > Cephalopoda > Octopoda > Eledonidae > Eledone > Eledone cirrhosa. Next base: position 294,950,725 of record OZ024740.1, read on the forward strand.
TTCACCTCTGTTACATCTCTCACTCTGTCATATCTCCACCTCTGCCACTTCTCTCACTCTGTCACGACTCCATCTCTGTCACTTCTCTCACTCTGTCATATCTCCACCTCTGCCACTTCTCTCACTCTGTCACATCTCCATCTCTGTCACTTCTCTCACTCTGTCATATCGCCACCTCTGCCACTTCTCTCACTCTGTCATATCTCCACCTCTGCCACTTCTCTCACTCTGTCACATATCCACCTCTGTCACTTCTCTCACTCTGTCACATCTCCATCTTTGTCACTTCTCTCACTCTGTCACATATCCACCTCTGTCACATCTCCACCTCTGTCACTTCTCTCACTCTGTCACATCTCCACCTCTGTCACTTCTCTTACACTGTCACATCTCCACCTCTGTCACATCTCCACCTCTGTCACTTCTCTCACTCTGTCACATCTCCATCTCTGTCACTTCTCTCACTCTGTCACATCTCCAGCTCTGCCACTTCTCTCACTCTGTCACATCTCCATCTCTGTTACTTCTCTCACTCTGTTACATCTCCAGCTCTGCCACTTGTCTCACTCTGTCACATATCCACCTCTGTTACATCTCTCACTGTCATATATCCACCTCTGCCACTTCTCTCACTCTGTCACATCTCCACCTCTGTCACTTCTCTCACTCTATCACATCTCCACCTCTGTCACTTCACTCACTCTGTCACATCTCCACCTCTGTCACTTCTCTCACTCTGTCACATCTCCACCTCTGTCACATCTCCACCTCTGTCACTTCTCTCACTCTGTCACATCTCCATCTCTGTCACTTCTCTCACTCTGTCACTTCTCTCACTCTGTCACATCTCCACCTCTGTCACTTCTCTCACTCTGTCACATCTCCACCTCTGTCACTTCTCTCACTCTGTCACATCTCCACCTCTGTCACTTCTCTCACTCTGTCACATCTCCACCTCTGTCACATCTCCACCTCTGTCACTTCTCTCACTCTGTCACATCTCCATCTCTGTCACTTCTCTCACTCTGTCACTTCTCTCACTCTGTCACGTCTCCACCTCTGTCACTTCTCTCACTCTGTCACATCGCCACATCTGTCACTTCTCTCATTCTGTCACATCTCCACCTCTGTCAATTCTCTCACTCTGTCACATCTCCACCTCTGTCACATCTCCACCTCAGTCACTTCTCTCACTCTGTCACATCTCCATCTCTGCCACTTCTCTCACTCTGTCACATCTCCATCTCTGCCACTTCTCTCACTCTGTCACTTCTCTCACTCTGCCCACTTCTCTCACTCTGTCACATCTCTCACTCTGTCACATCTCCACCTCTGTCACTTCTCTCACTCTGTCACATCTCCATCTCTGTCACTTCTCTCACTCTGTCACATCTCCATCTCTGCCACTTCTCTCACTCTGTCACATCTCCATCTCTGTCACTTCTCTCACTCTGTCACATCTCCACCTCTGTCACATCTCCACCTCTGTCACTTCTCTCACTCTGTCACATCTCCACCTCTGTCACATCTCCATCTCTGTCACTTCTCTCACTCTGTCACATCTCCACCTCTGTCACATCTCCACCTCTGTCACTTCTCTCACTCTGTCACATCTCCACCTCTGTCACATCTCCACCTCTGTCACTTCTCTCACTCTGTCACATCTCCACCTCTGTCACTTCTCTCACTCTGTCACATCTCCACCTCTGTCACATCTCCACCTCAGTCACTTCTCTCACTCTGTCACATCTCCATCTCTGCCACTTCTCTCACTCTGTCACATCTCCATCTCTGCCACTTCTCTCACTCTGTCACTTCTCTCACTCTGCCACTTCTCTCACTCTGTCACATCTCTCACTCTGTCACATCTCCACCTCTGTCACTTCTCTCACTCTGTCACATTTCCATCTCTGTCACTTCTCTCACTCTGTCACATCTCCATCTCTGCCACTTCTCTCACTCTGTCACACCTCCATCTCTGTCACTTCTCTCACTCTGTCACATCTCCACCTCTGTCACATCTCCACCTCTGTCACTTCTCTCACTCTGTCACATCTCCACCTCTGTCACATCTCCACCTCTGTCACTTCTCTCACTCTGTCACATCTCCACCTCTGTCACTTCTCTCACTCTGTCACATCGCCACATCTGTCACTTCTCTCATTCTGTCACATCTCCACCTCTGTCAATTCTCTCACTCTGTCACATCTCCACCTCTGTCACATCTCCACCTCAGTCACTTCTCTCACTCTGTCACATCTCCATCTCTGCTACTTCTCTCACTCTGTCACATCTCCATCTCTGCCACTTCTCTCACTCTGTCACTTCTCTCACTCTGCCACTTCTCTCACTCTGTCACTTCTCTCACTCTGTCACATCTCCACCTCTGTCACTTCTCTCACTCTGTCACATCTCCATCTCTGTCACTTCTCTCACTCTGTCACATCTCCATCTCTGCCACTTCTCTCACTCTGTCACATCTCCATCTCTGTCACTTCTCTCACTCTGTCACATCTCCACCTCAGTCACATCTCCACCTCTGTCACTTCTCTCACTCTGTCACATCTCCACCTCTGTCACATCTCCACCTCTGTCACTTCTCTCACTCTGTCACATCTCCATCTTTGTCACTTCTCTCACTCTGTCACATCTCCACCTTTGTCACATCTCTACCTCTGTCACTTCTCTCACTCTGTCACATCTCCACCTCTGTCACTTCTCTTACTCCGTCACATCTCCACCTCTGTCACATCTCCACCTCTGTCACTTCTCTCACTCTGTCACATCTCCATCTCTTTCACTTCTCTCACTCTGTCACATCTCCACCTCTGTCACTTCTCTCACTCTGTCACATCTCCACCCCTGTCACATCTCTCACTCTGTCACATCTCCACCTCTGTCACATCTCCACTTCTGTCACATCTCCACCTCTGTCACTTCTCTCACTCTGTCACATCTCCATCTCTGTCACTTCTCTCACTCTGTCACATCTCTCACTCTGTAACATCTCCACCTCTGTCACTTCTCACACTCTGTCACATCTCCACCTCTGTCACATCTCCACTTCTGTCACATCTCCACCTCTGTCACTTCTCTCACTCTGTCACATCTCCATCTCTGTCACTTCTCTCACTCTGTCACTTCTTTCACTCTGTCACATATCCACCTCTGTTACATCTCTCACTCTGTCATATCTCCACCTCTGCCACTTCTCTCACTCTGTCACATCTCCACCTCTGTCACTTCTCTCACTCTGTCACATCTCCATCTTTGTTACTTCTCTCATTCTGTCACATCTCCACCTCTGTCACATCTCCACCTCTGTCACTTCTCTCACTCTGTCACATCTCCACCTCTGTCACTTCCCTCACTCTGTCACATCTCCACCTCTGTCACTTCCCTCACTCAGTCACATCTCCACCTCTGTCACTTCTCTCACTCTGTCACATATCCATCTCTGCCACTTCTCTCACTCTGTCACTTCTCTCACTCTGCCACTTCTCTCACTCTGTCACTTCTCTCACTCTGTGACATCTCCACCTCTGTCACTTCTCTCACTCTGTCACATCTCCATCTCTGCCACTTCTCTCACTCTGTCACATCTCCATCTCTGTCACTTCTACCACTCTGTCACATCTCCACCTCTGTCACATCTCCACCTCTGTTACTTCTCTCACTCTGTCACATCTCCATCTTTGTCACTTCTCTCACTCTGTCACATCTCCACCTCTGTCACATCTCCACCTCTGTCACTTCTCTCACTCTGTCACATCTCCACCTCTGTCACTTCTCTTACTCTGTCACATCTCCACCTCTGTCACATCTCCACCTCTGTCACTTCTCTCACTCTGTCACATCTCCACCTCTGTCACTTCTCTCACTCTGTCACATCTCCACCCCTGTCACATCTCTCACTCTGTCACATCTCCATCTCTGTCACATCTCCACTTCTGTCACATCTCCACCTGTGTCACTTCTCTCACTCTGTCACATCTCCATCTCTGTCACTTCTCTCACTCTGTCACATCTCTCACTCTGTCACATCTCCACCTCTGTCACTTCTCACACTCTGTCACATCTCCACCTCTGTCACATCTCCACTTCTGTCACATCTCCACCTCTGTCACTTCTCTCACTCTGTCACATCTCCATCTCTGTCACTTCTCTCACTCTGTCACTTCTCCAGCTCTGCCACTTCTCTCACTCTGTCACATATCCACCTCTGTTACATCTCTCACTCTGTCATATCTCCACCTCTGCCACTTCTCTCACTCTGTCACATCTCCACCTCGATCACTTCTCTCACTCTGTCACATCTCCATCTTTGTCACTTCTCTCATTCTGTCACATCTCCACCTCTGTCACATCTCCACCTCTGTCAATTCTCTCACTCTGTCACATCTCCACCTCTGTCACATCTCCATCTCTGTCACATCTCTCACTCTGTCACTTCTCTCACTCTGTCACATCGCCACCTCTGTCACATCTCTCACTCTGTCACATCTCCACCTCTATCACATCGCCACCTCTGTGACTTCTCTCACTCTGTCACATCTCCATCTCTGTCACTTCTCTCACTCTGTCACATCTCCACCTCTGTCACTTCTCTCACTCTGTCACATCTCCACCTCTGTCACTTCTCTAACTCTGTCACATATCTACCTCTGTCACTTCTCTCACTCTGTCACAGCTCCATCTTTGTCACTTCTCTCACTCTGTCACATCTCCACCTCTGTCACTTCTCTCACTCTGTCACATCTCCATCTCTGTCACTTCTCTCACTCTGTCACATCTCCAGCTCTGCCACTTCTCTCACTCTGTCACATATTCACCTCTGTTACATCTCTCACTCTGTCATATCTCCACCTCTGCCACTTCTCTCAATCTGTCACGACTCCATCTCTGTCACTTCTCTCACTCTGTCATATCTCCACCTCTGCCACTTCTCTCACTCTGTCACATCTCCATCTCTGTCACTTCTCTCACTCTGTCATATCGCCACCTCTGCCACTTCTCTCACTCTGTCATATCTCCACCTCTGCCACTTCTCTCACTCTGTCACATATCCACCTCTGTCACTTCTCTCACTCTGTCACATCTCCATCTCTGTCACTTCTCTCACTCTGTCACATCTCCATCTCTGCCACTTCTCTCACTCTGTCACATCTCCATCTCTGTCACTTCTCTCACTCTGTCACATCTCCACCTCAGTCACATCTCCACCTCTGTCACTTCTCTCACTCTGTCACATCTCCACCTCTGTCACATCTCCACCTCTGTCACTTCTCTCACTCTGTCACATCTCCATCTTTGTCACTTCTCTCACTCTGTCACATCTCCACCTTTGTCACATCTCCACCTCTGTCACTTCTCTCACTCTGTCACATCTCCATCTCTGCCACTTCTCTCACTCTGTCACATCTCCATCTTTGTCACTTCTCTCACTCTGTCACATCTCCACCTTTGTCACATCTCCACCTCTGTCACTTCTCTCACTCTGTCACATCTCCACCTCTGTCACTTCTCTTACTCCGTCAAATCTCCACCTCTGTCACATCTCCACCTCTGTCACTTCTCTCACTCTGTCACATCTCCATCTCTGTCACTTCTCTCACTCTGTCACATCTCCACCTCTGTCACTTCTCTCACTCTGTCACATCTCCACCCCTGTCACATCTCTCACTCTGTCACATCTCCACCTCTGTCACATCTCCACTTCTGTCACATCTCCACCTCTGTCACTTCTCTCACTCTGTCACATCTCCATCTCTGTCACTTCTCTCACTCTGTCACATCTCTCACTCTGTAACATCTCCACCTCTGTCACTTCTCACACTCTGTCACATCTCCACCTCTGTCACATCTCCACTTCTGTCACATCTCCACCTCTGTCACTTCTCTCACTCTGTCACATCTCCATCTCTGTCACTTCTCTCACTCTGTCACTTCTTTCACTCTGTCACATATCCACCTCTGTTACATCTCTCACTCTGTCATATCTCCACCTCTGCCACTTCTCTCACTCTGTCACATCTCCACCTCTGTCACTTCTCTCACTCTGTCACATCTCCATCTTTGTCACTTCTCTCATTCTGTCACATCTCCACCTCTGTCACATCTCCACCTCTGTCACTTCTCTCACTCTGTCACATCTCCACCTCTGTCACTTCCCTCACTCTGTCACATCTCCACCTCTGTCACTTCCCTCACTCAGTCACATCTCCACCTCTGTCACTTCTCTCACTCTGTCACATATCCATCTCTGCCACTTCTCTCACTCTGTCACTTCTCTCACTCTGCCACTTCTCTCACTCTGTCACTTCTCTCACTCTGTCACATCTCCACCTCTGTCACTTCTCTCACTCTGTCACATCTCCATCTCTGCCACTTCTCTCACTCTGTCACATCTCCATCTCTGTCACTTCTCTCACTCTGTCACATCTCCACCTCTGTCACATCTCCACCTCTGTCACTTCTCTCACTCTGTCACATCTCCATCTCTGTCACTTCTCTCACTCTGTCACATCTCTCACTCTGTCACATCTCCACCTCTGTCACTTCTCACACTCTGTCACATCTCCACCTCTGTCACATCTCCACTTCTGTCACATCTCCACCTCTGTCACTTCTCTCACTCTGTCACATCTCCATCTCTGTCACTTCTCTCACTCTGTCACTTCTCCAGCTCTGCCACTTCTCTCACTCTGTCACATATCCACCTCTGTAACATCTCTCACTCTGTAATATCTCCACCTCTGCCACTTCTCTCACTCTGTCACATCTCCACCTCGATCACTTCTCTCACTCTGTCACATCTCCATCTTTGTCACTTCTCTCATTCTGTCACATCTCCACCTCTGTCACATCTCCACCTCTGTCAATTCTCTCACTCTGTCACATCTCCACCTCTGTCACATCTCCATCTCTGTCACATCTCTCACTCTGTCACTTCTCTCACTCTGTCACATCGCCACCTCTGTCACTTCTCTCACTCTGTCACATCTCCACCTCTATCACATCGCCACCTCTGTGACTTCTCTCACTCTGTCACATCTCCATCTCTGTCACTTCTCTCACTCTGTCACATCTCCACCTCTGTCACTTCTCTCACTCTGTCACATCTCCACCTCTGTCACTTCTCTAACTCTGTCACATATCTACCTCTGTCACTTCTCTCACTCTGTCACAGCTCCATCTTTGTCACTTCTCTCACTCTGTCACATCTCCACCTCTGTCACTTCTCTCACTCTGTCACATCTCCATCTCTGTCACTTCTCTCACTCTGTCACATCTCCAGCTCTGCCACTTCTCTCACTCTGTCACATATTCACCTCTGTTACATCTCTCACTCTGTCATATCTCCACCTCTGCCACTTCTCTCACTCTGTCACGACTCCATCTCTGTCACTTCTCTCACTCTGTCATATCTCCACCTCTGCCACTTCTCTCACTCTGTCACATCTCCATCTCTGTCACTTCTCTCACTCTGTCATATCGCCACCTCTGCCACTTCTCTCACTCTGTCATATCTCCACCTCTGCCACTTCTCTCACTCTGTCACATATCCACCTCTGTCACTTCTCTCACTCTGTCACATCTCCATCTTTGTCACTTCTCTCACTCTGTCACATCTCCACCTCTGTCACATCTCCACCTCTGTCACTTCTCTCACTCTGTCACATCTCCACCTCTGTCACTTCTCTTACACTGTCACATCTCCACCTCTGTCACATCTCCACCTCTGTCACTTCTCTCACTCTGTCACATCTCCATCTCTGTCACTTCTCTCACTCTGTCACATCTCCAGCTCTGCCACTTCTCTCACTCTGTCACATCTCCATCTCTGTCACTTCTCTCACTCTGTTACATCTCCAGCTCTGCCACTTGTCTCACTCTGTCACATATCCACCTCTGTTACATCTCTCACTGTCATATATCCACCTCTGCCACTTCTCTCACTCTGTCACATCTCCACCTCTGTCACTTCTCTCACTCTGTCACATCTCCATCTCTGTCACTTGTCTCACTCTGTCATATCTCCACCTCTGTCACTTCTCTCACTCTGTCACATCTCTCACTCTGTCACATCTCCAACTCTGTCACATCTCCACCTCTGTCACTTCTCTCACTCTGTCACATCTCCACCTCTGTCACATCTCCATCTCTGCCACTTCTCTCACTCTGTCACATCTCCACCTCTGTCACTTTTCTCACTCTGTCACATCTCCATCTTTGTCACTTCTCTCATTCTGTCACATCTCCACCTCTGTCACATCTCCACCTCTGTCACTTCTCTCACTCTGTCACATCTCCACCTCTGTCACATCTCCATCTCTGTCACATCTCTCACTCTGTCACTTCCCTCACTCTGTCACATCGCCACCTCTGTCACTTCTCTCACTCTGTCACATCTCCACCTCTATCACATCGCCACCTCTGTCACTTCTCTCACTCTGTCATATCTCCACCTCTGTAACTTCTCTCACTCTGTCACATATCCACCTCTGTCACTTCTCTCACTCTGTCACAGCTCCACTTCTGTCACTTCTCTCACTGTCACATCTCCATCTTTGTCACTTCTCTCACTCTGTCACATCTCCACCTCTGTCACATCTCCACCTCTGTCACTTCTCTCACTCTGTCACATCTCCACCTCTGTCACTTCTCTTACTCTGTCACATCTCCACCTCTGTCACATCTCCACCTCTGTCACTTCTCTCACTCTGTCACATCTCCATCTCTGTCACTTTTCTCACTCTGTCACATCTCCAGCTCTGCCACTTCTCTCACTCTGTCACATCTCCATCTTTGTCACTTCTCTCACTCTGTCACATCTCCACCTCTGTCACTTCTCTCACTCTGTCATATCTCCACCTCTGTCACTTCTCTCACTCTGTCACATCTCCATCTCTGTCACTTCTCTCACTCTGTCACATCTCCAGCTCTGTCACTTGTTTCACTCTGTCACATATCCACCTCTGTTACATCTCTCACTCTGTCATATCTCCACCTCTGCCACTTCTCTCACTCTGTCACATCTCCACCTCGATCACTTCTCTCACTCTGTCACATCTCCATCTTTGTCACTTCTCTCATTCTGTTACATCTCCACCTCTGTCACATCTCCACCTCTGTCAATTCTCTCACTCTGTCACATCTCCACCTCAGTCACATCTCCATCTCTGTCACATCTCTCACCCTGTCACTTCTCTCACTCTGTCACATCGCCACCTCTGTCACTTCTCTCACTCTGTCACATCTCCACCTCTATCACATCGCCAGCTCTGTGACTTCTCTCACTCTGTCACATCTCCATCTCTGTCACTTCTCTCAGTCTGTCACATCTCCACCTCTGTCACTTCTCTCACTCTGTCACATCTCCACTTCTGTCACTTCTCTCACTCTGTCACATATCTACCTCTGTCACTTCTCTCACTCTGTCACAGCTCCATCTTTGTCAGTTCTCTCACTCTGTCACATCTCCACCTCTGTCACTTCTCTCACTCTGTAACATCTCCATCTCTGCCACTTCTCTCACTCTGTCACATATCCACCTCTGTTACATCTCTCACTCTGTCATATCTCCACCTCTGCCACTTCTCTCACTCTGTCACGTCTCCATCTCTGTCACTTCTCTCACTCTGTCATATCTCCACCTCTGCCACTTCTCTCACTCTGTCACATCTCCATCTCTGTCACTTCTCTCACTCTGTCATATCTCCACCTCTGCCACTTCTCTCACTCTGTCATATCTCCACCTCTGCCACTTCTCTCTCTCTGTCACATATCCACCTCTGTCACTTCTCTCACTCTGTCACATCTCCATCTTTGTCACTTTTCTCACTCTGTCACATCTCCACCTCTGTCACATCTCCACCTCTGTCACTTCTCTCACTCTGTCACATCTCCACCTCTGTCACTTCTCTTACTCTGTCACATCTCCACCTCTGTCACATCTCCACCTCTGTCACTTCTCCCACTCTGTCACATCTCCATCTCTGTCACTTCTCTCACTCTGTCACATCTCCAGCTCTGCCACATCTCTCACTCTGTCACATCTCCACCTCTGTCACTTCTCTCACTCTGTCACATCTCCACCCCTGTCACATCTCTCACTCTGTCACATCTCCACCTCTGTCACATCTCCACTTCTGTCACATCTCCACCTCTGTCACTTCTCTCACTCTGTCACATCTCCATCTCTGTCACTTCTCTCACTCTGTCACATCTCTCACTCTGTAACATCTCCACCTCTGTCACTTCTCACACTCTGTCACATCTCCACCTCTGTCACATCTCCACTTCTGTCACATCTCCACCTCTGTCACTTCTCTCACTCTGTCACATCTCCATCTCTGTCACTTCTCTCACTCTGTCACTTCTTTCACTCTGTCACATATCCACCTCTGTTACATCTCTCACTCTGTCATATCTCCACCTCTGTCACTTCTCTCACTCTGTCACATCTCCATCTTTGTCACTTCTCTCATTCTGTCACATCTCCAGCTCTGTCACATCTCCACCTCTGTCACTTCTCTCACTCTGTCACATCTCCACCTCTGTCACTTCTCTCACTCTGTCACATCTCCACCTCTGTCACTTCCCTCACTCTGTCACATCTCCACCTCTGTCACATCTCCACCTCTGTCACTTCTCTCACTCTGTCACATCTCCATCTCTGTCAATTCTCTCACTCTGTCACATCTCCACCTCTGTCACATCTCCACCTCTGTCACTTCTCTAACTCTGTCACATCTCCATCTCTGCCACTTCTCTCACTCTGTCACTTCTCTCACTCTGCCACTTCTCTCACTCTGTCACTTCTCTCACTCTGTCACATCTCCACCTCTGTCACTTCTCTCACTCTGTCACATCTCCATGTCTGCCACTTCTCTCACTCTGTCACATCTCCATCTCTGTCACTTCTCTCACTCTGTCACATCTCCACCTCTGTCACATCTCCACCTCTGTCACTTCTCTCACTCTGTCACATCTCCACCTCTGTCACATCTCCACCTCTGTCACTTCTCTCACTCTGTCACATCTCCATCTTTGTCACTTCTCTCACTCTGTCACATCTCCACCTCTGTCACATCTCCACCTCTGTCACTTCTCTCACTCTGTCACATCTCCACCTCTGTCACTTCTCTTACTCTGTCACATCTCCACCTCTGTCACATCTCCACCTCTGTCACTTCTCTCACTCTGTCACATCTCCATCTCTGTCACTTCTCTCACTCTGTCACATCTCCACCTCTGTCACTTCTCTCACTCTGTCACATCTCCACCCCTGTCACATCTCTCACTCTGTCACATCTCCACCTCTGTCACATCTCCATCTCTGTCACTTCTCTCACTCTGTCACATCTCCACCTGTGTCACTTCTCTCACTCTGTCACATCTCCATCTCTGTCACTTCTCTCACTCTGTGACATCTCTCACTCTGTCAGATCTCCACCTCTGTCACTTCTCACACTCTGTCACATCTCCACCTCTGTCACATCTCCACTTCTGTCACATCTCCACCTCTGTCACTTCTCTCACTCTGTCACATCTCCATCTCTGTCACTTCTCTCACTCTGTCACTTCTCCAGCTCTGCCACTTCTCTCACTCTGTCACATATCCACCTCTGTTACATCTCTCACTCTGTCATATCTCCACCTCTGCCACTTCTCACACTCTGTCACATCTCCACCTCGATCACTTCTCTCACTCTGTCACATCTCCATCTTTGTCACTTCTCTCATTCTGTCACATCTCCACCTCTGTCACATCTCCACCTCTGTCAATTCTCTCACTCTGTCACATCTCCACCTCTGTCACATCTCCATCTCTGTCACATCTCTCACTCTGTCACTTCCCTCACTCTGTCACATCGCCACCTCTGTCACTTCTCTCACTCAGTCACATCTCCACCTCTATCACATCGCCACCTCTGTGACTTCTCTCACTCTGTCACATCTCCATCTCTGTCACTTCTCTCACTCTGTCACATCTCCACCTCTGTCACTTCTCTCACTCTGTCACATCTCCACCTCTGTCACTTCTCTCACTCTGTCACATATCTACCTCTGTCACTTCCCTCACTCTGTCACATCTCCACCTCTATCACATCGCCACCTCTGTCACTTCTCTCACTCTGTCACATCTCCACCTCTGTCACTTCTCTCACTCTGTCACATATCTACCTCTGTCACTTCTCTCACTCTGTCACAGCTCCATCTTTGTCACTTCTCTCACTCTGTCACATCTCCACCTCTGTCACTTCTCTCACTCTGTCACATCTCCATCTCTGTCACTTCTCTCACTCTGTCACATCTCCAGCTCTGCCACTTCTCTCACTCTGTCACATATTCACCTCTGTTACATCTCTCACTCTGTCATATCTCCACCTCTGCCACTTCTCTCACTCTGTCACGTCTCCATCTCTGTCACTTCTCTCACTCTGTCATATCTCCACCTCTGCCACTTCTCTCACTCTGTCACATCTCCATCTCTGTCACTTCTCTCACTCTGTCATATCGCCACCTCTGCCACTTCTCTCACTCTGTCATATCTCCACCTCTGCCACTTCTCTCACTCTGTCACATATCCACCTCTGTCACTTCTCTCACTCTGTCACATCTCCATCTTTGTCACTTCTCTCACTCTGTCACATCTCCACCTCTGTCACATCTCCACCTCTGTCACTTCTCTCACTCTGTCACATCTCCACCTCTGTCACTTCTCTTACACTGTCACATCTCCACCTCTGTCACATCTCCACCTCTGTCACTTCTCTCACTCTGTCACATCTCCATCTCTGTCACTTCTCTCACTCTGTCACATCTCCAGCTCTGCCACTTCTCTCACTCTGTCACATCTCCATCTCTGTCACTTCTCTCACTCTGTTACATCTCCAGCTCTGCCACTTGTCTCACTCTGTCACATATCCACCTCTGTTACATCTCTCACTGTCATATATCCACCTCTGCCACTTCTCTCACTCTGTCACATCTCCACCTCTGTCACTTCTCTCACTCTGTCACATCTCCATCTCTGTCACTTCTCTCACTCTGTCATATCTCCACCTCTGTCACTTCTCTCACTCTGTCACATCTCTCACTCTGTCACATCTACAACTCTGTCACATCTCCACCTCTGTCACTTCTCTCACTCTGTCACATCTCCACCCCTGTCACATCTCCACCTCTGTCACTTTTCTCACTCTGTCACATCTCCATCTTTGTCACTTCTCTCATTCTGTCACATCTCCACCTCTGTCACATCTCCACCTCTGTCACTTATCTCACTCTGTCACATCTCCACCTCTGTCACATCTCCATCTCTGTCACATCTCTCACTCTGTCACTTCCCTCACTCTGTCACATCGCCACCTCTGTCACTTCTCTCACTCTGTCACATCTCCACCTCTATCACATCGCCACCTCTGTCACTTCTCTCACTCTGTCACATCTCCATCTCTGTCACTTCTCTCACTCTGTCACATCTCCACCTCTGTCACTTCTCTCACTCTGTCACATATCCACCTCTGTCACTTCTCTCACTCTGTCACAGCTCCACCTCTGTCACTTCTCTCACTGTCACATCTCCATCTTTGTCACTTCTCTCACTCTGTCACATCTCCACCTCTGTCACATCTCCACCTATGTCACTTCTCTCACTCTTTCACATCTCCACCTCTGTCACTTCTCTTACTCTGTCACATCTCCACCTCTGTCACATCTCCACCTCTGTCACTTCTCTCACTCTGTCACATCTCCATCTCTGTCACTTCTCTCACTCTGTCACATCTCCAGCTCTGCCACTTCTCTCACTCTGTCACATCTCCATCTTTATCACTTCTCTCACGCTGTCACATCTCCACCTCTGTCACTTCTCTCACTCTGTCATATCTCCACCTCTGTCACTTCTCTCACTCTGTCACATCTCCATCTCTGTCACTTCTCTCACTCTGTCACATCTCCAGCTCTGTCACTTCTTTCACTCTGTCACATATCCACCTCTGTTACATCTCTCACTCTGTCATATCTCCACCTCTGCCACTTCTCTCACTCTGTCACATCTCCATGTCTGCCACTTCTCTCACTCTGTCACATCTCCATCTCTGTCACTTCTCTCACTCTGTCACATCTCCACCTCGATCACTTCTCTCACTCTGTCACATCTCCATCTTTGTCACTTCTCTCATTCTTTTACATCTCCACCTCTGTCACATCTCCACCTCTGTCAATTCTCTCACTCTGTCACATCTCCACCTCTGTCACATCTCCATCTCTGTCACATCTCTCACTCTGTCACTTCTCTCACTCTGTCACATCGCCACCTCTGTCACTTCTCTCACTCTGTCACATCTCCAGCTCTATCACATCGCCAGCTCTGTGACTTCTCTCACTCTGTCACATCTCCATCTCTGTCACTTCTCTCACTCTGTCACATCTCCACCTCTGTTACTTCTCTCACTCTGTCACATCTCCACCTTTGTCACTTCGCTCACTCTGTCACATATCTACCTCTGTCACTTCTCTCACTCTGTCACAGCTCCATCTTTGTCACTTCTCTCACTCTGTCACATCTCCACCTCTGTCACTTCTCTCACTCTGTAACATCTCCATCTCTGCCACTTCTCTCACTCTGTCACATATCCACCTCTGTTACATCTCTCACCCTGTCATATCTCCACCTCTGCCACTTCTCTCACTCTGTCACGTCTCCATCTCTGTCACTTCTCTCACTCTATCATATCTCCACCTCTGCCACTTCTCTCACTCTGTCATATCTCCACCTCTGCCATTTCTCTCTCTCTGTCACATATCCACCTCTGTCACTTCTCTCACTCTGTCACATCTCCATCTTTGTCACTTCTCTCACTCTGTCACATCTCCACCTCTGTCACATCTCCACCTCTGTCACTTCTCTCACTCTGTCACATCTCCACCTCTGTCACTTCTCTTACTCTGTCACATCTCCAGCTCTGCCACTTCTCTCACTCTGTCATATCTCCATCTTTGTCACTTCTCTCACTCTGCCACATCTCCACCTCTGTCACTTCTCTCACTCTGTCATATCTCCACCTCTGTCACTTCTCTCACTCTGTCACATCTCCATCTCTGTCACTTCTCTCACTCTGTCACATCTCCATCTCTGTCACTTCTCTCACTCTGTCATATCTCCACCTCTGTCACTTCTCTCACTCTGTCACATCTCTCACTCTGTCACATCTCTCACTCTGTCACATCTCCACCTCTGTCACATCTCCACCTCTGTCACTTCTCTCACTCTGTCACATCTCCACCTCTGTCACATCTCCATCTCTGCCACTTCTCTCACTCTGTCACATCTCCACCTCTGTCACTTTTCTCACTCTGTCACATCTCCATCTTTGTCACTTCTCTCATTCTGTCACATCTCCACCTCTGTCACATCTCCACCTCTGTCACTTCTCTCACTCTGTCACATCTCCACCTCTGTCACATCTCCATCTCTGTCACATCTCTCACTCTGTCACTTCCCTCACTCTGTCACATCGCCACCTCTGTCACTTCTCTCACTCTGTCACATCTCCACCTCTATCACATCGCCACCTCTGTCACTTCTCTAACTCTGTCACATCTCCATCTCTGTCACTTCTCTCACTCTGTCACATCTCCACTTCTGTGACTTCTCTCACTCTGTCACATCTCCACCTCTGTCACTTCTCTCACTCTGTAACATATCCACCTCTGTCACTTCTCTCACTCTGTTACAGCTCCACCTCTGTCACTTCTCTCACTCTGTCACATCTCCATCTTTGTCACTTCTCTCACTCTGTCACATCTCCACCTCTGTCTCATCTCCACCTCTGTCACTTCTCTCACTCGGTCACATCTCCACCTCTGTCACTTCTCTTACTCTGTCACATCTCCACCTCTGTCGCATCTCCACCTCTGTCACTTCTCTCACTCTGTCACATCTCCACCTCTGTCACATCTCCATCTCTGTCACATCTCTCACTCTGTCACTTCCCTCACTCTGTCACATCGCCACCTCTGTCACTTCTCTCACTCTGTCACATCTCCACCTCTATCACATCGCCACCTTTGTCACTTCTCTAACTCTGTCACATCTCCATCTCTGTCACTTCTCTCACTCTGTCACATCACCACTTCTGTCACTTCTCTCACTCTGTCACATCTCCACCTCTGTCACTTCTCTCACTCTGTCACATATCCACCTCTGTCACTTCTCTCACTCTGTCACAGCTCCACCTCTGTCACTTCTCTCACTCTGTCACATCTCCATCTTTGTCACTTCTCTCACTCTGTCACATCTCCACCTCTGTCACTTCTCTCACTCTGTCACATCTCCACCTCTGTCACTTCTCTTACTCTGTCACATCTCCACCTCTGTCACATCTCCACCTCTGTCACTTCAATCACTCTGTCACATCTCCATCTCTGTCACTTCTCTCACTCTGTCACATCTCCATCTCTGTCACTTCTCTCACTCTGTCATATCTCCACCTCTGTCACTTCTCTCACTCTGTCACATCTCTCACTCTGTCACATCTCTCACTCTGTCACATCTCCACCTCTGTCACATCTCCACCTCTGTCACTTCTCTCACTCTGTCACATCTCCACCTCTGTCACATCTCCATCTCTGCCACTTCTCTCACTCTGTCACATCTCCACCTCTGTCACTTTTCTCACTCTGTCACATCTCCATCTTTGTCACTTCTCTCATTCTGTCACATCTCCACCTCTGTCACATCTCCACCTCTGTCACTTCTCTCACTCTGTCACATCTCCACCTCTGTCACATCTCCATCTCTGTCACATCTCTCACTCTGTCACTTCCCTCACTCTGTCACATCGCCACCTCTGTCACTTCTCTCACTCTGTCACATCTCCACCTCTATCACATCGCCACCTCTGTCACTTCTCTAACTCTGTCACATCTCCATCTCTCTCACTTCTCCCACTCTGTCACATCTCCACTTCTGTCACTTCTCTCACTCTGTCACATCTCCACCTCTGTCACTTCTCTCACTCTGTCACATATCCACCTCTGTCACTTCTCTCACTCTGTCACAGCTCCACCTCTGTCACTTCTCTCACTCTGTCACATCTCCATCTTTGTCACTTCTCTCACTCTGTCACATCTCCACCTCTGTCACATCTCCACCTCTGTCACTTCTCTCACTCTGTCACATCTCCACCTCTGTCACTTCTCTTACTCTGTCACATCTCCACCTCTGTCACATCTCTACCTCTGTCACGTCTCTCACTCTGTCACATCTCCACCTCTGTCACATCTCCATCTCTGTCACATTTCTCACTCTGTCACTTCCCTCACTCTGTCACATCGCCACCTCTGTCACTTCTCTCACTCTGTCACATCTCCACCTCTATCACATCGCCACATGTGTCACTTCTCTAACTCTGTCACATCTCCATCTCTGTCACTTCTCTCACTCTG
Organism: Eledone cirrhosa; assembly: GCA_964016885.1. Taxonomy (NCBI): domain Eukaryota; kingdom Metazoa; phylum Mollusca; class Cephalopoda; order Octopoda; family Eledonidae; genus Eledone; species Eledone cirrhosa. Next base: position 294,968,185 of record OZ024740.1, read on the forward strand.
TCACATCTCCACCTCTGTCACTTCTCTCACTCTGTCACATATCCACCTCTGTCACTTCTCTCACTCTGTCACAGCTCCACCTCTGTCACTTCTCTCACTCTGTCACATCTCCATCTTTGTCACTTCTCTCACTCTGTCACATTTCACCTCTGTCACTTCTCTCACTCTGTCACATCTCCACCTCTGTCACTTCTCTTACTCTGTCACATCTCCACCTCTGTCACATCTCCACCTCTGTCACTTCTCTCACTCTGTCACATCTCCAGCTCTGCCACTTCTCTCACTCTGTCACATCTCCATCTTTGTCACTTCTCTCACTCTGTCACATCTCCACCTCTGTCACTTCTCTCACTCTGTCATATCTCCACCTCTGTCACTTCTCTCACTCTGTCACATCTCCATCTCTGTCACTTCTCTCACTTTGTCATATCTCCATCTCTGTCACTTCTCTCACTCTGTCACATTTCTCACTCTGTCACATCTCCACCTCTGTCACATCTCCACCTCTGTCACTTCTCTAAATCTGTCACATCTCCACCTCTGTCACATCTCCATCTCTGCCACTTCTCTCACTCTGTCACATCTCCACCTCTGTTACTTTTCTCATTCTGTCACATCTCCATCTTTGTCACTTCTGTCATTCTGTCATATCTCCACCTCTGTCACATCTCCACCTCTGTCACTTCTCTCACTCTGTCACATCTCCACCTCTGTCACATCTCCATCTCTGTCACCTCTCTCACTCTGTCACATCTCCACCTCTGTCACTTCTCTCACTCTGTCACATCTCCACCTCTGTCACATCTCCATCTCTGTCACTTCTCTCACTCTGTCACATCTCCAGCTCTGCCACTTCTCTCACTCTGTCACATCTCCATCTTTGTCACTTCTCTCACTCTGTCACATCTCCACCTCTGTCACTTCTCTCACTCTGTCATATCTCCCCCTCTGCCACTTCTCTCACTCTGTCACATCTCCATCTCTGTCACTTCACTCACTCTGTCACATCTCCATCTCTGCCACTTCTCTCACTCTGTCACATCTCCATCTTTGTCACTTCTCTCACTCTGTCACATCTCCACCTCTGTCACTTCTCTCACTCTGTCATATCTCCCCCTCTGCCACTTCTCTCACTCTGTCACATCTCCACCTCTGTCACTTCTCTCACTCTGTCATATCTCCATCTCTGTCACTTCTCTCACTCTGTCATATCTCCACCTCTGCCACTTCTCTCACTCTGTCATATCTCCACCTCTGCCACTTCTCTCACTCTGTCATATCTCCACCTCTGCCATTTCTCTCTCTCTGTCACATATCCACCTCTGTCACTTCTCTCACTCTGTCACATCTCCATCTTTGTCACTTCTCTCACTCTGTCACATCTCCACCTCTGTCACATCTCCACCTCTGTCACTTCTCTCACTCTGTCACATCTCCACCTCTGTCACTTCTCTTACTCTGTCACATCTCCAGCTCTGCCACTTCTCTCACTCTGTCATATCTCCATCTTTGTCACTTCTCTCACTCTGCCACATCTCCACCTCTGTCACTTCTCTCACTCTGTCATATCTCCACCTCTGTCACTTCTCTCACTCTGTCACATCTCCATCTCTGTCACTTCTCTCACTCTGTCACATCTCCATCTCTGTCACTTCTCTCACTCTGTCATATCTCCACCTCTGTCACTTCTCTCACTCTGTCACATCTCTCACTCTGTCACATCTCTCACTCTGTCACATCTCCACCTCTGTCACATCTCCACCTCTGTCACTTCTCTCACTCTGTCACATCTCCACCTCTGTCACATCTCCATCTCTGCCACTTCTCTCACTCTGTCACATCTCCACCTCTGTCACTTTTCTCACTCTGTCACATCTCCATCTTTGTCACTTCTCTCATTCTGTCACATCTCCACCTCTGTCACATCTCCACCTCTGTCACTTCTCTCACTCTGTCACATCTCCACCTCTGTCACATCTCCATCTCTGTCACATCTCTCACTCTGTCACTTCCCTCACTCTGTCACATCGCCACCTCTGTCACTTCTCTCACTCTGTCACATCTCCACCTCTATCACATCGCCACCTCTGTCACTTCTCTAACTCTGTCACATCTCCATCTCTGTCACTTCTCTCACTCTGTCACATCTCCACTTCTGTGACTTCTCTCACTCTGTCACATCTCCACCTCTGTCACTTCTCTCACTCTGTCACATATCCACCTCTGTCACTTCTCTCACTCTGTTACAGCTCCACCTCTGTCACTTCTCTCACTCTGTCACATCTCCATCTTTGTCACTTCTCTCACTCTGTCACATCTCCACCTCTGTCTCATCTCCACCTCTGTCACTTCTCTCACTCGGTCACATCTCCACCTCTGTCACTTCTCTTACTCTGTCACATCTCCACCTCTGTCGCATCTCCACCTCTGTCACTTCTCTCACTCTGTCACATCTCCACCTCTGTCACATCTCCATCTCTGTCACATCTCTCACTCTGTCACTTCCCTCACTCTGTCACATCGCCACCTCTGTCACTTCTCTCACTCTGTCACATCTCCACCTCTATCACATCGCCACCTTTGTCACTTCTCTAACTCTGTCACATCTCCATCTCTGTCACTTCTCTCACTCTGTCACATCACCACTTCTGTCACTTCTCTCACTCTGTCACATCTCCACCTCTGTCACTTCTCTCACTCTGTCACATATCCACCTCTGTCACTTCTCTCACTCTGTCACAGCTCCACCTCTGTCACTTCTCTCACTCTGTCACATCTCCATCTATGTCACTTCTCTCACTCTGTCACATCTCCACCTCTGTCACTTCTCTCACTCTGTCACATCTCCACCTCTGTCACTTCTCTTACTCTGTCACATCTCCACCTCTGTCACATCTCCACCTCTGTCACTTCTCTCACTCTGTCACATCTCCATCTCTGTCACTTCTCTCACTCTGTCACATCTCCATCTCTGTCACTTCTCTCACTCTGTCATATCTCCACCTCTGTCACTTCTCTCACTCTGTCACATCTCTCACTCTGTCACATCTCTCACTCTGTCACATCTCCACCTCTGTCACATCTCCACCTCTGTCACTTCTCTCACTCTGTCACATCTCCACCTCTGTCACATCTCCATCTCTGCCACTTCTCTCACTCTGTCACATCTCCACCTCTGTCACTTTTCTCACTCTGTCACATCTCCATCTTTGTCACTTCTCTCATTCTGTCACATCTCCACCTCTGTCACATCTCCACCTCTGTCACTTCTCTCACTCTGTCACATCTCCACCTCTGTCACATCTCCATCTCTGTCACATCTCTCACTCTGTCACTTCCCTCACTCTGTCACATCGCCACCTCTGTCACTTCTCTCACTCTGTCACATCTCCACCTCTATCACATCGCCACCTCTGTCACTTCTCTAACTCTGTCACATCTCCATCTCTCTCACTTCTCCCACTCTGTCACATCTCCACTTCTGTCACTTCTCTCACTCTGTCACATCTCCACCTCTGTCACTTCTCTCACTCTGTCACATATCCACCTCTGTCACTTCTCTCACTCTGTCACAGCTCCACCTCTGTCACTTCTCTCACTCTGTCACATCTCCATCTTTGTCACTTCTCTCACTCTGTCACATCTCCACCCCTGTCACATCTCCACCTCTGTCACTTCTCTCACTCTGTCACATCTCCACCTCTGTCACTTCTCTTACTCTGTCACATCTCCACCTCTGTCACATCTCTACCTCTGTCACGTCTCTCACTCTGTCACATCTCCACCTCTGTCACATCTCCATCTCTGTCACATTTCTCACTCTGTCACTTCCCTCCCTCTGTCACATCGCCACCTCTGTCACTTCTCTCACTCTGTCACATCTCCACCTCTATCACATCGCCACATGTGTCACTTCTCTAACTCTGTCACATCTCCATCTCTGTCACTTCTCTCACTCTGTCACATCTCCACCTCTGTCACTTCTCTCACTCTGTCACATATCCACCTCTGTCACTTCTCTCACTCTGTCACAGCTCCACCTCTGTCACTTCTCTCACTCTGTCACATCTCCATCTTTGTCACTTCTCTCACTCTGTCACATTTCACCTCTGTCACTTCTCTCACTCTGTCACATCTCCACCTCTGTCACTTCTCTTACTCTGTCACATCTCCACCTCTGTCACATCTCCACCTCTGTCACTTCTCTCACTCTGTCACATCTCCAGCTCTGCCACTTCTCTCACTCTGTCACATCTCCATCTTTGTCACTTCTCTCACTCTGTCACATCTCCACCTCTGTCACTTCTCTCACTCTGTCATATCTCCACCTCTGTCACTTCTCTCACTCTGTCACATCTCCATCTCTGTCACTTCTCTCACTTTGTCATATCTCCATCTCTGTCACTTCTCTCACTCTGTCACATTTCTCACTCTGTCACATCTCCACCTCTGTCACATCTCCACCTCTGTCACTTCTCTAAATCTGTCACATCTCCACCTCTGTCACATCTCCATCTCTGCCACTTCTCTCACTCTGTCACATCTCCACCTCTGTTACTTTTCTCATTCTGTCACATCTCCATCTTTGTCACTTCTGTCATTCTGTCACATCTCCACCTCTGTCACATCTCCATCTCTGTCACTTCTCTCACTCTGTCACATCTCCACCTCTGTCACATCTCCATCTCTGTCACCTCTCTCACTCTGTCACATCTCCACCTCTGTCACTTCTCTCACTCTGTCACATCTCCACCTCTGTCACATCTCCATCTCTGTCACTTCTCTCACTCTGTCACATCTCCAGCTCTGCCACTTCTCTCACTCTGTCACATCTCCATCTTTGTCACTTCTCTCACTCTGTCACATCTCCACCTCTGTCACTTCTCTCACTCTGTCATATCTCCCCCTCTGCCACTTCTCTCACTCTGTCACATCTCCATCTCTGTCACTTCACTCACTCTGTCACATCTCCATCTCTGCCACTTCTCTCACTCTGTCACATCTCCATCTTTGTCACTTCTCTCACTCTGTCACATCTCCACCTCTGTCACTTCTCTCACTCTGTCATATCTCCCCCTCTGCCACTTCTCTCACTCTGTCACATCTCCACCTCTGTCACTTCTCTCACTCTGTCATATCTCCATCTCTGTCACTTCTCTCACTCTGTCATATCTCCACCTCTGCCACTTCTCTCACTCTGTCATATCTCCACCTCTGCCACTTCTCTCACTCTGTCACATCTCCATCTCTGCCACTTCTCTCACGCTGTTACATCTCCATCTCTGTCACTTCACTCACTCTGTCACATCTCCACCTCTGTCACATCTCCATCTCTGTCACTTCTCCATCTCTGCCACTTCTCTCACTCTGTCAGATCTCCACCTCTGTCACATCTCTCACTCTGTCACATCTCCACCTCTGTCAATTCTCTCACTCTGTCACATCTCCACCTCTGTCACATCTCTCACTCTGTCACATCTCCACCCCTATCACATCACTCTACTCTGTCACATCTCCACCTCTGTCACATCTCCATTTCTGTCACATCTCCACCTCTGTCACTCCTCTCACTCTGTCATATCTCCATCTCTGTCACTTCTCTCACTCTGTCACATCTCTCACTCTGTCACATCTCAACCTCTGTCACTTCTCTCACTCTGTCACATCACCTCTGTCACATCTCTTACTCTGTCACATCTCCACCTCTGTCACTTCTCTCACTCTGTCACATCTCCACCTCTGTCACATCTCCATCTCTGTCACTTCTCTCACTCTGTCACATCTCCACCTCTGTCACTTCTCTCACTCTGTCACATCTCCACCTCTGTCACATCTCCACCTCTGTCACTTCTCTCACTCTGTCACATCTCCACCTCTGTCACTTCTCTAACTCTGTCACATCTCCATCTCTGTCACTTCTCTCACTCTGTCACATCTCCACTTCTGTCACTTCTCTCACTCTGTCACATCTCCAGCTCTGCCACTTCTCACACTCTGTCACATCTCCACCTCTGTCACTTCTCTCACTCTGTCACATCTCCATCTCTGTCACTTCTCTCACTTTGTCATATCTCCATCTCTGTCACTTCTCTCACTCTGTCACATCTCTCACTCTGTCACATCTCCACCTCTGTCACATCTCCACCTCTGTCACTTCTCTCACTCTGTCACATCTCCACCTCTGTCACATCTCCATCTCTGCCACTTCTCTCACTCTGTCACATCTCCACCTCTGTCACTTTTCTCATTCTGTCACATCTCCATCTTTGTCACTTCTCTCATTCTGTCACATCTCCACCTCTGTCACATCTCCACCTCTGTCACTTCTCTCACTCTGTCACATCTCCACCTCTGTCACATATCCACTTCTGTCACTTCTCTCACTCTGTCACATCTCCATCTCTGTCACTTCTCTCACTCTGTCACATCTCCAGCTCTGCCACTTCTCTCACTCTGTCACATCTCCATCTTTGTCACTTCTCTCACTCTGTCACATCTCCATCTTTGTCACTTCTCTCACTCTGTCACATCTCCACCTCTGTCACATCTCCACCTCTGTCACTTCTCTCACTCTGTCACATCTCCACCCCTGTCACTTCTCTCACTCTGTCACATCTCCACCTCTGTCACATCTCCACCTCTGTCACTTCTCTCACTCTGTCACATCTCCATCTCTGTCACTTCTCTCACTCTGTCACATCTCCAGCTCTGCCACTTCTCTCACTCTGTCACATCTCCATTTTGTCACTTCTCTCACTCTGTCACATCTCCACCTCTGTCACTTCTCTCACTCTGTCATATCTCCACCTCTGTCACTTCTCTCACTCTGTCACATCTCCATCTCTGTCACTTCTCTCACTCTGTGACATCTCCAGCTCTGCCACTTGTTTCACTCTGTCACATATCCACCTCTGTTACATCTTTCACTCTGTCATATATCCACCTCTGCCACTTCTCTCACTCTGTCACATCTCCACCTCTGTCACTTCTCTCACGCTGTCACATCTCCATCTCTGTCACTTCTCTCACTCTGTCATATCTCCACCTCTGTCACTTCTCTCACTCTGTCACATCTCTCACTCTGTCACATCTCCACCTCTGTCACATCTCCACCTCTGTCACTTCTCTCACTCTGTCACATCTCCACCTCTGTCACATCTCCATCTCTGCCACTTCTCTCACTCTGTCACATCTCCACCTCTGTCACCTTTCTCACTCTGTCACATCTCCATCTTTGTCACTTCTCTCATTCTGTCACATCTCCACCTCTGTCACATCTCCACCTCTGTCACTTCTCTCACTCTGTCACATCTCCACCTCTGTCACATCTCCATCTCTGTCACATCTCTCACTCTGTCACTTCCCTCACTCTGTCACATCGCCACATCTGTCACTTCTCTCACTCTGTCACATCTCCACCTCTATCACATCGCCACCTCTGTCACTTCTCTAACTCTGTCACATCTCCACTTCTGTCACTTCTCTCACTCTGTCACATCTACACCTCTGTCACTCCTCTCACTCTGTCACATATCCACCTCTGTCACTTATCTCACTCTGTCACAGCTCCACCTCTGTCACTTCTCTCACTCTGTCACATCTCCATCTTTGTCACTTCTCTCACTCTGTCACATCTCCACCTCTGTCACATATCCACCTCTGTCACTTCTCTCACTCTGTTACATCTCCACCTCTGTCACTTCTCTTACTCTGTCACATCTCCACCTCTGTCACTTCTCTCACTCTGTCACATCTCCACCTCTGTCACATCTCCATCTCTGTCACATCTCTCACTCTGTCACTTCCCTCACTCTGTCACATCGCCACCTCTGTCACTTCTCTCATTCTGTCACATCTCCACCTCTATCACATCGCCACCTCTGTCACTTCTCTAACTCTGTCACATCTCCATCTCTGTCACTTCTCTCACTCTGTCACATCACCACTTCTGTCACTTCTCTCACTCTGTCACATCTCCACCTCTGTCACTTCTCTCACTCTGTCATATATCCACCTCTGTCACTTCTCTCACTCTGTCACAGCTCCACCTCTGTCACTTCTCCCACTTTGTCACATCTCCATCTTTGTCACTTCTCTCACTCTGTCACATCTCCACCTCTGTCACATCTCCACCTCTGTCACTTCTCTCACTCTGTCACATCTCCACCTCTGTCACTTCTCTTACTCTGTCACATCTCCACCTCTGTCACATCTCCACCTCTGTCACTTCTCTCACTCTGTCACATCTCCACCTCTGTCACTTCTCTTACTCTGTCACATCTCCACCTCTGTCACATCTCCATCTCTGTCACTTCTCTCACTCTGTCACATCTCCAGCTCTGCCACTTCTCTCACTCTGTCACATCTCCATCTTTGTCACTTCTCTCACTCTGTCATATCTCCACCTCTGTCACTTCTCTCACTCTGTCACATCTCCATCTCTGTCACTTCTCTCACTCTGTCACATCTCCATCTCTGCCACTTCTCTCACTCTGTCACATATCCACCTCTGTTACATCTCTCACTCTGTCATATCTCCACCTCTGCCACTTCTCTCACTCTGTCACATCTCCACCTCTGTCACTTCTCTCACTCTGTCACATCTCCATCTCTGTCACTTCTCTCACTTTGTCATATCTCCATCTCTGTCACTTCTCTCAATCTGTCACATCTCTCACTCTGTCACATCTCCACCTCTGTCACATCTCCACCTCTGTCACTTTTCTCATTCTGTCACATCTCCATCTTTGTCACTTCTCTCATTCAGTCACATCTCCACCTCTGTCACATCTCCACCTCTGTCACTTCTCTCACTCTGTCACATCTCCACCTCTGTCACATCTCCATCTCTGTCACGTCTCTCACTCTGTCACATCTCCACCTCTGTCACTTCTCTCACTCTGTCACATCTCCACCTCTGTCACTTCTCTCACTCTGTCACATCTCCACCTCTGTCACATATCCACCTCTGTTACATCTCTCACTCTGTCATATCTCCACCTCTGCCACTTCTCTCACTCTGTCACATCTCCACCTCTGTCACTTCTCTCACTCTGTCACATCTCCATCTCTGTCACTTCTCTCACTTTGTCATATCTCCATCTCTGTCACTTCTCTCACTCTGTCACATCTCTCACTCTGTCACATCTCCACCTCTGTCACATCTCCACCTCTGTCACTTCTCTCACTCTGTCACATCTCCACCTCTGTCACATCTCCATCTCTGCCACTTCTCTCACTCTGTCACATCTCCACCTCTGTTACTTTTCTCATTCTGTCACATCTCCATCTTTGTCACTTCTCTCATTCTGTCACATCTCCACCTCTGTCACATCTCCACCTCTGTCACTTCTTTCACTCTGTCACATCTCCACCCCTGTCACATCTCCATCTCTGTCACGTCTCTCACTCTGTCACATCTCCACCTCTGTCACTTCTCTCACTCTGTCACATCTACACCTCTGTCACTTCTCTCACTCTGTCACATCTCCACCTCTGTCACATCTCCATCTCTGTCACTTCTCTCACTCTGTCACATCTCCAGCTCTGCCACTTCTCTCACTCTGTCACATCTCCATCTTTGTCACTTCTCTCACCCTGTCACATCTCCACCTCTGTCACTTCTCTCACTCTGTCACATCTCCATCTCTGTCACTTCTCTCACTTTGTCATATCTCCATCTCTGTCACTTCTCTCACTCTGTCACATCTCTCACTCTGTCACATCTCCACCTCTGTCACATCTCCACCTCTGTCACTTCTCTCACTCTGTCACATCTCCACCTCTGTCACATCTCCATCTCTGCCACTTCTCTCACTCTGTCACATCTCCACCTCTGTCACTTTTCTCATTCTGTCACATCTCCATCTTTGTCACTTCTCTCATTCTGTCACATCTCCACCTCTGTCACATCTCCACCTCTGTCACTTCTCTCACTCTGTCACATCTCCACCTCTGTCACATATCCACTTCTGTCACTTCTCTCACTCTGTCACATCTCCATCTCTGTCACTTATCTCACTCTGTCACATCTCCAGCTCTGCCACTTCTCTCACCCCGTTACATCTCCATCTTTGTCACTTCTCTCACTCTGTCACATCTCCATCTTTGTCACTTCTCTCACTCTGTCACATCTCCACCTCTGTCACATCTCCACCTCTGTCACTTCTCTCACTCTGTCACATCTCCACCTCTGTCACTTCTCTTACTCTGTCACATCTCCACCTCTGTCACATCTCCACCTCTGTCACTTCTCTCACTCTGTCACATCTCCACCTCTGTCACATCTCCATCTCTGCCACTTCTCTCACTCTGTCACATCTCCACCTCTGTCACCTTTCTCACTCTGTCACATCTCCATCTTTGTCACTTCTCTCATTCTGTCACATCTCCACCTCTGTCACATCTCCACCTCTGTCACTTCTCTCACTCTGTCACATCTCCACCTCTGTCACATCTCCATCTCTGTCACATCTCTCACTCTGTCACTTCCCTCACTCTGTCACATCGCCACATCTGTCACTTCTCTCACTCTGTCACATCTCCACCTCTATCACATCGCCACCTCTGTCACTTCTCTAACTCTGTCACATCTCCACTTCTGTCACTTCTCTCACTCTGTCACATCTACACCTCTGTCACTCCTCTCACTCTGTCACATATCCACCTCTGTCACTTATCTCACTCTGTCACAGCTCCACCTCTGTCACTTCTCTCACTCTGTCACATCTCCATCTTTGTCACTTCTCTCACTCTGTCACATCTCCACCTCTGTCACATATCCACCTCTGTCACTTCTCTCACTCTGTTACATCTCCACCTCTGTCACTTCTCTTACTCTGTCACATCTCCACCTCTGTCACTTCTCTCACTCTGTCACATCTCCACCTCTGTCACATCTCCATCTCTGTCACATCTCTCACTCTGTCACTTCCCTCACTCTGTCACATCGCCACCTCTGTCACTTCTCTCATTCTGTCACATCTCCACCTCTATCACATCGCCACCTCTGTCACTTCTCTAACTCTGTCACATCTCCATCTCTGTCACTTCTCTCACTCTGTCACATCACCACTTCTGTCACTTCTCTCACTCTGTCACATCTCCACCTCTGTCACTTCTCTCACTCTGTCATATATCCACCTCTGTCACTTCTCTCACTCTGTCACAGCTCCACCTCTGTCACTTCTCCCACTTTGTCACATCTCCATCTTTGTCACTTCTCTCACTCTGTCACATCTCCACCTCTGTCACATCTCCACCTCTGTCACTTCTCTCACTCTGTCACATCTCCACCTCTGTCACTTCTCTTACTCTGTCACATCTCCACCTCTGTCACATCTCCACCTCTGTCACTTCTCTCACTCTGTCACATCTCCACCTCTGTCACTTCTCTTACTCTGTCACATCTCCACCTCTGTCACATCTCCATCTCTGTCACTTCTCTCACTCTGTCACATCTCCAGCTCTGCCACTTCTCTCACTCTGTCACATCTCCATCTTTGTCACTTCTCTCACTCTGTCATATCTCCACCTCTGTCACTTCTCTCACTCTGTCACATCTCCATCTCTGTCACTTCTCTCACTCTGTCACATCTCCATCTCTGCCACTTCTCTCACTCTGTCACATATCCACCTCTGTTACATCTCTCACTCTGTCATATCTCCACCTCTGCCACTTCTCTCACTCTGTCACATCTCCACCTCTGTCACTTCTCTCACTCTGTCACATCTCCATCTCTGTCACTTCTCTCACTTTGTCATATCTCCATCTCTGTCACTTCTCTCAATCTGTCACATCTCTCACTCTGTCACATCTCCACCTCTGTCACATCTCCACCTCTGTCACTTTTCTCATTCTGTCACATCTCCATCTTTGTCACTTCTCTCATTCAGTCACATCTCCACCTCTGTCACATCTCCACCTCTGTCACTTCTCTCACTCTGTCACATCTCCACCTCTGTCACATCTCCATCTCTGTCACGTCTCTCACTCTGTCACATCTCCACCTCTGTCACTTCTCTCACTCTGTCACATCTCCACGTCTGTCACATATCCACCTCTGTTACATCTCTCACTCTGTCATATCTCCACCTCTGCCACTTCTCTCACTCTGTCACATCTCCACCTCTGTCACTTCTCTCACTCTGTCACATCTCCATCTCTGTCACTTCTCTCACTTTGTCATATCTCCATCTCTGTCACTTCTCTCACTCTGTCACATCTCTCACTCTGTCACATCTCCACCTCTGTCACATCTCCACCTCTGTCACTTCTCTCACTCTGTCACATCTCCACCTCTGTCACATCTCCATCTCTGCCACTTCTCTCACTCTGTCACATCTCCACCTCTGTTACTTTTCTCATTCTGTCACATCTCCATCTTTGTCACTTCTCTCATTCTGTCACATCTCCACCTCTGTCACATCTCCACCTCTGTCACTTCTTTCACTCTGTCACATCTCCACCCCTGTCACATCTCCATCTCTGTCACGTCTCTCACTCTGTCACATCTCCACCTCTGTCACTTCTCTCACTCTGTCACATCTACACCTCTGTCACTTCTCTCACTCTGTCACATCTCCACCTCTGTCACATCTCCATCTCTGTCACTTCTCTCACTCTGTCACATCTCCAGCTCTGCCACTTCTCTCACTCTGTCACATCTCCATCTTTGTCACTTCTCTCACCCTGTCACATCTCCACCTCTGTCACTTCTCTCACTCTGTCACATCTCCATCTCTGTCACTTCTCTCACTTTGTCATATCTCCATCTCTGTCACTTCTCTCACTCTGTCACATCTCTCACTCTGTCACATCTCCACCTCTGTCACATCTCCACCTCTGTCACTTCTCTCACTCTGTCACATCTCCACCTCTGTCACATCTCCATCTCTGCCACTTCTCTCACTCTGTCACATCTCCACCTCTGTCACTTTTCTCATTCTGTCACATCTCCATCTTTGTCACTTCTCTCATTCTGTCACATCTCCACCTCTGTCACATCTCCACCTCTGTCACTTCTCTCACTCTGTCACATCTCCACCTCTGTCACATATCCACTTCTGTCACTTCTCTCACTCTGTCACATCTCCATCTCTGTCACTTATCTCACTCTGTCACATCTCCAGCTCTGCCACTTCTCTCACCCCGTTACATCTCCATCTTTGTCACTTCTCTCACTCTGTCACATCTCCATCTTTGTCACTTCTCTCACTCTGTCACATCTCCACCTCTGTCACATCTCCACCTCTGTCACTTCTCTCACTCTGTCACATCTCCACCTCTGTCACTTCTCTTACTCTGTCACATCTCCACCTCTGTCACATCTCCACCTCTGTCACTTCTCTCACTCTGTCACATCTCCATCTCTGTCACTTCTCTCACTCTGTCACATCTCCACCTCTGTCACCTTTCTCATTCTGTCACATCTCCATCTTTGTCACTTCTCTCATTCAGTCACATCTCCACCTCTGTCACATCTCCACCTCTGTCACTTCTCTCACTCTGTCACATCTCCACCTCTGTCACATCTCCATCTCTGTCACGTCTCTCACTCTGTCACATCTCCACCTCTGTCACTTCTCTCACTCTGTCACATTTCCACCTCTGTCACTTCTCTCACTCTGTCACATCTCCACCTCTGTCACATATCCACCTCTGTTACATCTCTCACTCTGTCATATATTCACCTCTGCCACTTCTCTCACTCTGTCACATCTCCACCTCTGTCACTTCTCTCACTCTGTCACATCTCCATCTCTGTCACTTCTCTCACTTTGTCATATCTCCATCTCTGTCACTTCTCTCACTCTGTCACATCTCTCACTCTGTCACATCTCCACCTCTGTCACATCTCTACCTCTGTCACTTCTCTCACTCTGTCACATCTCCACCTTTGTCACATCTCCATCTCTGCCACTTCTCTCACTCTGTCACATCTCCACCTCTGTTACTTTTCTCATTCTGTCACATCTCCATCTTTGTCACTTCTCTCATTCTGTCACATCTCCACCTCTGTCACATCTCCACCTCTGTCACTTCTTTCACTCTGTCACATCTCCACCCCTGTCACATCTCCATCTCTGTCACGTCTCTCACTCTGTCACATCTCCACCTCTGTCACTTCTCTCACTCTGTCACATCTCCACCTCTGTCACTTCTCTCACTCTGTCACATCTCCACCTCTGTCACATCTCCATCTCTGTCACTTCTCTCACTCATTCACATCTCCAGCTCTGCCACTTCTCTAACTCTGTCACATCTCCATATTTGTCACTTCTCTCACTCTGTCACATCTCCACCTCTGTCACTTCTCTCACTCTGTCACATCTCCATCTCTGTCACTTCTCTCACTTTGTCATATCTCCATCTCTGTCACTTCTCTCACTCTGTCACATCTCTCACTCTGTCACATCTCCACCTCTGTCACATCTCCACCTCTGTCACTTCTCTCACTCTGTCACATCTCCACCTCTGTCACATCTCCATCTCTGCCACTTCTCTCACTCTGTCACATCTCCACCTCTGTCACTTTTCTCATTCTGTCACATCACCATCTTTGTCACTTCTCTCATTCTGTCACATCTCCACCTCTGTCACATCTCCACTTCTGTCACTTCTCTCACTCTGTCACATCTCCACCTCTGTCACATATCCACTTCTGTCACTTCTCTCACTCTGTCACTTCTCTCACTCTGTCACATCTCCAGCTCTGCCACTTCTCTCACCCTGTCACATCTCCATCTTTGTCACTTCTCTCACTCTGTCACATCTCCATCTTTGTCACTTCTCTCACTCTGTCACATCTCCACCTCTGTCACATCTCCACCTCTGTCACTTCTCTCACTCTGTCACATCTCCACCTCTGTCACTTCTCTTACTCTGTCACATCTCCACCTCTATCACATCTCCACCTCTGTCACTTCTCTCACTCTGTCACATCTCCATCTCTGTCACTTCTCTCACTCTGTCACATCTCCAGCTCTGCCACTTCTCTCACTCTGTCACATCTCCATCTTTGTCACTTCTCTCACTCTGTCACATCTCCACCTCTGTCACTTCTCTCACTCTGTCATATCTCCACCTCTGTCACTTCTCTCACTCTGTCTCATCTCCATCTCTGTCACTTCTCTCACTCTGTCACATCTCCAGCTCTGCCACTTGTCTCACTCTGTCACATATCCACCTCTGTTACATCTCTAACTCTGTCATATATCCACCTCTGCCACTTCTCTCACCCTGTCACATCTCCACCTCTGTCACTTCTCTCACTCTGTCACATATCCATCTCTGTCACTTCTCTCACTCTGTCATATCTCCACCTCTGTCACTTCTCTCACTCTGTCACATCTCTCACTCTGTCACATCTCCACCTCTGTCACATCTCCACCTCTGTCACTTCTCTCACTCTGTCACATCTCCACCTCTGTCACATCTCCATCTCTGCCACTTCTCTCACTCTGTCACATCTCCACCTCTGTCACCTTTCTCACTCTGTCACATCTCCATCTTTGTCACTTCTCTCATTCTGTCACATCTCCACCTCTGTCACATCTCCACCTCTGTCACATCTCCATCTCTGTCACATCTCTCACTCTGTCACTTCCCTCACTCTGTCACATCGCCACATCTGTCACTTCTCTCACTCTGTCACATCTCCACCTCTATCACATCGCCACCTCTGTCACTTCTCTAACTCTGTCACATCACCACTTCTGTCACTTCTCTCACTCTGTCACATCTCCACCTCTGTCACTTCTCTCACTCTGTCACATATCCACCTCTGTCACTTCTCTCACTCTGTCACATCTCCACCTCTGTCACATCTCCACCTCTGTCACTTCCCTCACTCTGTCACATCTCCACCTCTGTCACATCTACATCTCTGTCACATCTCTCACACTGTCACTTCCCTCACTCTGTCACATCGCCACCTCTGTCACTTCTCTCACTCTGTCACATCTTCACCTCTATCACATCGCCACCTCTGTCACTTCTCTAACTCTGTCACATCTCCATCTCTGTCAATTCTCTCACTCTGTCACATCACCACTTCTGTCACTTCTCTCACTCTGTCACATCTCCACCTCTGTCACTTCTCTAACTCCGTCACATATCCACCTCTGTCACTTCTCTCACTCTGTCACAGCTCCACCTCTGTCACTTCTCTCACTCTGTCACATCTCCATCTTTGTCACTTCTCTCACTCTGTCACATCTCCACCCCTGTCACATCTCCACCTCTGTCACTTCTCTCACTCTGTCACATCTCCACCTCTGTCACTTCTCTTACTCTGTCACATCTCCACCTCTGTCACATCTCCACCTCTGTCACTTCTCTCACTCTGTCACATCTCCATCTCTGTCACTTCTCTCACTCTGTCACATATCCACCTCTGTCACTTCTCTCACTCTGTCACAGCTCCACCTCTG
This sequence comes from Eledone cirrhosa, assembly GCA_964016885.1. NCBI lineage: Eukaryota > Metazoa > Mollusca > Cephalopoda > Octopoda > Eledonidae > Eledone > Eledone cirrhosa. The sequence goes on from OZ024740.1 coordinate 294,984,619, forward strand.
TCACTTCTCTCACTCTGTCACATCTCCATCTTTGTCACTTCTCTCACTCTGTCACATCTCCACCCCTGTCACATCTCCACCTCTGTCACTTCTCTCACTCTGTCACATCTCCACCTCTGTCACTTCTCTTACTCTGTCACATCTCCACCTCTGTCACATCTCCACCTCCGCTCCTCTCTCACTCTGTCACATCTCCATCTCTGTCACTTCTCTCACTCTGTCACATCTCCAGCTCTGCCACTTCTCTCACTCTGTCACATATCCACCTCTGTTACATCTCTCACTCTGTCATATCTCCACCTCTGCCACTTCTCTCACTCTGTCACATCTCCACCTCTGTCACTTCTCTCACTCTGTCACATCTCCATCTCTGTCACTTCTCTCACTTTGTCATATCTCCATCTCTGTCACTTCTCTCAATCTGTCACATCTCTCACTCTGTCACATCTCCACCTCTGTCACATCTCCACCTCTGTCACTTTTCTCATTCTGTCACATCTCCATCTTTGTCACTTCTCTCATTCAGTCACATCTCCACCTCTGTCACATCTCCACCTCTGTCACTTCTCTCACTCTGTCACATCTCCACCTCTGTCACATCTCCATCTCTGTCACGTCTCTCACTCTGTCACATCTCCACCTCTGTCACTTCTCTCACTCTGTCACATCTACACCTCTGTCACTTCTCTCACTCTGTCACATCTCCACCTCTGTCACATATCCACCTTTGTTACATCTCTCACTCTGTCATATCTCCACCTCTGCCACTTCTCTCACTCTATTACATCTCCACCTCTGTCACTTCTCTCACTCTGTCACATCTCCATCTCTGTGACTTCTCTCACTTTGTCATATCTCCATCTCTGTCACTTCTCTCACTCTGTCACTTCTCTCACTCTGTCACATCTCCACCTCTGTCACATCTCCATCTCTGCCACTTCTCTCACTCTGTCACATCTCCACCTCTGTTACTTTTCTCATTCTGTCACATCTCCATCTTTGTCACTTCTCTCATTCTGTCACATCTGCACCTCTGTCACATCTCCACCTCTGTCACTACTCTCACTCTGTCACATCTCCACCTCTGTCACATCTCCATCTCTGTCACTTCTCTCACTCTGTCACATCTCCAGCTCTGCCACTTCTCTCACTCTGTCACATCTCCATCTTTGTCACTTCTCTCACTCTGTCACATCTCCACCTCTGTCACTTCTCTCACTCTGTCATATCTCCCCCTCTGCCACTTCTCTCACACTGTCACATCTCCACCTCTGTCACTTTCCTCACTCTGTGACATCTCCATCTCTGCCACTTCTCTCACTCTGTCACATCTCCACCTCTGTCACTTTTCTCATTCTGTCACATCTCCATCTTTGTCACTTCTCTCATTCTGTCACATCTCCACCTCTGTCACATCTCCACTTCTGTCACTTCTCTCACTCTGTCACATCTCCACCTCTGTCACATATCCACTTCTGTCACTTCTCTCACTCTGTCACATCTCCATCTCTGTCACTTCTCTCACTCTGTCACATCTCCAGCTCTGCCACTTCTCTCACCCTGTCACATCTCCATCTTTGTCACTTCTCTCACTCTGTCACATCTCCACCTCTGTCACATCTCCACCTCTGTCACTTCTCTCACTCTGTCACATCTCCACCTCTGTCACTTCTCTTACTCTGTCACATCTCCACCTCTATCACATCTCCACCTCTGTCACTTCTCTCACTCTGTCACATCTCCATCTCTGTCACTTCTCTCACTCTGTCACATCTCCAGCTCTGCCACTTCTCTCACTCTGTCACATCTCCATCTTTGTCACTTCTCTCACTCTGTCACATCTCCACCTCTGTCACTTCTCTCACTCTGTCATATCTCCACCTCTGTCACTTCTCTCACTCTGTCACATCTCCATCTCTGTCACTTCTCTCACTCTGTCACATCTCCAGCTCTGCCACTTGTCTCACTCTGTCACATATCCACCTCTGTTACATCTCTCACTCTGTCATATATCCACCTCTGCCACTTCTCTCACTCTGTCACATCTCCACCTCTGTCACTTCTCTCACTCTGTCACATATCCATCTCTGTCACTTCTCTCACTCTGTCATATCTCCACCTCTGTCACTTCTCTCACTCTGTCACATCTCTCACTCTGTCACATCTCCACCTCTGTCACATCTCCACCTCTGTCACTTCTCTCACTCTGTCACATCTCCACCTCTGTCACATCTCCATCTCTGCCACTTCTCTCACTCTGTCACATCTCCACCTCTGTCACCTTTCTCACTCTGTCACATCTCCATCTTTGTCACTTCTCTCATTCTGTCACATCTCCACCTCTGTTACATCTCCACCTCTGTCACATCTCCATCTCTGTCACATCTCTCACTCTGTCACTTCCCTCACTCTGTCACATCGCCACATCTGTCACTTCTCTCACTCTGTCACATCTCCACCTCTATCACATCGCCACCTCTGTCACTTCTCTAACTCTGTCACATCTCCACTTCTGTCACTTCTCTCACTCTGTCACATCTCCACCTCTGTCACTTCTCTCACTCTGTCACATATCCACCTCTGTCACTTCTCTCACTCTGTCACATCTCCACCTCTGTCACATCTCCACCTCTGTCACTTCCCTCACTCTGTCACATCTCCACCTCTGTCACATCTACATCTCTGTCACATCTCTCACACTGTCACTTCCCTCACGCTGTCACATCGCCACCTCTGTCACTTCTCTCACTCTGTCACATCTCCACCTCTATCACATCGCCACCTCTGTCACTTCTCTAACTCTGTCACATCTCCATCTCTGTCAATTCTCTCACTCTGTCACATCACCACTTCTGTCACTTCTCTCACTCTGTCACATCTCCACCTCTGTCACTTCTCTAACTCCGTCACATATCCACCTCTGTCACTTCTCTCACTCTGTTACAGCTCCACCTCTGTCACTTCCCTCACTCTGTCACATCTCCATCTTTGTCACTTCTCTCACTCTGTCACATCTCCACCCCTGTCACATCTCCACCTCTGTCACTTCTCTCACTCTGTCACATCTCCACCTCTGTCACTTCTCTTACTCTGTCACATCTCCACCTCTGTCACATCTCCACCTCTGTCACTTCTCTCAGTCTGTCACATCTCCATCTCTGTCACTTCTCTCACTCTGTCACATCTCCAGCTCTGCCACTTCTCTCACTCTGTCACATCTCCATCTTTGTTACTTCTCTCACTCTGTCACATCTCCACCTCTGTTACTTCTCTCACTCTGTCATATCTCCACCTCTGTCACTTCTCTCACTCTGTCACATCTCCAGCTCTGCCACTTCTCTCACTCTGTCACATATCCACCTCTGTTACATTTCTCACTCTGTCATATCTCCACCTCTGCCACTTCTCTCACTCTGTCACATCTCCACCTCTGTCACTTCTCTCACTCTGTCACATCTCCATCTCTGTCACTTCTCTCACTTTGTCATATCTCCATCTCTGTCACTTCTCTCAATCTGTCACATCTCTCACTCTGTCACATCTCCACCTCTGTCACATCTCCACCTCTGTCACTTTTCTCATTCTGTCACATCTCCATCTTTGTCACTTCTCTCATTCAGTCACATCTCCACCTCTGTCACATCTCCACCTCTGTCACTTCTCTCACTCTGTCACATCTCCACCTCTGTCACATCTCCATCTCTGTCACGTCTCTCACTCTGTCACATCTCCACCTCTGTCACTTCTCTCACTCTGTCACATCTACACCTCTGTCACTTCTCTCACTCTGTCACATCTCCACCTCTGTCACATATCCACCTTTGTTACATCTTTCACTCTGTCATATCTCCACCTCTGCCACTTCTCTCACTCTATCACATCTCCACCTCTGTCACTTCTCTCACTCTGTCACATCTCCATCTCTGTGACTTCTCTCACTTTGTCATATCTCCATCTCTGTCACTTCTCTCACTCTGTCACTTCTCTCACTCTGTCACATCTCCACCTCTGTCACATCTCCATCTCTGCAACTTCTCCCACTCTGTCACATCTCCACCTCTGTTACTTTTCTCATTCTGTCACATCTCCATCTTTGTCACTTCTCTCATTCTGTCACATCTGCACCTCTGTCACATCTCCACCTCTGTCACTTCTCTCACTCTGTCACATCTCCACCTCTGTCACATCTCCATCTCTGTCACTTCTCTCACTCTGTCACATCTCCAGCTCTGCCACTTCTCTCACTCTGTCACATCTCCATCTTTGTCACTTCTCTCCCTCTGTCACATCTCCACCTCTGTCACTTCTCTCACTCTGTCATATCTCCCCCTCTGCCACTTCTCTCACACTGTCACATCTCCACCTCTGTCACTTCCCTCACTCTGTGACATCTCCATCTCTGCCACTTCTCTCACTCTGTCACATCTTCACCTCTGTCACATCTCTCACTCTGTCATATCTCCACCTCTGCCACTTCTCTCACTCTGTCACATCTCCACCTCTGTCACTTCTCTCACTCTGTCAAATCTCCATCTCTGTCACTTCTCTCACTCTGTCATATCTCCACCTCTGCCACTTCTCTCACTCTGTCATATCTCCACCTCTGCCACTTCTCTCACTCTGTCACATCTCCATCTCTGCCACTTCTCTCACGCTGTTACATCTCCATCTCTGTCACTTCACTCACTCTGTCACATCTCCACCTCTGTCACATCTCCATCTCTGTCACTTCTCCATCTCTGCCACTTCTCTCACTCTGTCAGATCTCCACCTCTGTCACGTCTCTCACTCTGTCACATCTCCACCTCTGTCACTTCTCTCACTCTGTCACATCTCCACCTCTGTCACTTCTCTCACTCTGTCACATCTCCACCTCTGTCACATCTCCATCTCTGTCACTTCTCTCACTCTGTCACATCTCCAGCTCTGCCACTTCTCTCACTCTGTCACATCTCCATCTTTGTCACTTCTCTCACTCTGTCACATCTCCACCTCTGTCACTTCTCTCACTCTGTAACATCTCCATCTCTGTCACTTCTCTCACTTTGTCATATCTCCATCTCTGTCACTTCTCTCACTCTGTCACATATCTCACTCTGTCACATCTCCACCTCTGTCACATCTCCACCTCTGTCACTTCTCTCACTCTGTCACATCTCCACCTCTGTCACATCTCCATCTCTGCCACTTCTCTCACTCTGTCACATCTCCACCTCTGTCACTTTTCTCATTCTGTCACATCTCCATCTTTGTCACTTCTCTCATTCTGTCACATCTCCACCTCTGTCACATCTCCACTTCTGTCACTTCTCTCACTCTGTCACATCTCCACCTCTGTCACATATCCACTTCTGTCACTTCTCTCACTCTGTCACATTTCCAGCTCTGCCACTTCTCTCACCCTGTCACATATCCATCGTTGTCACTTCTCTCACTCTGTCACATCTCCATCTTTGTCACTTCTCTCACTCTGTCACATCTCCACCTCTGTCACATCTCCACCTCTGTCACTTCTCTCACTCTGTCACATCTCCACCTCTGTCACTTCTCTTACTCTGTCACATCTCCACCTCTATCACATCTCCACCTCTGTCACTTCTCTCACTCTGTCACATCTCCATCTCTGTCACTTCTCTCACTCTGTCACATCTCCAGCTCTGCCACTTCTCTCACTCTGTCACATCTCCATCTTTGTCACTTCTCTCACTCTGTCACATCTCCACCTCTGTCACTTCTCTCACTCTGTCATATCTCCACCTCTGTCACTTCCCTCACTCTGTCACATCTCCATCTCTGTCACTTCTCTCACTCTGTCACATCTCCAGCTCTGCCACTTGTCTCACTCTGTCACATATCCACCTCTGTCACATCTCCAGCTCAGCCACTTCTCTCACTCTGTCACATCTCCATCTTTGTCACTTCTCTCACTCTGTCACATCTCCACCTCTGTCACTTCTCTCACTCTGTCATATCTCCCCCTCTGCCACTTCTCTCACTCTGTCACATCTCCACCTCTGTCACTTCCCTCACTCTGTCACATCTCCAGCTCTGCCACTTGTCTCACTCTGTCACATATCCACCTCTGTTACATCTCTAACTCTGTCATATATCCACCTCTGCCACTTCTCTCACTCTGTCACATCTCCACCTCTGTCACTTCTCTCACTCTGTCACATCTCCATCTCTGTCACTTCTCTCACTTTGTCATATCACCATCTCTGTCACTTCTCTCACTCTGTCACATCTCTCACTCTGTCACATCTCCACCTCTGTCACATCTCCACCTCTGTCACTTCTCTCACTCTGTCACATCTCCATCTCTGTCACTTCTCTCACTCTGTCACATCTCCAGCTCTGCCACTTGTCTCACTCTGTCACATATCCACCTCTGTTACATCTCTAACTCTGTCATATATCCACCTCTGCCACTTCTCTCACTCTGTCACATCTCCACCTCTGTCACTTCTCTCACTCTGTCACATCTCCATCTCTGTCACTTCTCTCACTCTGTCATATCTCCACCTCTGTCACTTCTCTCACTCTGTCACATCTCTCACTCTGTCACATCTCCACCTCTGTCACATCTCCACCTCTGTCACTTCTCTCACTCTGTCACATCTCCACCTCTGTCACATCTCCATCTCTGCCACTTCTCTCACTCTGTCACATCTCCACCTCTGTCACTTCTCTCACTCTGTCACATATCCACCTCTGTTACATCTCTAACTCTGTCATATCTCCACCTCTGCCACTTCTCTCACTCTGTCACATCTCCACCTCTGTCACTTCTCTCACTCTGTCAAATCTCCATCTCTGTCACTTCTCTCACTCTGTCATATCTCCACCTCTGCCACTTCTCTCACTCTGTCATATCTCCACCTCTGCCACTTCTCTCACTCTGTCACATCTCCATCTCTGCCACTTCTCTCACGCTGTTACATCTCCATCTCTGTCACTTCACTCACTCTGTCACATCTCCACCTCTGTCACATCTCCATCTCTGTCACTTCTCCATCTCTGCCACTTCTCTCACTCTGTCAGATCTCCACCTCTGTCACGTCTCTCACTCTGTCACATCTCCACCTCTGTCACTTCTCTCACTCTGTCACATCTCCACCTCTGTCACTTCTCTCACTCTGTCACATCTCCACCTCTGTCACATCTCCATCTCTGTCACTTCTCTCACTCTGTCACATCTCCAGCTCTGCCACTTCTCTCACTCTGTCACATCTCCATCTTTGTCACTTCTCTCACTCTGTCACATCTCCACCTCTGTCACTTCTCTCACTCTGTAACATCTCCATCTCTGTCACTTCTCTCACTTTGTCATATCTCCATCTCTGTCACTTCTCTCACTCTGTCACATATCTCACTCTGTCACATCTCCACCTCTGTCACATCTCCACCTCTGTCACTTCTCTCACTCTGTCACATCTCCACCTCTGTCACATCTCCATCTCTGCCACTTCTCTCACTCTGTCACATCTCCACCTCTGTCACTTTTCTCATTCTGTCACATCTCCATCTTTGTCACTTCTCTCATTCTGTCACATCTCCACCTCTGTCACATCTCCACTTCTGTCACTTCTCTCACTCTGTCACATCTCCACCTCTGTCACATATCCACTTCTGTCACTTCTCTCACTCTGTCACATCTCCAGCTCTGCCACTTCTCTCACCCTGTCACATATCCATCGTTGTCACTTCTCTCACTCTGTCACATCTCCATCTTTGTCACTTCTCTCACTCTGTCACATCTCCACCTCTGTCACATCTCCACCTCTGTCACTTCTCTCACTCTGTCACATCTCCACCTCTGTCACTTCTCTTACTCTGTCACATCTCCACCTCTATCACATCTCCACCTCTGTCACTTCTCTCACTCTGTCACATCTCCATCTCTGTCACTTCTCTCACTCTGTCACATCTCCAGCTCTGCCACTTCTCTCACTCTGTCACATCTCCATCTTTGTCACTTCTCTCACTCTGTCACATCTCCACCTCTGTCACTTCTCTCACTCTGTCATATCTCCACCTCTGTCACTTCCCTCACTCTGTCACATCTCCATCTCTGTCACTTCTCTCACTCTGTCACATCTCCAGCTCTGCCACTTGTCTCACTCTGTCACATATCCACCTCTGTCACATCTCCAGCTCAGCCACTTCTCTCACTCTGTCACATCTCCATCTTTGTCACTTCTCTCACTCTGTCACATCTCCACCTCTGTCACTTCTCTCACTCTGTCATATCTCCCCCTCTGCCACTTCTCTCACTCTGTCACATCTCCACCTCTGTCACTTCCCTCACTCTGTCACATCTCCAGCTCTGCCACTTGTCTCACTCTGTCACATATCCACCTCTGTTACATCTCTAACTCTGTCATATATCCACCTCTGCCACTTCTCTCACTCTGTCACATCTCCACCTCTGTCACTTCTCTCACTCTGTCACATCTCCATCTCTGTCACTTCTCTCACTTTGTCATATCACCATCTCTGTCACTTCTCTCACTCTGTCACATCTCTCACTCTGTCACATCTCCACCTCTGTCACATCTCCACCTCTGTCACTTCTCTCACTCTGTCACATCTCCATCTCTGTCACTTCTCTCACTCTGTCACATCTCCAGCTCTGCCACTTGTCTCACTCTGTCACATATCCACCTCTGTTACATCTCTAACTCTGTCATATATCCACCTCTGCCACTTCTCTCACTCTGTCACATCTCCACCTCTGTCACTTCTCTCACTCTGTCACATCTCCATCTCTGTCACTTCTCTCACTCTGTCATATCTCCACCTCTGTCACTTCTCTCACTCTGTCACATCTCTCACTCTGTCACATCTCCACCTCTGTCACATCTCCACCTCTGTCACTTCTCTCACTCTGTCACATCTCCACCTCTGTCACATCTCCATCTCTGCCACTTCTCTCACTCTGTCACATCTCCACCTCTGTCACTTCTCTCACTCTGTCACATATCCACCTCTGTTACATCTCTAACTCTGTCATATATCCACCTCTACCACTTCTCTCACTCTGTCACATCTCCACCTCTGTCACTTCTCTCACTCTGTCACATCTCCATCTCTGTCACTTCTCTCACTTTGTCATATCACCATCTCTGTCACTTCTCTCACTCTGTCACATCTCTCACTCTGTCACATCTCCACCTCTGTCACATCTCCACCTCTGTCACTTCTCTCACTCTGTCACATCTCCACCTCTGTCACATCTCCATCTCTGCCACTTCTCTCACTCTGTCACATCTCCACCTCTGTCACTTCTCTCACTCTGTCACATCTCCACCTCTGTCACTTCCCTCACTCTGTCACATCTCCACCTCTGTCACTTCTCTCACTCTGTCACGTCTCGATCTCTGTCACTTCTCTCACTCTGTCACATCTCCAGCTCTGCCACTTCTCTCACTCTGTCACATATCCACCTCTGTTAAATCTGTCACTCTGTCATATCTCCACCTCTGCCACTTCTCTCACTCTGTCACATCTCCACCTCTGTCACATCTCCATCTCTGTCACTTCTCTCACTCTGTCACATCTCCACCTCTGTCACTTCTCTCACTCTGTCACATCTCCACCTCTGTCACATCTCCACCTCTGTCACTTCTCTCACTCTGTCACATCTCCATCTCTGTCACTTCTCTCACTCTGTCACATCTCCAGCTCTGCCACTTCTCTCACTCTGTCACATATCCACCTCTGTTACATCTCTCACTCTGTCATATCTCCACCTCTGCCACTTCTCTCACTCTGTCACGTCTCCATCTCTGTCACTTCTCTCACTCTGTCATATCTCCACCTCTGCCACTTCTCTCACTCTGTCATATCTCCACCTCTGCCACTTCTCTCACTCTGTCACATCTCCACCTCTGTCACATCTCCATCTCTGTCACATCTCCATCTCTGCCACTTCTCTCACTCTGTCACATCTGCACCTCTGTCACTTCTCTCACTCTGTCACATCTCCACCCCTGTCACATCTCTCACTCTGTCACATCTCCACCTCTGTCACATCTCCATTTCTGTCACATCTCCACATCTGTCACTTCTCTCACTCTGTCACATCTCCATCTCTGTCACTTCTCTCACTCTGTCACATCTCTCAATCTGTCACATCTCCACCTCTCTCACTTCTCTCACTCTGTCACATCTCCACCCCTGTCACTTCTCTCACTCTGTCACATCTCCACCTCTGTCACATCTCTCACTCTGTCACATCTCCACCCCTGTCACATCTCTCACTCTGTCACATCTCCACCTCTGTCACATCTTCACTTCTGTCACATCTCCACCTCTGTCACTTCTCCCACTCTGTCATATCTCCACTTCTGTCACTTCTCTCACTCTGTCACATCTCCACCTCTGTCACTTCTCTCACTCTGTCACATCTCCACCCCTGTCACATCACTCTACTCTGTCACATCTCCACCTCTGTCACATCTCCACTTCTGTCACATCTCCACCTCTGTCACTCCTCTCACTCTGTCATATCTCCATCTCTCTCACTTCTCTCACTCTGTCACATCTCTCACTCTGTCACATCTCAACCTCTGTCACTTCTCTCACTCTGTCACATCTCCACCTCTGTCACATCTCTTACTCTGTCACATCTCCACCTCTGTCACTTCTCTCACTCTGTCACATCTCCACCTCTGTCACATCTCCACTTCTGTCACTTCTCTTACTCTGTCACATCTCCATCTCTGTCACTTCTCTCACTCTGTCACATCTCCAGCTCTGCCACTTCTCTCACTCTGTCACTTCTCTCACTCTGTCACATCTCCACCTCTGTCACTTCTCTCACTCTGTCATATCTCCCCCTCTGCCACTTCTCTCACTCTGTCACATCTCCACCTCTGTCACTTCCCTCACTCTGTGACATCTCCATCTCTGCCACTTCTCTCACTCTGTCACATCTTCACCTCTGTCACATCTCTCACTCTGTCATATCTCCACCTCTGCCACTTCTCTCACTCTGTCACATCTCCACCTCTGTCACTTCTCTCACTCTGTCACATCTCTATCTCTGCCACTTCTCTCACTCTGTCACATCTCCACCTCTGTCACTTCTCTCACTCTGTCACATCTCCACCTCTGTCACATCTCTCACTCTGTCACATCTCCACCCCTGTCACATCACTCTACTCTGTCACATCTCCACCTCTGTCACATCTCCACTTCTGTCACATCTCCACCTCTGTCACTCCTCTCACTCTGTCATATCTCCATCTCTGTCACTTCTCTCACTCTGTCACATCTCTCACTCTGTCACATCTCAACCTCTGTCACTTCTCTCACTCTGTCACATCTCCATCTCTGTCACTTCTCTCACTTTGTCATATCACCATCTCTGTCACTTCTCTCACTCTGTCACATCTCTCACTCTGTCACATCTCCACCTCTGTCACATCTCCACCTCTGTCACTTCTCTCACTCTGTCACATCTCCACCTCTGTCACATCTCCATCTCTGCCACTTCTCTCACTCTGTCACATCTCCACCTCTGTCACTTCTCTCACTCTGTCACATCTCCACCTCTGTCACATATCCACTTCTGTCACTTCTCTCACTCTGTCACATCTCCAGCTCAGCCACTTCTCTCACTCTGTCACATCTCCATCTTTGTCACTTCTCTCACTCTGTCACATCTCCACCTCTGTCACTTCTCTCACTCTGTCATATCTCCCCCTCTGCCACTTCTCTCACTCTGTCACATCTCCACCTCTGTCACTTCCCTCACTCTGTCACATCTCCACCTCTGTCACTTCTCTCACTCTGTCACGTCTCCATCTCTGTCACTTCTCTCACTCTGTCACATCTCCAGCTCTGCCACTTCTCTCACTCTGTCACATATCCACCTCTGTTAAATCTGTCACTCTGTCATATCTCCACCTCTGCCACTTCTCTCACTCTGTCACGTCTCCATCTCTGTCACTTCTCTCACTCTGTCATATCTCCACCTCTGCCACTTCTCTCACTCTGTCACATCTCTATCTCTGTCACTTCTCTCACTCTGTCATATCTCCACCTCTGCCACTTCTCTTACTCTGTCATATCTCCACCTCTGCCACTTCTCTCACTCTGTCACATCTCCACCTCTGTCACATCTCCATCTCTGTCACTTCTCTCACTCTGTCACATCTCCACCTCTGTCACTTCTCTCACTCTGTCACATCTCCACCTCTGTCACATCTCCACCTCTGTCACTTCTCTCACTCTGTCACATCTCCATCTCTGTCACTTCTCTCACTCTGTCACATCTCCAGCTCTGCCACTTCTCTCACTCTGTCACATATCCACCTCTGTTACATCTCTCACTCTGTCATATCTCCACCTCTGCCACTTCTCTCACTCTGTCACGTCTCCACCTCTGCCACTTCTCTCACTCTGTCATATCTCCACCTCTGCCACTTCTCTCACTCTGTCATATCTCCACCTCTGCCACTTCTCTCACTCTGTCACATCTCCACCTCTGTCACATCTCCATCTCTGTCACATCTCCAGCTCTGCCACTTCTCTCACTCTGTCACTTCTCTCACTCTGTCACATCTCCACCTCTGTCACTTCTCTCACTCTGTCATATCTCCCCCTCTGCCACTTCTCTCACTCTGTCACATCTCCACCACTGTCACTTCCCTCACTCTGTGACATCTCCATCTCTGCCACTTCTCTCACTCTGTCACATCTTCACCTCTGTCACATCTCTCACTCTGTCATATCTCCACCTCTGCCACTTCTCTCACTCTGTCACATCTCCACCTCTGTCACTTCTCTCACTCTGTCACATCTCCATCTCTGTCACTTCTCTCACTCTGTCACATCTCCATCTCTGCCACTTCTCTCACTCTGTCACATCTCCACCTCTGTCACTTCTCTCACTCTGTCACATCTCCACCTCTGTCACATCTCTCACTCTGTCACATCTCCACCCCTGTCACATCACTCTACTCTGTCACATCTCCACCTCTGTCACATCTCCACTTCTGTCACATCTCCACCTCTGTCACTCCTCTCACTCTGTCATATCTCCATCTCTGTCACTTCTCTCACTCTGTCACATCTCTCACTCTGTCACATCTCAACCTCTGTCACTTCTCTCACTCTGTCACATCTCCATCTCTGTCACTTCTCTCACTTTGTCATATCACCATCTCTGTCACTTCTCTCACTCTGTCACATCTCTCACTCTGTCACATCTCCACCTCTGTCACATCTCCACCTCTGTCACTTCTCTCACTCTGTCACATCTCCACCTCTGTCACATCTCCATCTCTGCCACTTCTCTCACTCTGTCACATCTCCACCTCTGTCACTTCTCTCACTCTGTCACATCTCCACCTCTGTCACATATCCACTTCTGTCACTTCTCTCACTCTGTCACATCTCCATCTCTGTCACTTCTCTCACTCTGTCACATCTCCAGCTCAGCCACTTCTCTCACTCTGTCACATCTCCATCTTTGTCACTTCTCTCACTCTGTCACATCTCCACCTCTGTCACTTCTCTCACTCTGTCATATCTCCCCCTCTGCCACTTCTCTCACTCTGTCACATCTCCACCTCTGTCACTTCCCTCACTCTGTCACATCTCCACCTCTGTCACTTCTCTCACTCTGTCACGTCTCCATCTCTGTCACTTCTCTCACTCTGTCACATCGCCAGCTCTGCCACTTCTCTCACTCTGTCACATATCCACCTCTGTTAAATCTGTCACTCTGTCATATCTCCACCTCTGCCACTTCTCTCACTCTGTCACGTCTCCATCTCTGTCACTTCTCTCACTCTGTCATATCTCCACCTCTGCCACTTCTCTCACTCTGTCACATCTCTATCTCTGTCACTTCTCTCACTCTGTCATATCTCCACCTCTGCCACTTCTCTTACTCTGTCATATCTCCACCTCTGCCACTTCTCTCACTCTGTCACATCTCCACCTCTGTCACATCTCCATCTCTGTCACTTCTCTCACTCTGTCACATCTCCACCTCTGTCACTTCTCTCACTCTGTCACATCTCCACCTCTGTCACATCTCCACCTCTGTCACTTCTCTCACTCTGTCACATCTCCATCTCTGTCACTTCTCTCACTCTGTCACATCTCCAGCTCTGCCACTTCTCTCACTCTGTCACATATCCACCTCTGTTACATCTCTCACTCTGTCATATCTCCACCTCTGCCACTTCTCTCACTCTGTCACGTCTCCATCTCAGTCACTTCTCTCACTCTGTCATATCTCCACCTCTGCCACTTCTCTCACTCTGTCATATCTCCACCTCTGCCACTTCTCTCACTCTGTCATATCTCCACCTCTGCCACTTCTCTCACTCTGTCACATCTCCACCTCTGTCACATCTCCATCTCTGTCACATCTCCATCTCTGCCACTTCTCTCACTCTGTCACATCTCCACCTCTGTCACTTCTCTCACTCTGTCACATCTTCACCCCTGTCACATCTCTCACTCTGTCACATCTCCACCTCTGTCACATCTCCATTTCTGTCACATCTCCACATCTGTCTCTTCTCTCACTCTGTCACATCTCCATCTCTGTCACTTCTCTCACTCTGTCACATCTCTCAATCTGTCACATCTCCACCTCTTTCACTTCTCTCACTCTGTCACATCTCCACCCCTGTCACTTCTCTCACTCTGTCACATCTCCACCTCTGTCACATCTCTCACTCTGTCACATCTCCACCCCTGTCACATCTCTCACTCTGTCACATCTCCACCTCTGTCACATCTTCACTTCTGTCACATCTCCACCTCTGTCACTTCTCCCACTCTGTCATATCTCCACCTCTGTCACTTCTCTCACTCTGTCACATCTCCACCTCTGTCACTTCTCTCACTCTGTCACATCTCCACCCCTGTCACATCACTCTACTCTGTCACATCTCCACCTCTGTCACATCTCCACTTCTGTCACATCTCCACCTCTGTCACTCCTCTCACTCTGTCATATCTCCATCTCTCTCACTTCTCTCACTCTGTCACATCTCTCACTCTGTCACATCTCAACCTCTGTCACTTCTCTCACTCTGTCACATCTCCACCTCTGTCACATCTCTTACTCTGTCACATCTCCACCTCTGTCACTTCTCTCACTCTGTCACATCTCCACCTCTGTCACATCTCCACTTCTGTCACTTCTCTTACTCTGTCACATCTCCATCTCTGTCACTTCTCTCACTCTGTCACATCTCCAGCTCTGCCACTTCTCTCACTCTGTCACTTCTCTCACTCTGTCACATCTCCACCTCTGTCACTTCTCTCACTCTGTCATATCTCCCCCTCTGCCACTTCTCTCACTCTGTCACATCTCCACCTCTGTCACTTCCCTCACTCTGTGACATCTCCATCTCTGCCACTTCTCTCACTCTGTCACATCTTCACCTCTGTCACATCTCTCACTCTGTCATATCTCCACCTCTGCCACTTCTCTCACTCTGTCACATCTCCACCTCTGTCACTTCTCTCACTCTGTCACATCTCCATCTCTGTCACTTCTCTCACTCTATCATATCTCCACCTCTGCCACTTCTCTCACTCTGTCATATCTCCACCTCTGCCACTTCTCTCACTCTGTCACATCTCCATCTCTGCCACTTCTCTCACTCTGTCACATCTCCACCTCTGTCACTTCTCTCACTCTGTCACATCTCCACCTCTGGCACATCTCTCACTCTGTCACATCTCCACCCCTGTCACATCACTCTACTCTGTCACATCTCCACCTCTGTCACATCTCCACTTCTGTCACATCTCCACCTCTGTCACTCCTCTCACTCTGTCATATCTCCATCTCTGTCACTTCTCTCACTCTGTCACATCTCTCACTCTGTCACATCTCAACCTCTGTCACTTCTCTCACTCTGTCACATCTCCATCTCTGTCACTTCTCTCACTTTGTCATATCACCATCTCTGTCACTTCTCTCACTCTGTCACATCTCTCACTCTGTCACATCTCCACCTCTGTCACATCTCCACCTCTGTCACTTCTCTCACTCTGTCACATCTCCACCTCTGTCACATCTCCATCTCTGCCACTTCTCTCACTCTGTCACATCTCCACCTCTGTCACTTCTCTCACTCTGTCACATCTCCACCTCTGTCACATATCCACTTCTGTCACTTCTCTCACTCTGTCACATCTCCATCTCTGTCACTTCTCTCACTCTGTCACATCTCCAGCTCAGCCACTTCTCTCACTCTGTCACATCTCCATCTTTGTCACTTCTCTCACTCTGTCACATCTCCACCTCTGTCACTTCTCTCACTCTGTCATATCTCCCCCTCTGCCACTTCTCTCACTCTGTCACATCTCCACCTCTGTCACTTCCCTCACTCTGTCACATCTCCACCTCTGTCACTTCTCTCACTCTGTCACGTCTCCATCTCTGTCACTTCTCTCACTCTGTCACATCTCCAGCTCTGCCACTTCTCTCACTCTGTCACATATCCACCTCTGTTAAATCTGTCACTCTGTCATATCTCCACCTCTGCCACTTCTCTCACTCTGTCACGTCTCCATCTCTGTCACTTCTCTCACTCTGTCATATCTCCACCTCTGCCACTTCTCTCACTCTGTCACATCTCTATCTCTGTCACTTCTCTCACTCTGTCATATCTCCACCTCTGCCACTTCTCTTACTCTGTCATATCTCCACCTCTGCCACTTCTCTCACTCTGTCACATCTCCACCTCTGTCACATCTCCATCTCTGTCACTTCTCTCACTCTGTCACATCTCCACCTCTGTCACTTCTCTCACTCTGTCACATCTCCACCTCTGTCACATCTCCACCTCTGTCACTTCTCTCACTCTGTCACATCTCCATCTCTGTCACTTCTCTCACTCTGTCACATCTCCAGCTCTGCCACTTCTCTCACTCTGTCACATATCCACCTTTGTTACATCTCTCACTCTGTCATATCTCCACCTCTGCCACTTCTCTCACTCTGTCACGTCTCCATCTCAGTCACTTCTCTCACTCTGTCATATCTCCACCTCTGCCACTTCTCTCACTCTGTCATATCTCCACCTCTGCCACTTCTCTCACTCTGTCATATCTCCACCTCTGCCACTTCTCTCACTCTGTCACATCTCCACCTCTGTCACATCTCGATCTCTGTCACATCTCCATCTCTGCCACTTCTCTCACTCTGTCACATCTCCACCTCTGTCACTTCTCTCACTCTGTCACATCTTCACCCCTGTCACATCTCTCACTCTGTCACATCTCCACCTCTGTCACATCTCCATTTCTGTCACATCTCCACCCCTGTCACTTCTCTCACTCTGTCACATCTCCACCTCTGTCACATCTCTCACTCTGTCACATCTCCACCCCTGTCACATCTCTCACTCTGTCACATCTCCACCTCTGTCACATCTTCACTTCTGTCACATCTCCACCTCTGTCACTTCTCCCACTCTGTCATATCTCCATCTCTGTCACTTCTCTCACTCTGTCACATCTCTCACTCTGTCACATCTCCACCTCTGTCACATCTCCACCTCTGTCACTTCTCTCACTCTGTCACATCTCCACCTCTGTCACATCTCCACCTCTGCCACTTCTCTCACTCTGTCACATCTCCACCTCTGTCACTTTTCTCACTCTGTCACATCTCCATCTTTGTCACTTCTCTCATTCTGTCACATCTCCACCTCTGTCACATCTCCACCTTTGTCACTTCTCTCACTCTGTCACATCTCCACCTCTGTCACATCTCCATCTCTGTCACGGCTCTCACTCTGTCACATCTCCACCTCTGTCACTTCTCTCACTCTGTCACATCTCCACCTCTGTCACTTCTCTCACTCTGTCACATCTCCACCTCTGTCACATCTCTCACTCTGTCACATCTCCACCTCTGTCACTTCTCTCACTCTTTCACATCTCCACCTCTGTCACATCTCCACCTCTGTCACTTCTCTCACTCAGTCACATCTCCATCTCTGTCACTTCTCTCACTCTGTCACATCTCCAGCTCTGCCACTTCTCTCACTCTGTCACATCTCCATCTTTGTCACTTCTCTCACTCTGTCACATCTCCACCTCTGTCACTTCTCTCACTCTGTCATATCTCCCCCTCTGCCACTTCTCTCACTCTGTCACATGTCCACCTCGGTCAGTTCCCTCACTCTGTGACATCTCCATCTCTGCCACTTCTCTCACTCTGTCACATCTCCACCATTGTCACTTCCCTCACTATATCACATCTCCACCTCTGTCACATCTCTCACTCTGTCATATCTCCACCTCTGCCACTTCTCTCACTCTGTCACATCTCCACCTCTGTCACTTCTCTCACTTTCTCACATCTCCATCTTTGTCACTTCTCTCACTCTGTCATATCTCCACCTCTGCCACTTCTCTCACTCTGTCATATCTCCACCTCTGCCACTTCTCTCACGCTGTCACATCTCCACCTCTGCCACTTCTCTTACTCTGTCACATCTCCATCTCTGCCACTTCTCTCACTCTGTCACATCTCCATCTCTGTCACTTCTCTCACTCTGTCACATCTCCACCTCTGTCACATCTCCATCTCTGTCACTTCTCCATTTCTGCCACTTCTCTCACTCTGTCAGATCTCCACCTCTGTCACTTCGCTCACTCTGTCAGATCTCCACCTCTGTCACTTCTCTCACTCTGTCACATCTCCACCTCTCTCACATCTCTCACTCTGACACATCTCCACCCCTGTCACATCACTCCACTCTGTCACATCTCCACCTCTGTCACATCTCCACTTCTGTCACATCTCCACCCCTGTCACTTCTCTCACTCTGTCACATCTCCACCTCTGTCACATCTCTCACTCTGTCACATCTCCACCCCTGTCACATCTCTCACTCTGTCACATCTCCACCTCTGTCACATCTTCACTTCTGTCACATCTCCACCTCTGTCACTTCTCCCACTCTGTCATATCTCCATCTCTGTCACTTCTCTCACTCTGTCACATCTCTCACTCTGTCACATCTCCACCTCTGTCACATCTCCACCTCTGTCACTTCTCTCACTCTGTCACATCTCCACCTCTGTCACATCTCCACCTCTGCCACTTCTCTCACTCTGTCACATCTCCACCTCTGTCACTTCTCTCACTCTGTCACATCTCCACCTCTGTCACTTCTCTCACTCTGTCACATCTCCACCTCTGTCACATATCCACTTCTGTCACTTCTCTCACTCTGTCACATCTCCATCTCTGTCACTTCTCTCACTCTGTCACATCTCCAGCTCTGCCACTTCTCTCACTCTGTCACATCTCCATCTTTGTCACTTCTCTCACTCTGTCACATCTCCACCTCTGTCACTTCTCTCACTCTGTCATATCTCCCCCTCTGCCACTTCTCTCACTCTGTCACATCTCCACCTCTGTCACTTCCCTCACTCTGTCACATCTCCACCTCTGTCACTTCTCTCACTCTGTCACGTCTCCATCTCTGTCACTTCTCTCACTCTGTCACATCTCCAGCTCTGCCACTTCTCTCACTCTGTCACATATCCACCTCTGTTAAATCTGTCACTCTGTCATATCTCCACCTCTGCCACTTCTCTCACTCTGTCACGTCTCCATCTCTGTCACTTCTCTCACTCTGTCATATCTCCACCTCTGCCACTTCTATCACTCTGTCACATCTCTATCTCTGTCACTTCTCTCACTCTGTCATATCTCCACCTCTGCCACTTCTCTTACTCTGTCATATCTCCACCTCTGCCACTTCTCTCACTCTGTCACATCTCCACCTCTGTCACATCTCCATCTCTGTCACTTCTCTCACTCTGTCACATCTCCACCTCTGTCACTTCTCTCACTCTGTCACATCTCCACCTCTGTCACATCTCCACCTCTGTCACTTCTCTCACTCTGTCACATCACCATCTCTGTCACTTCTCTCACTCTGTCACATCTCCAGCTCTGCCACTTCTATCACTCTGTCACATATCCACCTCTGTTACATCTCTCACTCTGTCATATCTCCAACTCTGCCACTTCTCTCACTCTGTCACGTCTCCATCTCTGTCACTTCTCTCACTCTGTCGTATCTCCACCTCTGCCACTTCTCTCACTCTGTCATATCTCCACCTCTGCCACTTCTCTCACTCTGTCACATCTCCACCTCTGTCACATCTCCATCTCTGTCACATCTCCATCTCTGCCACTTCTCTCACTCTGTCACATCTCCACCTCTGTCACTTCTCTCACTCTGTCACATCTCCACCCCTGTCACATCTCTCACTCTGTCACATCTCCACCTCTGTCACATCTCCATTTCTGTCACATCGCCACATCTGTCACTTCTCTCACTCTGTCACATCTCCATCTCTGTCACTTCTCTCACTCTGTCACATCTCTCAATCTGTCACATCTCCACCTCTGTCACTTCTCTCACTCTGTCACATCTCCACCCCTGCCACTTCTCTCACTCTGTCACATCTCCACCTCTGTCACATCTCTCACTCTGTCACATCTCCACCCCTGTCACATCTCTCACTCTGTCACATCTCCACCTCTGTCACATCTTCACTTCTGTCACATCTCCACCTCTGTCACTTCTCCCACTCTGTCATATCTCCATCTCTGTCACTTCTCTCACTCTGTCACATCTCTCACTCTGTCACATCTCCACCTCTGTCACATCTCCACCTCTGTCACTTCTCTCACTCTGTCACATCTCCACCTCTGTCACATCTCCACCTCTGCCACTTCTCTCACTCTGTCACATCTCCACCTCTGTCACTTTTCTCACTCTGTCACATCTCCATCTTTGTCACTTCTCTCATTCTGTCACATCTCCACCTCTGTCACATCTCCACCTTTGTCACTTCTCTCACTCTGTCACATCTCCACCTCTGTCACATCTCCATCTCTGTCACGGCTCTCACTCTGTCACATCTCCACCTCTGTCACTTCTCTCACTCTGTCACATCTCCACCTCTGTCACTTCTCTCACTCTGTCACATCTCCACCTCTGTCACATCTCTCACTCTGTCACATCTCCACCTCTGTCACTTCTCTCACTCTGTCACATCTCCACCTCTGTCACTTCTCTCACTCAGTCACATCTCCATCTCTGTCACTTCTCTCACTCTGTCACATCTCCAGCTCTGCCACTTCTCTCACTCTGTCACATCTCCATCTTTGTCACTTCTCTCACTCTGTCACATCTCCACCTCTGTCACTTCTCTCACTCTGTCATATCTCCCCCTCTGCCACTTCTCTCACTCTGTCACATGTCCACCTCGGTCAGTTCCCTCACTCTGTGACATCTCCATCTCTGCCACTTCTCTCACTCTGTCACATCTCCACCTCTGTCACTTCCCTCACTATATCACATCTCCACCTCTGTCACATCTCTCACTCTGTCATATCTCCACCTCTGCCACTTCTCTCACTCTGTCACATCTCCACCTCTGTCACTTCTCTCACTTTGTCACATCTCCATCTTTGTCACTTCTCTCACTCTGTCATATCTCCACCTCTGCCACTTCTCTCACTCTGTCATATCTCCACCTCTGCCACTTCTCTCACTCTGTCACATCTCCACCTCTGCCACTTCTCTTACTCTGTCACATCCCCATCTCTGCCACTTCTCTCACTCTGTCACATCTCCATCTCTGTCACTTCTCTCACTCTGTCACATCTCCACCTCTGTCACATCTCCATCTCTGTCACTTCTCCATCTCTGCCACTTCTCTCACTCTGTCAGATCTCCACCTCAGTCACTTCGCTCACTCTGTCACATCTCCACCTCTGTCACTTCTCTCACTCTGTCACATCCCCACCTCTCTCACATCTCTCACTCTGACACATCTCCACCCCTGTCACATCACTCCACTCTGTCACATCTCCACCTCTGTCACATCTCCACTTCTGTCACATCTCCACCCCTGTCACTTCTCTCACTCTGTCACATATCCACCTCTGTCACATCTCTCACTCTGTCACATCTCCACCCCTGTCACATCTCTCACTCTGTCACATCTCCACCTCTGTCACATCTTCACTTCTGTCACATCTCCACCTCTGTCACTTCTCCCACTCTGTCATATCTCCATCTCTGTCACTTCTCTCACTCTGTCACATCTCTCACTCTGTCACATCTCCACCTCTGTCACATCTCCACCTCTGTCACTTCTCTCACTCTGTCACATCTCCACCTCTGTCACATCTCCACCTCTGCCACTTCTCTCACTCTGTCACATCTCCACCTCTGTCACTTCTCTCACTCTGTCACATCTCCACCTCTGTCACTTCTCTCACTCTGTCACATCTCCACCTCTGTCACATATCCACTTCTGTCACTTCTCTCACTCTGTCACATCTCCATCTCTGTCACTTCTCTCACTCTGTCACATCTCCAGCTCTGCCACTTCTCTCACTCTGTCACATCTCCATCTTTGTCACTTCTCTCACTCTGTCACATCTCCACCTCTGTCACTTCTCTCACTCTGTCATATCTCCCCCTCTGCCACTTCTCTCACTCTGTCACATCTCCACCTCTGTCACTTCCCTCACTCTGTCACATCTCCACCTCTGTCACTTCTCTCACTCTGTCACGTCTCCATCTCTGTCACTTCTCTCACTCTGTCACATCTCCAGCTCTGCCACTTCTCTCACTCTGTCACATATCCACCTCTGTTAAATCTGTCACTCTGTCATATCTCCACCTCTGCCACTTCTCTCACTCTGTCACGTCTCCATCTCTGTCACTTCTCTCACTCTGTCATATCTCCACCTCTGCCACTTCTCTCACTCTGTCACATCTCTATCTCTGTCACTTCTCTCACTCTGTCATATCTCCACCTCTGCCACTTCTCTTACTCTGTCATATCTCCACCTCTGCCACTTCTCTCACTCTGTCACATCTCCACCTCTGTCACATCTCCATCTCTGTCACTTCTCTCACTCTGTCACATCTCCACCTCTGTCACTTCTCTCACTCTGTCACATCTCCACCTCTGTCACATCTCCACCTCTGTCACTTCTCTCACTCTGTCACATCACCATCTCTGTCACTTCTCTCACTCTGTCACATCTCCAGCTCTGCCACTTCTATCACTCTGTCACATATCCACCTCTGTTACATCTCTCACTCTGTCATATCTCCAACTCTGCCACTTCTCTCACTCTGTCACGTCTCCATCTCTGTCACTTCTCTCACTCTGTCGTATCTCCACCTCTGCCACTTCTCTCACTCTGTCATATCTCCACCTCTGCCACTTCTCTCACTCTGTCACATCTCCACCTCTGTCACATCTCCATCTCTGTCACATCTCCATCTCTGCCACTTCTCTCACTCTGTCACATCTCCACCTCTGTCACTTCTCTCACTCTGTCACATCTCCACCCCTGTCACATCTCTCACTCTGTCACATCTCCACCTCTGTCACATCTCCATTTCTGTCACATCGCCACATCTGTCACTTCTCTCACTCTGTCACATCTCCATCTCTGTCACTTCTCTCACTCTGTCACATCTCTCAATCTGTCACATCTCCACCTCTGTCACTTCTCTCACTCTGTCACATCTCCACCCCTGCCACTTCTCTCACTCTGTCACATCTCCACCTCTGTCACATCTCTCACTCTGTCACATCTCCACCCCTGTCACATCTCTCACTCTGTCACATCTCCACCTCTGTCACATCTTCACTTCTGTCACATCTCCACCTCTGTCACTTCTCCCACTCTGTCATATCTCCATCTCTGTCACTTCTCTCACTCTGTCACATCTCTCACTCTGTCACATCTCCACCTCTGTCACATCTCCACCTCTGTCACTTCTCTCACTCTGTCACATCTCCACCTCTGTCACATCTCCACCTCTGCCACTTCTCTCACTCTGTCACATCTCCACCTCTGTCACTTTTCTCACTCTGTCACATCTCCATCTTTGTCACTTCTCTCATTCTGTCACATCTCCACCTCTGTCACATCTCCACCTTTGTCACTTCTCTCACTCTGTCACATCTCCACCTCTGTCACATCTCCATCTCTGTCACGGCTCTCACTCTGTCACATCTCCACCTCTGTCACTTCTCTCACTCTGTCACATCTCCATCTCTGTCACTTCTCTCACTCTGTCACATCTCCACCTCTGTCACATCTCTCACTCTGTCACATCTCCACCTCTGTCACTTCTCTCACTCTGTCACATCTCCACCTCTGTCACTTCTCTCACTCAGTCACATCTCCATCTCTGTCACTTCTCTCACTCTGTCACATCTCCAGCTCTGCCACTTCTCTCACTCTGTCACATCTCCATCTTTGTCACTTCTCTCACTCTGTCACATCTCCACCTCTGTCACTTCTCTCACTCTGTCATATCTCCCCCTCTGCCACTTCTCTCACTCTGTCACATGTCCACCTCGGTCAGTTCCCTCACTCTGTGACATCTCCATCTCTGCCACTTCTCTCACTCTGTCACATCTCCACCTCTGTCACTTCCCTCACTATATCACATCTCCACCTCTGTCACATCTCTCACTCTGTCATATCTCCACCTCTGCCACTTCTCTCACTCTGTCACATCTCCACCTCTGTCACTTCTCTCACTTTGTCACATCTCCATCTTTGTCACTTCTCTCACTCTGTCATATCTCCACCTCTGCCACTTCTCTCACTCTGTCATATCTCCACCTCTGCCACTTCTCTCACTCTGTCACATCTCCACCTCTGCCACTTCTCTTACTCTGTCACATCCCCATCTCTGCCACTTCTCTCACTCTGTCACATCTCCATCTCTGTCACTTCTCTCACTCTGTCACATCTCCACCTCTGTCACATCTCCATCTCTGTCACTTCTCCATCTCTGCCACTTCTCTCACTCTGTCAGATCTCCACCTCAGTCACTTCGCTCACTCTGTCACATCTCCACCTCTGTCACTTCTCTCACTCTGTCACATCCCCACCTCTCTCACATCTCTCACTCTGACACATCTCCACCCCTGTCACATCACTCCACTCTGTCACATCTCCACCTCTGTCACATCTCCACTTCTGTCACATCTCCACCCCTGTCACTTCTCTCACTCTGTCACATCTCCACTTCTGTCACATCTCTCACTCTGTCACATCTCCACCCCTGTCACATCTCTCACTCTGTCACATCTCCACCTCTGTCACATCTTCACTTCTGTCACATCTCCACCTCTGTCACTTCTCCCACTCTGTCATATCTCCATCTCTGTCACTTCTCTCACTCTGTCACATCTCTCACTCTGTCACATCTCCACCTCTGTCACATCTCCACCTCTGTCACTTCTCTCACTCTGTCACATCTCCACCTCTGTCACATCTCCACCTCTGCCACTTCTCTCACTCTGTCACATCTCCACCTCTGTCACTTTTCTCACTCTGTCACATCTCCATCTTTGTCACTTCTCTCATTCTGTCACATCTCCACCTCTGTCACATCTCCACCTTTGTCACTTCTCTCACTCTGTCACATCTCCACCTCTGTCACATCTCCATCTCTGTCACGGCTCTCACTCTGTCACATCTCCACCTCTGTCACTTCTCTCACTCTGTCACATCTCCACCTCTGTCACATCTCCACCTCTGTCACATCTCCACCTCTGTCACATCTCTCACTCTGTCACATCTCCACCTCCGTCACTTCTCTCACTCTGTCACATCTCCACCTCTGTCACATCTCCACCTCTGTCACTTCTCTCACTCAGTCACATCTCTCAATCTGTCACATCTCCACCTCTGTCACTTCTCTCACTCTGTCACATCTCCACCCCTGTCACTTCTCTCACTCTGTCACATCTCCATCTCTGCCACTTCTCTCACTCTGTCACATCTCCACCTCTGTCACGTCCCTCACTATATCACATCTCCACCTCTGTCACATCTCTCACTCTGTCATATCTCCACCTCTGCCACTTCTCTCACTCTGTCATATCTCCACCTCTGCCACTTCTCTCACTCTGTCACATCTCCACCTCTGCCACTTCTCTTACTCTGTCACATCTCCATCTCTGCCACTTCTCTCACTCTGTCACATCTCCATCTCTGTCACTTCTCTCACTCTGTCACATCTCCACCTCTGTCACATCTCAATCTCTGTCACTTCTCCATCTCTGCCACTTCTCTCACTCTGTCAGATCTCCACCTCTGTCACTTCGCTCACTCTGTCACATCTCCACCTCTGTCACTTCTCTCACTCTGTCACATCTCCACCTCTCTCACATCTCTCACTCTGACACATCTCCACCCCTGTCACATCACTCCACTCTGTCACATCTCCACCTCTGTCACATCTCCACTTCTGTCACATCTCCACCCCTGTCACTTCTCTCACTCTGTCCCATCTCCACCTCTGTCACATCTCTCACTCTGTCACATCTCCACCTCTGTCACATCTTCACTTCTGTCACATCTCCACCGCCGTCACTTCTCCCACTCTGTCATATCTCCATCTCTGTCACTTCTCTCACTCTGTCACATCTCTCACTCTGTCACATCTCCACCTCTGTCACATCTCCACCTCTGTCACTTCTCTCACTCTGTCACATCTCCACCTCTGACACATCTCCACCTCTGCCACTTCTCTCACTCTGTCACATCTCCACCTCTGTCACTTTTCTCACTTTGTCACATCTCCATCTTTGTCACTTCTCTCATTCTGTCACATCTCCACCTCTGTCACATCTCCATCTTTGTCACTTCTCTCACTCTGTCATATCTCCACCTCTGCCACTTCTCTCACTCTGTCATATCTCCACCTCTGCCACTTCTCTCACTCTGTCACATCTCCACCTCTGTCACATCTCCATCTCTGTCACGGCTCTCACTCTGTCACATCTCCACCTCTGTCACTTCTCTCACTCTGTCACATCTCCACCTCTGTCACTTCTCTCACTCTGTCACATCTCCACCTCTGTCACATCTCTCACTCTGTCACATCTCCACCTCTGTCACTTCTCTCACTCTGTCACATCTCCACCTCTGTCACATCTCCACCTCTGTCACTTCTCTCACTCAGTCACATCTCCATCTCTGTCACTTCTCTCACTCTGTCACATCTCCAACTCTGCCACTTCTCTCACTCTGTCACATCTCCATCTTTGTCACTTCTCTCACTCTGTCACATCTCCACCTCTGTCACTTCTCTCACTCTGTCATATCTCCCCCTCTGCCACTTCTCTCACTCTGTCACATCTCCACCTCTGTCAGTTCCCTCACTCTGTGACATCTCCATCTCTGCCACTTCTCTCACTTTGTCACATCTCCACCTCTGTCACTTCCCTCACTATATCACATCTCCACCTCTGTCACATCTCTCACTCTGTCATATCTCCACCTCTGCCACTTCTCTCACTCTGTCACATCTCCACCTCTGTCACATCTCCATCTCTGTCACATCTCTCACTCTGTCACTTCCGTCACTCTGTCACATCGCCACCTCTGTCACTTCACTCACTCTGTCACATCTCCACCTCTGTCACTTCTCTCACTTTGTCACATCTCCATCTTTGTCACTTCTCTCACTCTGTCATATCTCCACCTCTGCCACTTCTCTCACTCTGTCATATCTCCATCTCTGCCACTTCTCTCACTCTGTCACATCTCCACCTCTGCCACTTCTCTTATTCTGTCTCATCTCCATCTCTGCCACTTCTCTCACTCTGTCATATCTCCATCTCTGTCACTTCTCTCACTCTGTCACATCTCTCACTCTGTCACATCTCCACCTCTGTCACATCCCCACCTCTCTCACATCTCTCACTCTGACACATCTCCACCCCTGTCACATCACTCCACTCTGTCACATCTCCACCTCTGTCACATCTCCACTTCTGTCACATCTCCACCCCTGTCACTTCTCTCACTCTGTCACATCTCCACTTCTGTCACATCTCTCACTCTGTCACATCTCCACCCCTGTCACATCTCTCACTCTGTCACATCTCCACCTCTGTCACATCTTCACTTCTGTCACATCTCCACCTCTGTCACTTCTCCCACTCTGTCATATCTCCATCTCTGTCACTTCTCTCACTCTGTCACATCTCTCACTCTGTCACATCTCCACCTCTGTCACATCTCCACCTCTGTCACTTCTCTCACTCTGTCACATCTCCACCTCTGTCACATCTCCACCTCTGCCACTTCTCTCACTCTGTCACATCTCCACCTCTGTCACTTTTCTCACTCTGTCACATCTCCATCTTTGTCACTTCTCTCATTCTGTCACATCTCCACCTCTGTCACATCTCCACCTTTGTCACTTCTCTCACTCTGTCACATCTCCACCTCTGTCACATCTCCATCTCTGTCACGGCTCTCACTCTGTCACATCTCCACCTCTGTCACTTCTCTCACTCTGTCACATCTCCACCTCTGTCACATCTCCACCTCTGTCACTTCTCTCACTCTGTCACATCTCCACCCCTGTCACATCTCTCACTCTGTCACATCTCCACCTCTGTCACATCTTCACTTCTGTCACATCTCCACCTCTGTCACTTCTCCCACTCTGTCATATCTCCATCTCTGTCACTTCTCTCACTCTGTCACATCTCTCACTCTGTCACATCTCCACCTCTGTCACATCTCCACCTCTGTCACTTCTCTCACTCTGTCACATCTCCACTTCTGTCACATCTCCACTCCCTGTCACTTCTCTCACTCTGTCACATCTCCACCTCTGTCACATCTCTCACTCTGTCACATCTCCACCTCTGTCACATCTTCACTTCTGTCACATCTCCACCTCCGTCACTTCTCCCACTCTGTCATATCTCCATCTCTGTCACTTCTCTCACTCTGTCACATCTCTCACTCTGTCACATCTCCACCTCTGTCACATCTCCACCTCTGTCACTTCTCTCACTCTGTCACATCTCCACCTCTGACACATCTCCACCTCTGCCACTTCTCTCACTCTGTCACATCTCCACCTCTGTCACTTTTCTCACTCTGTCACATCTCCATCTTTGTCACTTCTCTCATTCTGTCACATCTCCACCTCTGTCACATCTCCACCTTTGTCACTTCTCTCACTCTGTCACATCTCCACCTCTGTCACATCTCCATCTCTGTCACGGCTCTCACTCTGTCACATCTCCACCTCTGTCACTTCTCTCACTCTGTCACATCTCCACCTCTGTCACTTCTCTCACTCTGTCACATCTCCACCTCTGTCACATCTCTCACTCTGTCACATCTCCACCTCTGTCACTTCTCTCACTCTGTCACATCTCCACCTCTGTCACATCTCCACCTCTGTCACTTCTCTCACTCAGTCACATCTCCATCTCTGTCACTTCTCTCACTCTGTCACATCTCCAGCTCTGCCACTTCTCTCACTCTGTCACATCTCCATCTTTGTCACTTCTCTCACTCTGTCACATCTCCACCTCTGTCACTTCTCTCACTCTGTCATATCTCCCCCTCTGCCACTTCTCTCACTCTGTCACATCTCCACCTCTGTCAGTTCCCTCACTCTGTGACATCTCCATCTCTGCCACTTCTCTCACTCTGTCACATCTCCACCTCTGTCACTTCCCTCACTATATCACATCTCCACCTCTGTCACATCTCTCACTCTGTCATATCTCCACCTCTGCCACTTCTCTCACTCTGTCACATCTCCACCTCTGTCACTTCTCTCACTTTGTCACATCTCCATCTTTGTCACTTCTCTCACTCTGTCATATCTCCACCTCTGCCACTTCTCTCACTCTGTCATATCTCCACCTCTGCCACTTCTCTCACTCTGTCACATCTCCACCTCTGCCACTTCTCTTATTCTGTCTCATCTCCATCTCTGCCACTTCTCTCACTCTGTCACATCTCCATCTCTGTCACTTCTCTCAATCTGTCACATCTCCACCTCTGTCACATCTCCATCTCTGTCACTTCTCCATCTCTGCCACTTCACTCACTCTGTCAGATCTCCACCTCTGTCACTTCGCTCACTCTGTCACATCTCCACCTCTGTCACTTCTCTCACTCTGTCACATCTCCAACTCTCTCACATCTCTCACTCTGACACATCTCCACCCCTGTCACATCACTCCACTCTGTCACATCTCCACCTCTGTCACATCTCCACTTCTGTCACATCTCCACCCCTGTCACTTCTCTCACTCTGTCACATCTCCACCTCTGTCACATCTCTCACTCTGTCACATCTCCACCCCTGTCACATCTCTCACTCTGTCACATCTCCACCTCTGTCACATCTTCACTTCTGTCACATCTCCACCTCTGTCACTTCTCCCACTCTGTCATATCTCCATCTCTGTCACTTCTCTCACTCTGTCACATCTCTCACTCTGTCACATCTCCACCCCTGTCACATCTCCACCTCTGTCACTTCTCTCACTCTGTCACATCTCCACCTCCGTCACATATCCACCTCTGCCACTTCTCTCACTCTGTCACATCTCCACCTCTGTCACTTTTCTCACTCTGTCACATCTCCATTTTTGTCACTTCTCTCATTCTGTCACGTCTCCACCTCTGTCACATCTCCACCTTTGTCACTTCTCTCACTCTGTCACATCTCCACCTCTGTCACATCTCCATCTCTGTCACGGCTCTCACTCTGTCACATCTCCACCTCTGTCACTTCTCTCACTCTGTCACATCTCCACCTCTGTCACTTCTCTCACTCTGTCACATCTCCACCTCTGTCACATCTCTCACTCTGTCACATCTCCACCTCTGTCACTTCTCTCACTCTGTCACATCTCCACCTCTGTCACATCTCCACCTCTGTCACTTCTCTCACTCAGTCACATCTCCATCTCTGTCACTTCTCTCACTCTGTCACATCTCCAGCTCTGCCACTTCTCTCACTCTGTCACATCTCCATCTTTGTCACTTCTCTCACTCTGTCACATCTCCACCTCTGTCACTTCTCTCACTCTGTCATATCTCCCCCTCTGTCACATCTCCACCTCTGTCAGTTCCCTCACTCTGTGACATCTCCATCTCTGCCACTTCTCTCACTCTGTCACATCTCCACCTCTGTCACTTCCCTCACTATATCACATCTCCACCTCTGTCACATCTCTCACTCTGTCATATCCCCACCTCTGCCACTTCTCTCACTCTGTCACATCTCCACCTCTGTCACTTCTCTCACTTTGTCACATCTCCATCTTTGTCACTTCTCTCACTCTGTCATATCTCAACCTCTGCCACTTCTCTCACTCTGTCATATCTCCACCTCTGCCACTTCTCTCACTCTGTCACATCTCCACCTCTGTCAGTTCCCTCACTCTGTGACATCTCCATCTCTGCCACTTCTCTCACTCTGTCACATCTCCACCTCTGTCACTTCCCTCACTATATCACATCTCCACCTCTGTCACATCTCTCACTCTGTCATATCCCCACCTCTGCCACTTCTCTCACTCTGTCACATCTCCACCTCTGTCACTTCTCTCACTTTGTCACATCTCCATCTTTGTCACTTCTCTCACTCTGTCATATCTCAACCTCTGCCACTTCTCTTACTCTGTCACATCTCCATCTCTGCCACTTCTCTCACTCTGTCAGATCTCCACCTCTGTCACTTCGCTCACTCTGTCACATCTCCACCTCTGTCACTTCTCTCACTCTGTCACATCTCCACCTCTCTCACATCTCTCACTCTGACACATCTCCACCCCTGTCACATCACTCCACTCTGTCACATCTCCACCTCTGTCACATCTCCACTTCTGTCACATCTCCACCTCTGTCACTTCTCTCACTCTGTCATATCTCCATCTCTGTCACTTCTCTCACTCTGTCACATCTCTCACTCTGTCACATCTCAACCTCTGTCACTTCTCTCACTCTGTAACATCTCCACCTCTGTCACATCTCCATCTCTGTCACTTCTCTCACTCTGTCACATCGCCACCTCTGTCACTTCTCTCACTCTGTCACATCTCCACCTCTGTCACATCTCCATCTCTGTCACTTCTCCATCTCTGCCACTTCTCTCACTCTGTCAGATCTCCACCTCTGTCACTTCGCTCACTCTGTCACATCTTCACCTCTGTCACTTCTCTCACTCTGTCACATCTCCACCTCTCTCACATCTCTCACTCTGACACATCTCCACCCCTGTCACATCACTCCACTCTGTCACATCTCCACCTCTGTCACATCTCCACTTCTGTCACATCTCCACCCCTGTCACTTCTCTCACTCTGTCACATCTCCACCTCTGTCACATCTCTCACTCTGTCACATCTCCACCCCTGTCACATCTCTCACTCTGTCACATCTCCACCTCTGTCACATCTTCACTTCTGTCACATCTCCACCTCTGTCACTTCTCTCACTCTGTCACATCTCTCACTCTGTCACATCTCCACCTCTGTCACATCTCCACCTCTGTCACTTCTCTCACTCTGTCACATCTCCACTTCTGTCACATCTCCACCCCTGTCACTTCTCTCACTCTGTCACATCGCCACCTCTGTCACATCTCTCACTCTGTCACATCTCCACCTCTGTCACATCTTCACTTCTGTCACATCTTCACCTCCGTCACTTCTCCCACTCTGTCATATCTCCATCTCTGTCACTTCTCTCACTCTGTCACATCTCTCAATCTGTCACATCTCCACCTCTGTCACATCTCCACCTCTGTCACTTCTCTCACTCTGTCACATCTCCACCTCTGACACATCTCCACCTCTGCCACTTCTCTCACTCTGTCACATCTCCACCTCTGTCACTTTTCTCACTCTGTCACATCTCCATCTTTGTCACTTCTCTCATTCTGTCACATCTCCACCTCTGTCACATCTCCACCTTTGTCACTTCTCTCACTCTGTCACATCTCCACCTCTGTCACATCTCCATCTCTGTCACGGCTCTCACTCTGTCACATCTCCACCTCTGTCACTTCTCTCACTCTGTCACATCTCCACCTCTGTCACTTCTCTCACTCTGTCACATCTCCACCTCTGTCACATCTCTCACTCTGTCACATCTCCACCTCTGTCACTTCTCTCACTCTGTCACATCTCCACCTCTGTCACATCTCCACCTCTGTCACTTCTCTCACTCAGTCACATCTCCCTCTCTGTCACTTCTCTCACTCTGTCACATCTCCAGCTCTGCCACTTCTCTCACTCTGTCACATCTCCATCTTTGTCACTTCTCTCACTCTGTCACATCTCCACCTCTGTCACTTCTCTCACTCTGTCATATCTCCCCCTCTGCCACTTCTCTCACTCTGTCACATCTCCACCTCTGTCAGTTCCCTCACTTTGTGACATCTCCATCTCTGCCACTTCTCTCACTCTGTCACATCTCCACCTCTGTCACTTCCCTCACTATATCACATCTCCACCTCTGTCACATCTCTCACTCTGTCATATCTCCACCTCTGCCACTTCTCTCACTCTGTCACATCTCCACCTCTGTCACTTCTCTCACTTTGTCACATCTCCATCTTTGTCACTTCTCTCACTCTGTCATATCTCCACCTCTGCCACTTCTCTCACTCTGTCATATCTCCACCTCTGCCACTTCTCTCACTCTGTCACATCTCCACCTCTGCCACTTCTCTTATTCTGTCTCATCTCCATCTCTGCCACTTCTCTCACTCTGTCACATCTCCATCTCTGTCACATCTCCACCTCTGTCACATCTCCATCTCTGTCACTTCTCCATCTCTGCCACTTCACTTACTCTGTCAGATCTCCACCTCTGTCACTTCGCTCACTCTGTCACATCTCCACCTCTGTCACTTCTCTCACTCTGTCACATCTCCACCTCTCTCACATCTCTCACTCTGACACATCTCCACCCCTGTCACATCACTCCACTCTGTCACATCTCCACCTCTGTCACATCTCCACTTCTGTCACATCTCCACCCCTGTCACTTCTCTCACTCTGTCACATCTCCACCTCTGTCACATCTCTCACTCTGTCACATCTCCACCCCTGTCACATCTCTCACTCTGTCACATCTCCACCTCTGTCACATCTTCACTTCTGTCACATCTCCACCTCTGTCACTTCTCCCACTCTGTCATATCTCCATCTCTGTCACTTCTCTCATTCTGTCACATCTCTCACTCTGTCACATTTCCACCTCTGTCACATCTCCACCTCTGTCACTTCTCTCACTCTGTCACATCTCCACCTCCGTCACATATCCACCTCTGCCACTTCTCTCACTCTGTCACATCTCCACCTCTGTCACTTTTCTCACTCTGTCACATCTCCATTTTTGTCACTTCTCTCATTCTGTCACGTCTCCACCTCTGTCACATCTCCACCTTTGTCACTTCTCTCACTCTGTCACATCTCCACCTCTGTCACATCTCCATCTCTGTCACGGCTCTCACTCTGTCACATCTCCACCTCTGTCACTTCTCTCACTCTGTCACATCTCCACCTCTGTCACTTCTCTCACTCTGTCACATCTCCACCTCTGTCACATCTCTCACTCTGTCACATCTCCACCTCTGTCACTTCTCTCACTCTGTCACATCTCCACCTCTGTCACATCTCCACCTCTGTCACTTCTCTCACTCAGTCACATCTCCATCTCTGTCACTTCTCTCACTCTGTCACATCTCCAGCTCTGCCACTTCTCTCACTCTGTCACATCT
The DNA here is from genome assembly GCA_964016885.1 of Eledone cirrhosa. Lineage (NCBI taxonomy): Eukaryota > Metazoa > Mollusca > Cephalopoda > Octopoda > Eledonidae > Eledone > Eledone cirrhosa. The sequence goes on from OZ024740.1 coordinate 295,019,253, forward strand.
CCATCATTGTCACTTCTCTCACTCTGTCACATCTCCACCTCTGTCACTTCTCTCACTCTGTCATATCTCCCCCTCTGTCACATCTCCACCTCTGTCAGTTCCCTCACTCTGTGACATCTCCATCTCTGCCACTTCTCTCACTCTGTCACATCTCCACCTCTGTCACTTCCCTCACTATATCACATCTCCACCTCTGTCACATCTCTCACTCTGTCATATCTCCACCTCTGCCACTTCTCTCACTCTGTCACATCTCCACCTCTGTCACTTCTCTCACTTTGTCACATCTCCATCTTTGTCACTTCTCTCACTCTGTCATATCTCCACCTCTGCCACTTCTCTCACTCTGTCATATCTCCACCTCTGCCACTTCTCTCACTCTGTCACATCTCCACCTCTGCCACTTCTCTTACTCTGTCACATCTCCATCTCTGCCACTTCTCTCACTCTGTCACATCTCCATCTCTGTCACTTCTCTCACTCTGTCACATCTCCACCTCTGTCACATCTCCATCTCTGTCACTTCTCCATATCTGCCACTTCTCTCACTCTGTCAGATCTCCACCTCTGTCACTTCGCTCACTCTGTCACATCTCCACCTCTGTCACTTCTCTCACTCTGTCACATCTCCACCTCTGTCACATCTCCACTTCTGTCACATCTCCACCTCTGTCACTTCTCTCACTCTGTCATATCTCCATCTCTGTCACTTCTCTCACTCTGTCACATCTCTCACTCTGTCACATCTCAACCTCTGTCACTTCTCTCACTCTGTAACATCTCCACCTCTGTCACATCTCCATCTCTGTCACTTCTCTCACTCTGTCACATCGCCACCTCTGTCACTTCTCTCACTCTGTCACATCTCCACCTCTGTCACTTCTCTCATTCTGTTACATCTCCACTTCTGTCACATCTCCACCTCTGTCACTTCTCTCACTCTGTCACATCTCCATCTTGGTCACTTCTCTCACTCTGTCATATCTCCACCTCTGCCACTTCTCTCACTCTGTCACATCTCCACCTCTGTCACTTCCCTCACTCTGTCACATCTCCATCTCTGCCACTTTTCTCACTCTGTCACATCTCCATCTCTGTCACTTCTCTCACTCTGTCACATCTCCACCTCTGTCACATTTCCATCTCTGTCACTTCTCCATATCTGCCACTTCTCTCACTATGTCAGATCTCCACCTCTGTCACTTCTCTCACTCTGTCACATCTCCACCTCTGTCACTTCTTTCACTCTGTCACATCTCCACCTCTCTCACATCTCTCACTCTGACACATCTCCACCCCTGTCACATCACTCCACTCTGTTACATCTCAACCTCTGTCACATCTCCACTTCTGTCACATCTCCACCTCTGTCACTTCTCTCACTCTGTCATATCTCCATCTCTGTCACTTCTCTCACTCTGTCACATCTCTCACTCTGTCACATCTCTACCTCTGTCACATCTCCACCTCTGTCACTTCTCTCACTCTGTCACATCTCCACCTCTGTCACATATCTCACTCTGTCACATCTCCATCTTTGTCACTTCTCTCACTCTGTCACATCTCCACCTCTGTCACTTCTCTCACTCTGTCATATCTCCCCCTCTGCCACTTCTCTCACTCTGTCACATCTCCACCACTGTCACTTCCCTCACTCTGTGACATCTCCATCTCTGCCACTTCTCTCACTCTGTCACATCTCCATCTCTGTCACTTCTCTCACTCTGTCATATCTCCACCTCTGCCACTTCTCTCACTCTGTCATATCTCCACCTCTGCCACTTCTCTCACTCTGTCACATCTCCATCTCTGCCACTTCTCTCACGCTGTTACATCTCCATCTCTGTCACTTCACTCACTCTGTCACATCTCCACCTCTGTCACATCTCCATCTCTGTCACTTCTCCATCTCTGCCACTTCTCTCACTCTGTCGGATTTCCACCTCTGTCACTTCTCTCACTCTGTCACATCTCCACCTGTGTCACTTCTCTCACTCTGTCACATCTCCACCTCTGTCACATCTCCACCTCTGTCACTTCTCTCACTCAGTCACATCTCCATCTCTGTCACTTCTCTCACTCTGTCACATCTCCAGCTCTGCCACTTCTCTCACTCTGTCACATCTCCATCTTTGTCACTTCTCTCACTCTGTCACATCTCCACCTCTGTCACTTCTCTCACTCTGTCATATCTCCCCCTCTGTCACATCTCCACCTCTGTCAGTTCCCTCACTCTGTGACATCTCCATCTCTGCCACTTCTCTCACTCTGTCACATCTCCACCTCTGTCACTTCCCTCACTATATCACATCTCCACCTCTGTCACATCTCTCACTCTGTCATATCTCCACCTCTGCCACTTCTCTCACTCTGTCAAATCTCCACCTCTGTCACTTCTCTCACTTTGTCACATCTCCATCTTTGTCACTTCTCTCACTCTGTCATATCTCCACCTCTGCCACTTCTCTCACTCTGTCATATCTCCACCTCTGCCACTTCTCTCACTCTGTCACATCTCCACCTCTGCCACTTCTCTTACTCTGTCACATCTCCATCTCTGCCACTTCTCTCACTCTGTCACATCTCCATCTCTGTCACTTCTCTCACTCTGTCACATCTCCACCTCTGTCACATCTCCATCTCTGTCACTTCTCCATATCTGCCACTTCTCTCACTCTGTCAGATCCCCACCTCTGTCACTTCGCTTACTCTGTCACATCTCCACCTCTGTCACTTCTCTCACTCTGTCACATCTCCACCTCTCTCACATCTCTCACTCTGACACATCTCCACCCCTGTCACATCACTCCACTCTGTCACATCTCCACCTCTGTCACATCTCCACTTCTGTCACATCTCCACCTCTGTCACTTCTCTCACTCTGTCATATCTCCATCTCTGTCACTTCTCTCACTCTGTCACATCTCTCACTCTGTCACATCTCAACCTCTGTCACTTCTCTCACTCTGTAACATCTCCACCTCTGTCACATCTCCATCTCTGTCACTTCTCTCACTCTGTCACATCGCCACCTCTGTCACTTCTCTCACTCTGTCACATCTCCACCTCTGTCACTTCTCTCATTCTGTTACATCTCCACCTCTGTCACATCTCCACCTCTGTCACTTCTCTCACTCTGTCACATCTCCATCTTGGTCACTTCTCTCACTCTGTCATATCTCCACCTCTGCCACTTCTCTCACTCTGTCACATCTCCACCTCTGTCACTTCCCTCACTCTGTCACATCTCCATCTCTGCCACTTCTCTCACTCTGTCACATCTACATCTCTGTCACTTCTCTCACTCTGTCACATCTCCACCTCTGTCACATTTCCATCTCTGTCACTTCTCCATCTCTGCCACTTCTCTCACTATGTCAGATCTCCACCTCTGTCACTTCTCTCACTCTGTCACATCTCCACCTCTGTCACTTCTTTCACTCTGTCACATCTCCACCTCTCTCACATCTCTCACTCTGACATATCTCCACCCCTGTCACATCACTCCACTCTGTTACATCTCAACCTCTGTCACATCTCCACTTCTGTCACATCTCCACCTCTGTCACTTCTCTCACTCTGTCATATCTCCATCTCTGTCACTTCTCTCACTCTGTCACATCTCTCACTCTGTCACATCTCCACCTCTGTCACATCTCCACCTCTGTCACTTCTCTCACTCTGTCACATCTCCACCTCTGTCACATATCTCACTCTGTCACATCTCCATCTTTGTCACTTCTCTCACTCTGTCACATCTCCACCTCTGTCACTTCTCTCACTCTGTCATATCTCCCCCTCTGCCACTTCTCTCACTCTGTCACATCTCCACCCACCACTGTCACTTCCCTCACTCTGTGACATCTCCATCTCTGCCACTTCTCTCACTCTGTCACATCTCCATCTCTGTCACTTCTCTCACTCTGTCATATCTCCACCTCTGCCACTTCTCTCACTCTGTCATATCTCCACCTCTGCCACTTCTCTCACTCTGTCACATCTCCATCTCTGCCACTTCTCTCACGCTGTTACATCTCCATCTCTGTCACTTCTCTCACTCTGTCACATCTCCACCTCTGTCACATCTCCATCTCTGTCACTTCTCCATATCTGCCACTTCTCTCACTCTGTCAGATCCCCACCTCTGTCACTTCGCTCACTCTGTCACATCTCCACCTCTGTCACTTCTCTCACTCTGTCACATCTCCACCTCTCTCACATCTCTCACTCTGACACATCTCCACCCCTGTCACATCACTCCACTCTGTCACATCTCCACCTCTGTCACATCTCCACTTCTGTCACATCTCCACCTCTGTCACTTCTCTCACTCTGTCATATCTCCATCTCTGTCACTTCTCCCACTCTGTCACATCTCTCACTCTGTCACATCTCAACCTCTGTCACTTCTCTCACTCTGTAACATCTCCACCTCTGTCACATCTCCATCTCTGTCACTTCTCTCACTCTGTCACATCGCCACCTCTGTCACTTCTCTCACTCTGTCACATCTCCACCTCTGTCACTTCTCTCATTCTGTTACATCTCCACCTCTGTCACATCTCCACCTCTGTCACTTCTCTCACTCTGTCACATCTCCATCTTGGTCACTTCTCTCACTCTGTCATATCTCCACCTCTGCCACTTCTCTCACTCTGTCACATCTCCACCTCTGTCACTTCCCTCACTCTGTCACATCTCCATCTCTGCCACTTCTCTCACTCTGTCACATCTCCATCTCTGTCACTTCTCTCACTCTGTCACATCTCCACCTCTGTCACATTTCCATCTCTGTCACTTCTCCATCTCTGCCACTTCTCTCACTATGTCAGATCTCCACCTCTGTCACTTCTCTCACTCTGTCACATCTCCACCTCTGTCACTTCTTTCACTCTGTCACATCTCCACCTCTCTCACATCTCTCACTCTGACACATCTCCACCCCTGTCACATCACTCCACTCTGTTACATCTCAACCTCTGTCACATCTCCACTTCTGTCACATCTCCAACTCTGTCACTTCTCTCACTCTGTCATATCTCCATCTCTGTCACTTCTCTCACTCTGTCACATCTCTCACTCTGTCACATCTCCACCCCTGTCACATCTCCACCTCTGTCACTTCTCTCACTCTGTCACATCTCCACCTCTGTCACATATCTCACTCTGTCACATCTCCATCTTTGTCACTTCTCTCACTCTGTCACATCTCCACCTCTGTCACTTCTCTCACTCTGTCATATCTCCCCCTCTGCCACTTCTCTCACTCTGTCACATCTCCACCACTGTCACTTCCCTCACTCTGTGACATCTCCATCTCTGCCACTTCTCTCACTCTGTCACATCTCCATCTCTGTCACTTCTCTCACTCTGTCATATCTCCACCTCTGCCACTTCTCTCACTCTGTCATATCTCCACCTCTGCCACTTCTCTCACTCTGTCACATCTCCATCTCTGCCACTTCTCTCACGCTGTTACATCTCCATCTCTGTCACTTCACTCACTCTGTCACATCTCCACCTCTGTCACATCTCCATCTCTGTCACTTCTCCATCTCTGCCACTTCTCTCACTCTGTCAGATTTCCACCTCTGTCACTTCTCTCACTCTGTCACATCTCCACCTGTGTCACTTCTCTCACTCTGTCACATCTCCACCTCTGTCACATCTCTCACTCTGTCACATCTCCACCCCTGTCTCATCACTCTACTCTGTCACATCTCCACCTCTGTCACATCTCCACCTCTGTCACTTCTCTCACTTTGTCACATCTCCATATTTGTCACTTCTCTCACTCTGTCATATCTCCACCTCTGCCACTTCTCTCACTCTGTCATATCTCCACCTCTGCCACTTCTCTCACTCTGTCACATCTCCACCTCTGCCACTTCTCTTACTCTGTCACATCTCCATCTCTGCCACTTCTCTCACTCTGTCACATCTCCATCTCTGTCACTTCTCTCACTCTGTCACATCTCCACCTCTGTCACATCTCCATCTCTGTCACTTTCCATATCTGCCACTTCTCTCACTCTGTCAGATCTCCACCTCTGTCACTTCGCTCACTCTGTCACATCTCCACCTCTGTCACTTCTCTCACTCTGTCACATCTCCACCTCTCTCACATCTCTCACTCTGACACATCTCCACCCCTGTCACATCACTCCACTCTGTCACATCTCCACCTCTGTCACATCTCCACTTCTGTCACATCTCCACCTCTGTCACTTCTCTCACTCTGTCATATCTCCATCTCTGTCACTTCTCTCACTCTGTCACATCTCTCACTCTGTCACATCTCAACCTCTGTCACTTCTCTCACTCTGTAACATCTCCACCTCTGTCACATCTCCATCTCTGTCACTTCTCTCACTCTGTCACATCGCCACCTCTGTCACTTCTCTCACTCTGTCACATCTCCACCTCTGTCACTTCTCTCATTCTGTTACATCTCCACCTCTGTCACATCTCCACCTCTGTCACTTCTCTCACTCTGTCACATCTCCATCTTGGTCACTTCTCTCACTCTGTCATATCTCCACCTCTGCCACTTCTCTCACTCTGTCACATCTCCACCTCTGTCACTTCCCTCACTCTGTCACATCTCCATCTCTGCCACTTCTCTCACTCTGTCACATCTCCATCTCTGTCACTTCTCTCACTCTGTCACATCTCCACCTCTGTCACATTTCCATCTCTGTCACTTCTCCATCTCTGCCACTTCTCTCACTATGTCAGATCTCCACCTCTGTCACTTCTCTCACTCTGTCACATCTCCACCTCTGTCACTTCTTTCACTCTGTCACATCTCCACCTCTCTCACATCTCTCACTCTGACACATCTCCACCCCTGTCACATCACTCCACTCTGTTACATCTCAACCTCTGTCACATCTCCACTTCTGTCACATCTCCACCTCTGTCACTTCTCTCACTCTGTCATATCTCCATCTCTGTCACTTCTCTCACTCTGTCACATCTCTCACTCTGTCACATCTCCACCTCTGTCACATCTCCACCTCTGTCACTTCTCTCACTCTGTCACATCTCCACCTCTGTCACATATCTCACTCTGTCACATCTCCATCTTTGTCACTTCTCTCACTCTGTCACATCTCCACCTCTGTCACTTCTCTCACTCTGTCATATCTCCCCCTCTGCCACTTCTCTCACTCTGTCACATCTCCACCACTGTCACTTCCCTCACTCTGTGACATCTCCATCTCTGCCACTTCTCTCACTCTGTCACATCTCCATCTCTGTCACTTCTCTCACTCTGTCATATCTCCACCTCTGCCACTTCTCTCACTCTGTCATATCTCCACCTCTGCCACTTCTCTCACTCTGTCACATCTCCATCTCTGCCACTTCTCTCACGCTGTTACATCTCCATCTCTGTCACTTCACTCACTCTGTCACATCTCCACCTCTGTCACATCTCCATCTCTGTCACTTCTCCATCTCTGCCACTTCTCTCACTCTGTCAGATTTCCACCTCTGTCACTTCTCTCACTCTGTCACATCTCCACCTCTGTCACTTCTCTCACTCTGTCACATCTCCACCTCTGTCACATCTCTCAATCTGTCACATCTCCACCCCTGTCACATCACTCTACTCTGTCACATCTCCACCTCTGTCACATCTCCACTTCTGTCACATCTCCACCTCTGTCACTCCTCTCACTCTGTCACATCTCCACCTCTGTCACATCTCCACCCCTGTCACATCTCCACCTCTGTCACTTCTCTCACTCTGTCATATCTCCATCTCTGTCACTTCTCTCACTCTGTCACATCTCTCACTCTGTCACATCTCAACCTCTGTCACTTCTCTCACTCTGTAACATCTCCACCTCTGTCACATCTCCATCTCTGTCACTTCTCTCACTCTGTCACATCGCCACCTCTGTCACTTCTCTCACTCTGTCACGTCTCCACCTCTGTCACTTCTCTCATTCTGTTACATCTCCACCTCTGTCACATCTCCACCTCTGTCACTTCTCTCACCCTGTCACATCTCCATCTCTGTCACTTCTCTCACTCTGTCATATCTCCACCTCTGCCACTTCTCTCACTCTGTCACATCTCCACCTCTGTCACTTCCCTCACTCTGTCACATCTCCATCTCTGCCACTTCTCTCACTCTGTCACATCTCCACCTCTGTCACATCTCCATCTCTGCCACTTCTCTCACTCTGTTACATCTCCATCTCTGTCACTTCTCTCACTCTGTCACATCTCCACCTCTGTCACATTTCCATCTCTGTCACTTCTCCATCTCTGCCACTTCTCTCACTCTGTCTGATCTCCACCTCTGTCACTTCTCTCACTCTGTCACATCTCCACCTCTGTCACTTCTCTCACTCTGTCACATCTCCACCTCTCTCACATCTCTCACTCTGACACATCTCCACTCCTGTCACTTCACTCCACTCTGTCACATCTCAACCTCTGTCACATCTCCACTTCTGTCACATCTCCACCTCTGTCACTTCTCTCACTCTGTCATATCTCCATCTCTGTCACTTCTCCCACTCTGTCACATCTCCACCTCTGTCACATCTCCACCTCTGTCACTTCTCTCACTCTGTCACATCTCCACCTCTGTCACATCTCCATCTCTGCCACTTCTCTCACTCTGTCACATCTCCACCTCTGTCACTTCTCTCACTCTGTCACATCTCCACCTCTCTCACATCTCTCACTCTGACACATCTCCACTCCTGTCACATCACTCCACTCTGTCACATCTCCACCTCTGTCACATCTCCACTTCTGTCACATCTCCACCTCTGTCACTTCTCGCACTCTGTCATATCTCCATCTCTGTCACTTCTCTCACTCTGTCACATCTCTCACTCTGTCACATCTCAACCTCTGTCACTTCTCTCACTCTGTAACATCTCCACCTCTGTCACATCTCCATCTCTGTCACTTCTCTCACTCTGTCACATCGCCACCTCTGTCACTTCTCTCACTCTGTCACATCTCCACCTCTGTCACTTCTCTCATTCTGTTACATCTCCACCTCTGTCACATCTCCACCTCTGTCACTTCTCTCACTCTGTCACATCTCCATCTCTGTCACTTCTCTCACTCTGTCATATCTCCACCTCTGCCACTTCTCTCACTCTGTCACATCTCCACCTCTGTCACTTCCCTCACTCTGTCACATCTCCATCTCTGTCACATCTCCATCTCTGCCACTTCTCTCACTCTGTTACATCTCCACCTCTGTCACATCTCCATCTCTGCCACTTCTCTCACTCTGTTACATCTCCATCTCTGTCACTTCTCTCACTCTGTCACATCTCCACCTCTGTCACATTTCCATCTCTGTCACTTCTCCATCTCTGCCACTTCTCTCACTCTGTCAGATCTCCACCTCTGTCACTTCTCTCACTCTGTCACATCTCCACCTCTGTCACTTCTCTCACTCTGTCACATCTCCACCTCTCTCACATCTCTCACTCTGACATATCTCCACCCCTGTCACATCACTCCACTCTGTCACATCTCAACCTCTGTCACATCTCCACTTCTGTCACATCTCCACCTCTGTCACTTCTCTCACTCTGTCATATCTCCATCTCTGTCACTTCTCCCACTCTGTCACATCTCTCACTCTGTCACATCTCCACCTCTGTCACATCTCCACCTCTGTCACTTCTCTCACTCTGTCACATCTCCACCTCTGTCACTTCTCTCACTCTGTCACATCTCCACCTCTCTCACATCTCTCACTCTGACACATCTCCACCCCTGTCACATCACTCCACTCTGTCACATCTCAACCTCTGTCACATCTCCACTTCTGTCACATCTCCACCTCTGTCACTTCTCTCACTCTGTCATATCTCCATCTCTGTCACTTCTCCCACTCTGTCACATCTCTCACTCTGTCACATCTCCACCTCTGTCACTTCTCTCACTCTGTCACATCTCCACCTCTGTCACATCTCCATCTCTGCCACTTCTCTCACTCTGTCACATCTCCACCTCTGTCACTTCTCTCACTCTGTCACATCTCCACCTCTGTCACTTCTCTCACTCTGTCACATCTCCACCTCTGTCACATATCCACTTCTGTCACTTCTCTCACTCTGTCACATCTCCATCTCTGTCACTTCTCTCACTCTGTCACATCTCCAGCTCTGCCACTTCTCTCACTCTGTCACATCTCCATCTTTGTCACTTCTCTCACTCTGTCACATCTCCACCTCTGTCACTTCTCTCACTCTGTCATATCTCCCCCTCTGCCACTTCTCTCACTCTGTCACATCTCCACCTCTGTCACTTCCCTCACTCTGTGACATCTCCATCTCTGCCACTTCTCTCACTCTGTCACATCTCCATCTCTGTCACTTCTCTCACTCTGTCATATCTCCACCTCTGCCACTTCTCTCACTCTGTCATATCTCCACCTCTGCCACTTCTCTCACTCTGTCACATCTCCATCTCTGCCACTTCTCTCACGCTGTTACATCTCCATCTCTGTCACTTCACTCACTCTGTCACATCTCCACCTCTGTCACATCTCCATCTCCGTCACTCCTCCATCTCTGCCACTTCTCTCACTCTGTCAGATCTCCACCTCTGTCACTTCTCTCACTCTGTCACATCTCCACCTCTGTCACTTCTCTCACACTGTCACATCTCCACCTCTGTCACATCTCTCACTCTGTCACATCTCCACCCCTGTCACATCACTCTACTCTGTCACATCTCCACCTCTGTCACATCTCCACTTCTGTCACATCTCCACCTCTGTCACTCCTCTCACTCTGTCATATCTCCATCTCTGTCACTTCTCTCACTCTGTCACATCTCTCACTCTGTCACATCTCAACCTCTGTCACTTCTCTCACTCTGTCATATCTCCATCTCTGTCACTTCTCTCACTCTGTCACATCTCTCACTCTGTCACATCTTCACCCCTGCCACTTCTCTCACTCTGTCACATCTCTATCTTTGTCACTTCTCTCACTCTGTCACATCTCCACCTCTTTTACTTCTCTCACTCTGTCACATCTCCACCCCTGTCACATCTCTCACTCTGTCACATCTCCACCTCTGTCACTTCTCTCACTCTGTCACATCTCCATCTCTGTCACTTCTCTCACTCTGTCACATCTCCACCCCTGTCACATCTCTCACTCTGTCACATCTCCATCTCTGCCACTTCTCTCACTCTGTCACATCTCCACCCCTGTCACTTCTCTCACTCTGTCACATCTCCATCTTTGTCACTTCTCTCACTCTGTCACATCTCCATCTCTGCCACTTCTCTCACTCTGTCACATTTCCACCCCTGCCACTTCTCTCACTCTGTCACATCTCCACCCCTGTCACATCTCTCCCTCTGTCACTTCTCCACCTCTGTCACTTCTCTCACTCTGTCACATCTCCACCCCTGTCACATCTCTCACTCTGTCACATCTCCACCCCTGTCACTTCTCCATCTCTGCCAATTATCCAGCTTGAATAAATTGAAGTGAATGTATTTTCTGTAATGTGACAACAATCAGTAACAGTTGTAGTTGTATACGTTTTTTTTTCCATTCGATACGTTCTCAGCCTCCAACTTAGTCGATTCGCCTCAGACCCCGGTACTGCGACACACAATGCGGAGGAAAAGAAGACAAACAAATGCTGGAGATTGTCCGACCGCTTCCTCTTCGCACCGGTCGCCGTCGAGACCTCAGGCGTACTTGGATACCGTACGGCCGACCTCCTCCGCAAGATCGGAACGTCGGCGGAGGAGGGAGCCCCGCGAGGTGAGGTGGCTGTTGCTGCAGGTGTCGCTGGCAATTGTCCGTGGAAAAGCTTTTGCGGTGTTGCTCACAGGGCGAAACTCCAACACCGCTGCGCCCCAGGCCTAGAGCCCATCACTCCTAATTTCAGATTGTTGACAGCCAAATGTAAAGGCTGTGAATTGTGTAACAAAGCTACAACTATCTTTGAAAGATAGAAGACATAATTACTATATGTCATACTGAAGTAACATACTAATATCTTCTTCGCCCACTTATTCCTGGGGCAGAGTCTCCAAACATTCCTTCCAGTGGGTCCGATCAGAAGCACCTAACTCCAACTGATCCAGCTGGATCCCCAAGTGAGACCAGCCAAGCTCATAGATGTTATCCAACCATCTTGCTCGGGGTCTACATTTGGGTCTGTTGCTGGCTGGTTTTATCCGTAAGATCTGTCCAGCGATTCTTTTCTGAGATATTCTAACCACATGCCTATAGTATCGGAGCTGTGATCTCTCAATTTGGAGAAGTATCAGCTCTTCCTGGAGTGACTTTCTGGTCTATCGAGTAACGTTACTCCAAAGACTAATAATTATAAACTAAAAAAATGTGCCATTTGTCCTCTTTTGGATTATTTTTGGTTGAATTCTCCAGAATTCCGTTCTTGTGGATAATTACTTGACAGAAGAAGCTTATTAGCCTTATTTTGTAGCGTGGCAAATAAATCAATATTTGAATTTAATAGTGAGGTAAAGATTGTAAAACTCTGGACTAAGTGTTTTATTGTATTTAGCGTTATCTTCCATTGTTCCTAGCTGAAATCATGTATAAAAAGACTTCACTTCACGTCCTTCTTTGTCATAAGATATACCAAAATAATGATTTCTATTTTAGGCACAAGGTCAGCAATTTGAAGGGGAGGGGAAAATCGATTAAATCGACCCCAGTGTATTACTGGTACTTCATTTTATTGATCCCGTAAGGATGAAAGGCAAAGCTAACCCCGGTGGGACGTAAAATCAGAACGTAAAGGGCAGTAACTCTCTCCCGCAAAACAGGATGTCCGATGCTCTTCCGTTACTGCCAATTCACCGCACTAAGATATACCAAAATAATGAATATTCATTTTTTCTTCTTTGCATTAAAACGTCAACAACATTAGAAGTAAATTCTGTAATACGTACCGCTCTTTTACCGATGATTTTCTTATAAAGCCACCTAACCCACCCGGAACAGCTATCAGTAGAACATTCAGGATTAGGAGAAGTGAAGTCATTTTCAAGCTCTGTAAAATAGTTTAAAATAAAGAAACACAATTTACTAGACAGCATTATTTTATTTAAACTAATGAAAGAAACGATTTATTGTCTGTCTCTCTCTCTCTATGGCGAAGGGTAACCTGGAAAGCAGGGCATGCAGTCCAATCGCCATGGCGGAAAGTGGGGCTGTGAAGCCTTACCCCCTCTCCCAATTCCCTCTAAATGACCCTCTCGGTCAAAGCCGCATGTAGTGTTATCTAGTGTGTGTGTGTGTGTTATCTTTTTATGTGTCTACGATTTAGTAAGCAGCCAAAATTCTGCTTGCTTCAACCGACGCAATTGATCAATTCAAGATTCTATAACGTATGCACTGCATACGTTGCATGCACGCACCCTTCGCCCCTGATATATATATATATATGCCTTTTATCCCTCTTGGGTTCAATAATAAAATGCTGAATGAGTCACACGCCTTTTCTACCAGGCATGTACTAGGGTTGATACATTCAACTATATCAACCCCAGCAAATGTATAGCTTGTACAAGGCCAGTGAATTCGAGGGAAGGGAAAAGTTGATTGTATCAACCCCAGTACTTGACTGGTACTTTATTTTATCGACCTCGATTGGCTGAAAGGGAAAGTTTACCTCGGCGGGATTTATTTATATCCGATGCTCTACCAATTCTGATGGCTTGTACAAATGTTAGTAATCTCACAGCCTTAGCTGGCAGGAATCGTTCGTGTGTTGAACATAATACATTGTGGTATATAGTTATGACCTTTTACGTTCTGAATTAAAATCTCACCGTGGTCAACTTCGTCTTTCGTCCTTCCGAGTCCAATAAAATATCACATCAACCAAGTATTGGGCCCGATATAATCAATAATAGCCCTTTCCCAGATTCGAGGCCTTGTGCTTATGTAAGAAATGAATAATAATCTGAATTTTTCATGGAGCATAAATCGGAAATTTTTTCTAGAGGAAGTGAAAAATTGCTAACTTTATGCCATTCTCTGGGGAGCATTAATGGCCCCTTTTGGTGAATTGCTTATTTGAGGTTTGGTCAGTTTTATTTGTATTTCTTCTTCAATACACTCATGCTCTTTCTCCCTTTCCCTCTCCCTTACTATATCTCCCTTTCGCCCTCCCTCTCGTCCTCTCCCGCTCGCCCTCCCTCTCTCTACCTCCCCCCCATAAAATGCAGGCATAACAGACCAGATATTGTGATATGGGACAGGGAGAAGAAAGCATGCACAGTAGTAGAAATTAGCTGCCCAGCAGATGCCAATATAATATCAAAGATTAGCGAAAAGAAGAATATTTATGCAGAACTGAGGAGAAATCTGCAGATACTCCACCCGGATTACACCTTCAGATTTATGGCTGTGATTATTGGGGCACTGGGGTATGATAGTAACTGCCTCAATACAAATCTTGAGAAGCTAGGCTTCACAGGAACAGAAAGAACACAACTGGTTAGGAAATTACAAGTACAATCCATTAATGGAACAGTAAAAATATGTAAAACATTCCCAAAATGTTGCATCTAATAACTGCATATACACATGTACAGATACAAAGCATATACACATGCACACATACAACTCAAAACATCCACATCCACACATACAATAACATCCATATCTACACATGCATGCAGACATGCATACATATCTACCTAGTTGATGTTGTGTAAATTCCAATGAGAGAGTCTTGTGTCTATGTTAGAAACCGACTCTCCTCTCTATTGGGAAAAAATTTGTGAAATTATAAAACCAGAAGAACATACATACATACATACAGTCAACGTGACCTGTCGCCCATATTGGCGTGGGAGACTATTCATTAAATTGAAGATGAATACTATCACCGAGAGTAATGCCACAAATACCATCCGTGTTGAATAACTGGATATTCCTCTAATTATACTCATTCAAGATACCTTTTATTCAAATGATATCCGACTAAATGATTCAAATGATATCCGACTAAATACTAAATTATTTTCACAAGGATTTGCTACAAGCAGCATGACTGAACACAACACCAACATCAACAACATTAGTGGAGAACCGAAGAAAAACAATGACGTGAAAGGTAAACAAAATTTCTTTAGTTGTAGCTGTAGCTACAGAAGGAACCACAATTATAAATAGTATTTTTCTTGGAGTTACGAACTTAATAACGATTTATTTAATTGTTATAAAATGGCAACAAAAATCCCTCTGTTGTCTATATGAACAGAATGAAGCTATTCTGGGTCGAAATGCATCCAGAACTAATTCATTTCACATCCAAAACAATTACGCCAACAAACAACGTTTGTTGAACGTAAAAATAACATGAATATTTTAATTGTAAATCCCCCAGATAGAACATACAATCAATAACACATGCTACAGACCGCTATGTTGAAAACTCCAAGATAAGAAAACACCAGGAAGAAACTTGATTGTCGGCTACTGGTACAGAAAACTGACATTCTATCGCATGTATCTTATCAACTTCTACAAGCAAGCTCTCAAGGGAGATGCACATATACCAGAGTGGCTGACATTAGCACAAATAATATTGGTCCCACTTGGCAAAAAACTACCAAACCACTGCATGCCAGAACCTAATGTATAAAATGTATGCAGTCTGCCTGAACCTATTTCTTTAAGATCATTGACGATAATAACATCATCACAGATAAGCAAGCAGCTGGGAAGAAAGGTGTTTGGGGTGTGCTGAACAACTCCTAATTAACAAAACTGCGATGCCAGTGGTGCGGCAACACAGGAGGAATATAGTTACAGTCTGGCTGGACTACAGGAAAGCATTTGATTCTGTTCCCAACTCTTGGATGATAGAGGCACTCCGACTTGCTAAAGTCCCAGACACCATTATCAGAACCATAGAGAACCTATCTTCTTGGGTTTCTATCCTAGAGAAGGTGGACTCTATTTTCACTGATAAAATAGAATATCACGGGGGTATATTTCTCTGTACTACTGTTTATCCTGTTATTAAACCCTTTGTCCTTTCTGCTCAAGAAATGTGGAAGACGGAAATACGAACGTAACCCATAACGTCTTTGCGGATGACCCGAAACTCTAGCCAAGAACATAAATGGGATGATGAAAAACTTTGACCTGGTTACGACGTTCTCGAAAGATATAATAATGAAGTTTGGCCAGGGTAAATGTTCATATATGATTATAAAGCGAAGAAAAACCACAAGCCAATCTAGCAACATTTTTTATCAATGGCTTAACTGTTTCACCGATATCTGCTTCAGATATTTAGGGATAGAGGAGAATATATCCCATGATTGTATTTGTAACAAAGAATGCATAACCAGGGAATATTACATCCGATTAAGAAAAACATGGTCATCTGAAATATTTGTGCACAGATATTTCAGATGACCATATTGAGCCACTGATTGAGCCACTGATGACCATATTGAGCCAATGACAGTTGCTCACAATGTGTTTATTGTGCCTGTCTTAACACCAGCATTTGGAATACTGGATTGGACGATAGATGAAATCCGAGCTAGCGGAAACTTCCACATCAACGGTGACACAGATCGCTTCTGCCTGAAACATAAACAGGGAGGCAGTGGCTTAACGTCAGTTCGGACAAAATTTGAGTGTCGCATCACACCTCTCCGACCGACCACATCTACGAACTAACAAGCATAGGAACCCATCTATCGAGCAAGCCTGTCTACATGAGACACACAAGATTATGAGAGCTAGGAGGGAGCTCCTTGAGAAATACTCCCTCCATGATGATAAAAACCAACAACTCACAATCAGGGAAATTGCCCAGCAATACCACAGTGAATCAATGGATGAAAATCTGCAAGCTTTTAGCAAAAAATAATGCATGAATATGTTGCTAGGCGGCTCCAAAGTGAGAGTAATATAGATAAGCAAAGTAGTCTATCTTAGACTAACAACCGCTATATTGGCTCCCACTTTGAAGGATACGCTTTTGCAATACAATAAAAGGAAATCAACACATAATACCTGATTCACAAAAGAGATAGGGATGCAAGCAAAACACCTAGATGTGACAAGTGCAGACTCTGCAGAATAAACATCGAAGATGTCACCCATGTCATAAGCAACCGCTCAAAGATGTTATCACGTTACTATCTACTTATGAGGTATGATGTAGTAACCAAAACACTGTACAATGCAATCCGTAGAAAATATAGCCCCGATACACATTAAAAAATATAGCCCCGATACACATTAAAAGCTACAGCAATGTGGAAGACATACATATACATAATATGAAAGAGTACAGGTGGAATGTTCCAGTCAAAACTTCAATAAAATGCAAGCATAACAGACCAGATATATGGGCCAGGGAAAAGAAAACATACACAGTAGTGGAAGTTAGCTTCCCAGCAGATGCCAATATAACACTAAAGATTAACAAAAAGGAGAACATCTATACAGAACTAATGATGAACCTGCAGATACTCCACCCTGACTATACCTTCAGATTTATGCCTGTGTCATTGGGGCTCTGGGATATGTTACTAACTGTCTCAGTACAAACCTTGAGAAGCTGGGCTTCACAGGACCAGAAGAACATGACTAATTAGGAAATTACAAGTACAATCCATTAATGGAACTGTAAAAATATGTAAAACATTCCAAAAATTCTTCATGTAATAACTGCATATACATTGTTGGCCTCAACTGGTTGTGCACAAAACGCACTGTAATATAAAAAAATGAAAGGTTTAATTCATGATTTATTATATAATCTATATATGCGTAACAGAGGCGGACAGGACTTATGGACATATGATCACTGCCCGCTGGATAGCTGGGCTGGATAAAAAAAAAAGTTGGAAAAAATGTTTGAAATCCCGAAATACACCCATGGCCCTCAGCAGTTTTCAGTCTGTTAGTGAGAGTCACCTGGATTCCCGGACCGGTTTTAAGACCCAGTCCGCTTCTATTGTATAATATAGCTGTAAAGCTTTACTATTAACAATATATTGCAATCCCGTAATTTAACGCCTACGATGAAAATCCAGTTAATCGCATACTCCAGTTAATTGTTTACGTATTTCAGTCACCAAGGCTATGAAATTAAACGGAATCGACGGTATTTTCAGATTCACAAGAATATAAACACACATAAGTATGAATGAGCGAAAACTATATAACTTCAATTGCATCTAAAATAATAAACATGGACGTTCATAAAGTATGTATTTTATCGTAATAAATATTAATGGCTTATTAACGACGAAGAAAACAGATTTGAACATCAAACGAGTAGATGCCTATATTTAGTCCATAATAAAACCATTTTAGTTTCAAACGCGTGTCGCCAACTATATTTGTTGAAGAATGGCTCATTTGTTTTTATTTTTCTATTAGAATTATCGTCATTATTGTAATTTAAAACTACTTGGATAAAGTATTAACAAATTAGTACAACAGCTTTCATAATAACTATAATTTTTCAGCAAATTATAATTTAAAAGACTTAAATCAGGATGTATATTGTCGCTAGATTCCATTTGTATTCTTTGAAAAAGGAATAAACGCCAAGAAATTAAATCAAAAATATACGAGCAATGATTGCTTTGTAGGTGGTCAGAATGTTGCAGGAATTATGGCGGAATGGCTTCTTTTTGATTCTCCCAAATGTAATTGATCTAAATCATTCTTTTCGCAAGTCAATGAATAACAAAACAAATGATCACCATCGTGATGATGATTGTTATTATTATTATCATTATTTGGATTGGCAGTATCGGTAGAGAGTTGGACGCCATGCCTTGCAGCATAGAGTTACGGTCCTTTACGGTCTGAGTTCAAACCCCGCCGAGGTTAACTTTGCCTTTGATCCTTACGGGGTCGATAAATTAAAGCACCAGTAACGTACTGGGGTCGATTTAATTGACTTTCTCCTCCCCCTAAATTACTGGCCTTGTGCCTATACTAGAAATCATTATTATTATTATTATTGCTATTGTTATTGGGTTTCCATCAGTATACACTGAGGATGAAAAACTCAGAGCTGTATGGGAGCATCCCAAAAGTCAGCTCAAAAGTGACACAGAGGAGACTGAGGTTGGCTGGACATGCTCACCGACATCCAGAGTTGACATTGCACTCAGTGCTCCTGTGGGAGCCCCTACATGGACACACTAGAAGAGGAAGACCAAGGTTAACGTATGTTGATGCTCTAAGGACAGACACTGGTCTGTTGGAGACGCAGGACATGGCAGCGATAATGAGGGACAGAGACTGCTGGAGAGAACTCGTCCATGGATCTCGGGAATTTTACCCGCCTTAGATAGATATTGCTATTGTTATTATTATTATTATTATTATTTGCATTTATCTTGCTTTATGTTTATACGAGTTATCACCAAGTCACAACCAGTGACCTCAAGAGACAACAAGGTCCGCCATGTTCAAGAAAGAACACACATATTCACACATGCATCCTTAGTGTTTAGACTTGTGATGTACTTATATTGACAGGATCTTCCTTAGTATATGGGCAGTTCCCATTAGTACTATCTTTTGTATTTCTCCTATACGCGGGTTTCCTGGGATTTGCGATAAGTAGTCGTTAGACCCCTTAGGTATCATTCCCAGAGCGCCTACAACCACTGGTATTGTTTTAGTTCTCAATTTCCACATTTTTCCAATTTCTATCTCCAGGTCCTTATACTTGCTCAATTTTTCAAATGTTTTTATAGATACATTCTTGTCTATTGGAACAGACATATCAATTAGCAGGCATACCCTCCTTTGAAAGTCCTTCAATATTATATCAGGTCTATTTGCATCTATTTTTCGGTCTGTTTGGATGCTAAAGTTCCACAAGATTGAGATGTGATCTTTTTCAAGTATGGGAGGTGGTTGATGCTCCCACCAATTCTTTTGATGGGGCAGGTCAAAATGCTTACACATTATTATTATTATTATTATTATTATTATTATTATTATTATTATTATTATTATTATTATTGTTATTACTCTTTGAGTCTCAGTCATTGATGTTAGTTAACTGGAAAGTTTGTTGAAATGAATATCAAGCCACTACCTGCAGCCTCAGATATTCAGGACGTATCGGAGGGTTCTTGCTGTTCCCAGCAAGCATGCCTTTTGAAGCGTTCCAAAAAGCGTGAAGGGGCCAATTTTCTTTAACCATCCCTGGAAACTTTTTGAGATAGTCCCTAGTGGGCCTATGACAATCGGGATCACTTTGACTTCATGGCAGTTCCAAATCCTTTTTACCTCCCACTTTAAGTCCTGGTATCGGTTAATTTTCTCCCTCTCCTTCTCTTGCACTCTCGTGTCGAATGGGCAGGCCACATACACAATCAGGCACGATCTTTTTTCTTTGTCCAAAACCACCAGGTCAGGTCTATTGTGTTCCAGTTTCTTGTCCGTCTGTATCCTAAAATCCCACAGCACCTTCACTTGATCGTTTTCTATCACCGCCTCTGGCTTATGCTCATACCATTTCTCAGAATGTGGTAAATTGTTTACTTTGCATAGGTGCCAGTGGATCACCCTGCCCATCACATCATATCTCCAGCCCTTATAGTGAGTCTGGGCTAGGTGTTATTATTATTATTATTATTATTATTATTATTATTATTATTATTATTATTATTATTATAGTTGCATTGAACTTGCTTTATGTTCATACGAGTTATCACCAAGTCACAACCAGTGACCTCAAGAGACAACAAGGTCCGCCATGTTCAAGAAAGAACATACATATTCACACATGCATCTTTAGTGTTTAGACTTGTGATGTACTTATATTGACAGAATCTTCCTTAGTATATGGGCAGTTCCCATTAGTACTATCTTTTGTATTTCTCCTATACGCGGGTTTCCTGGGATTTGCGATATGTAATCATTAGACCCCTTAGGTATCATTCCCAGAGCGCCTACAACCACTGGTATTGTTTTAGTTCTCAATTTCCACATTTTTCCAATTTCTATCTCCAGGTCCTTATACTTGCTCAATTTTTCAAATGTTTTTATAGATACATTCTTGTCTATTGGAACAGACATATCAATTAGCAGGCATACCCTCTTTTGAAAGTCCTTCAATATTATATTATTATTATTATTATTATTATTATTATTATTATTATTATTATCATTATTGGCGACCTACGTAGTAAATCGTATCATCGTGAGCTCCGCAAAGGTTTGTTGTTTCCAGTTGTTTAAAATTGCCAGTTATAGAAATTTTTTATTGTTAACTGTATATAAGTGCACATACATTGTTTTCTGGAAACGACACTCAAAAAGATTGGGCCCCTGAGCCCAAAATTTAAACTTTTATAATTATTTAAAAAAAAAATTTCTTTGAAAAATCATGGCCGACTCACAGCTGAACCCAGTAGCTGAGAGCCTTCCTCACAAACTCACACCGACACCACCATTGTAAATATTACTACGTTTGCCAACACTAAAAATATAAGCAGTAGCAATATTTTAAATTTGTCTCAGGCAGACATTCATTTCCCGCCATTACCAATGACTGCAGGTGTTGAAGCCGCCACCCCCACCACCACCACAGCGACAACAGAAACAAAAGAAAAAAATAAATTATCTCGTGATATCGAAATGAATTCACCCAAAATGAACTCTTCCACACCGAACACCACTGACGCCACCACCACCACAACTGGAACTAAAATTACAATAACAAAAATAACGATAACAACAACAGCAACAATCAGAATAAGAAAACCCAGTCTTTTGCCACAGTAGCAAAAAAGTGCGAAGCAATCCAGGTAACTCAGGAGGAATTAGAAGAAGCCAAAAGAATGGTAAAGAAGGATGAGTACAGGGTCAGCCCCCCCCCCCCCACACACCTCATAAAATGGACCATCGGCGCCTATGCACCGTGTCTTATCGGACGATTAACATAAAATCGCGCCGAGTGGAACGGGCATCCGAGTCCCAAAGCCAAAGAAGACGTCCACGGTTCCATATTTCTGCCCACGTCTGATGTGGGTTTTTTTGCCCACACATGTCCCAAAGCCAGAAAGCTTTGGGACATGTGTGGTTTGGATCTCGCCATACGGGTTATCTTCCTGGACCCAGAAGGTAAGTTGGTGGTGCTGGACGTGACCAGTGGAGACGGGCAAGCTTTCAGGCTAGTGGCCGTCTATGCCCCGACAGGAGCAGGGCGGCCTGATTTCTTCCGGCGTCTGGAGACCTTTCTTGGAACGTCCCGCTCTTTAGTGTTAGTGGGCGACTGGAACGGGATCTTAGATGCACGCTGGGACTGTGTGGGATTAGCGGATAAGGAAGGACGGTGCAAGAGCCTCACCAACCTGCTCAGGGGTTTTGAACTGTCTGACAGGTACCGATTGGATTTCTCGAATGTGCCATGTGGACTTGGACAAATCGCATAGGCTCATCCTGATCATATCTAGAAAGAGTATTTTGTAGGGAAATAGATAGGTCTAGTTTAGGCTGTCCACAATTCAAGATAGTCAGCTACACGGTCCACAAATTCGTGATCTGTGTGCTTGACTTAGATAGGCTGCATAGACAAGGACCCGGCTACTTGAAACTAAACGCGTCCTTACCAGCGCGCAAGGCCTACAGAGACCGGATTAGCGAACTAGTTAAGCGGGCGTTGACGGGGCCATCGTCAACGATAAGTGGTGGTTTGCTCTGAAAAGAGCGATTAGAATAGAGTCCTTTAGGTTTAGTAAGGCTTTAGCAATAGAGAAAAATAGAGCAGAGGGGGAACTAGTTAGAAAATTAGACGAGGCGCTTAGCAAAGGCATCGCGACCGACGTACTTGCGGTGAAATTGGCCCTTGACCAATTCTTCAATGCAAAGCACGAAGGCTGCGTTGTCAGAGCTAGGGTGCGTGCTCTCAGACACGAGGGGACGAAAGCCGTTCAATGGGCCCGAGTGGTGGAGGCGCGTCGTGGCAACAAAGCCACGATCCGGTCTTTGGTGGACCACGACGGGCGCATGCTACTCGATCCCGCGCAAATGTGTGAAGCTTTTCAGCGACACTTCGCACAGCTGTTCGGGGGGCAGCGGCGGGCCGGATCGAGGGATGGACTTTAGTGTCTACCTCGACGGACTGCCGCGGCTCTCGGCCACTGAGGCGGAGTGTTGCGAAAAGCCGATAACAACCGCTGAAGTACGGGAGGCAATGACTGGCTGCACAAGGGGTAAATCGCCTGGTTTGGATGGTATGCCCTATGAACTTTATGTACAGATGCCAGACTTGTTCGGAGGCATCTTGGCGGACGTCTACTGCAACTGGCAACAGAACGGGAGAATTCCCAGCTCTGTGAGCCGAGGAGCTGTGGCGCTGCTGAGAAAGGATCCGAACAAGGAGGATAACATAGATAATTTCAGGCCCATAACTCTGCTAAACACAGAGTTCAATATTTTGTCCAAGGTGTTAGCAAAGAGGTTGGCGCTTGTCGTTGGTGGTCTGGTGGGAGAGGTGCAGACATGCGCCATTCCTGACAGATCCATCCACGACAACCTCCACCTCATGCGATACATCGTAGAGAGGGTAGCTAGGGAACCTGGCACGGGTGGGTCCTTGATCAATTTAGATCAGTCGAAAGCTTTCGATAGGGTCGACCATCGTTACCTAGCGGCAGTCCTGAGGGCAGCTGGCTTTGGACCCATCTTCAGAAGCTGTATCGCTGCCATGCACAGCGACATCTGTTCTGTGGTGAGAGTGAACGGTCACCTTTCGGAACCGTTCAACATCATGCGCTCGGTCCGCCAAGGATGTCCCCTCTCGTTCCTCTTGTACGTATTGACTCTCGAGCCATTACTGCACAAACTGGAGACGTTGAGGGGGGTCCCGCGCGAACTAGGATGCGGAAGATCCGTGTCAGCATATGCGGACGATGTCACCGTAGTGGTGTTGAACGCCAAACACATCGAGGCGATCGGCACTACACTAAGAGAATACGAACCGGTGACAGGAGCAATAATCAACCAGGAAAAGTCAGTGGGCCTGCAGCTCGGCACCAGGAGAGGCAGGTCCATGCCGTCCAACAGCGTCGTCGGGGGCTGGACGGACGGACCTGTAAAATTGCTAGGGATCTGGTTCGGTCCGGACCTCCAGACGGACAAAAACTGGGACGAGGTGACGAGCAGGGTGGCTTCTCTCACCCAGAAATGGGCGGAGAGGAAGCTATCCCTGAAAGGTCGAGCGGAGGTGGCTAACGCGTACATCGCGTCCGTCATCTACTACCGCCTGACCGTCGTATCTTGTCCTAAGCCCCGCCTGACTGCGCTGGAGCGTTTGCTCTTTCGCTTTTTGTGGAAGGGACGCGCTCCGATGGTCAGTCGGTCCATCTGCCGTCAACACCCGCTACGTGGAGGGCTGGGCATGCCGTGGCTGATGATGCGCAGACACGCGCTCAGCCTACGACATCTCCACCTCTTCCTCGACGGTGATCAGGTGTGGTCGCCGTTTGCTAGACGCGTCTTTCCCCAGCTCGTCTCCTTGACGGAGCTGCAGTCCTGGGTCAAGCGAAGACCGAAAGGGAGTGCTTGGAGACTGGAATGTCTTCAGGCGCTCATAGCCCTCGACCAATCGGGCAATGTGATCGGTGGAAACTCCACCCTGGCGTTCTATAGAGGATTAGTGGAGGGGAAGAGCGACGACGTACTTGGAGAAACTCTAGGCGTCGACGAAAATCAACTAGCCAATCTCTTCGGAAGAACTTTCGGACCGGGCCTATGGACAACTTCCAGAAATCCCTGGCCTGGCAGTGCTACCTGGGAGCTTTGCCAGTTCGGGATAAACTCTACAGGCATGGAGGTGCCGTCAGCCGGGCATGTACGAGATGCGCGCAGGGCGACGAAACCGTCCTACACGCACTCATCCAGTGTCCGAGCATTGCTGACTTGTGGGTTTATGTCGAACACCTGCTGTCACGTGTAGTACGGATCCAGCTATCAGCTGAGTTCATCGTGAGGATTGCCCCGCCCTCTTCCTTTAGCCGGGAAGGGCAGGCAGTTTTTATCTGTCTGGTGGCCATGGCGAAAGAGATAGTATGGTGGACACGTTTGAAAGGGCTGAAGACGAGCACTTACCTCTTCGGTGATACCCTGATTAACTTTTTCAAATTTCATTTGAAAAGGAAAATCAGGGTAGAGAGGGAAGTACTCTCTTCCCAGCATTTTGTTGAAAGATGGGTGAGAGAAGCAAGTATGGCCCGAATGAATGGGCCTACTCTGAGTATGTGTCTGTAAATTAAATGTGGAAAACTGGGAGAGGGCACTTGCCCTGGTGGTCAGGGTCACTGTGGCCGTTTAATGGGCTTTCTCCATAAATGTCCCTCCGAAGTCTCCCCCCTATTGGGGAATTTTTCATTGTTTTTTTTGTTACAACCTCTGTTTTTGTTTTTTTACACGCAGAAATGCCCATTTGTACCTTCCTGTATTGTCCTGTACTGTCCTTAATGTCTACTTTATGTAAACCCTTGTGGTTAATAAAGAAAGCATTATTATTGTACTGGTAATTGCTGGCCTTGTGCCAAAAGTAGAAACAATTATTATTATTATTATTATTATTATTGGCGACCTACTTAGTAAATCGTATCATCGTGAGCTCCGCAAAGGTTTGTTATTTCCGTTTGTTAAAAATTGTCATTTATGGAAAATTTTATTGTCAACTGTTTATAAGCGCACATACATTGTTTTCCGAAAAGGACACCCAAAAAGATTGGGGCCTTGTGCCCAAAATTTAAACTTTTATTATTATCAAAAAATTTCTTTAAAAAAAATGGCTAATTCACCTCTGCAACAAGCAGCTGAAAGCCTTCCTCACAAATTAACACCTCACACCGACACCATCATTGTAAATGTTACTACGTTTGCCAACACAAAAAAAATATAAGCAGTAGCAATATTTTAAATTTGTCTCAGGCAGACATTCATTTCCCGCCATTACCAATGACTGCAGGTGTTAAAGCCTCCACCACCACCACCACCGCGACAACCACCACCCCCACCACCACCGCGACAACAGAAACAAAAGAAGAAAAAAATAAATTGACTCGTGATGTCGAAATGAAATCAAGCAAAATGGACTCTTCCCCACCAAAGACGACTGACGTCACCACGACCACAACTGAAACTAAAATTAATATTAACGATAGCAACAACAACAACAATGACATTATAACCCCCCCCCCTCAGTTTCGCCAGAGTAGCAAAACAATTCGAAGCATTTACGGTAACTCAGGAAGATTTAGAAAATGCCAAACAAATGGTAAAGAAAGATGGGTACAGGGTCAGCCTCACCCCCCACCTAATAAAATGGAGCATCGGCGCCTATGCACCGTGTCGTATAGAACAATAAATGTAAAATCGCGCCGAGTGGAACGGGCATCCGAGTCCCAAATCCAAAAAGCTTTGGGACATGTGTGGGCAAGAAAAACCCACATCAGACGTGGGCAAAAGTATGGAACCGTGGACGTATTCTTCGAAACACCAGAGGAGGCTAGAGAACACTCCATGGCCCCATTAAAAAGTGACGACTTCACACTCGTCCCAAGCTATTGTGGCCAGAGACTCGTAAAGATCAGGGTGACCCACGTTCCACCGGCCATCGAAATTCCCTGGCTAATAGCGGCCGTCCTCGCCGGCATCGAAGCCAACACGAAAATAATAGCAATAGCAAAAGAAAAAGCAGGAAAACTGGTCCGGATCTGGGATGGACCAAAAAAGCATTGAGGAGATCCCAGAGGTAATAGACCTCACTGACGGCAGCCACCTCACGGTAATTGTCGAGGGTAGCAGACCTAGGTGTGTCGTTTGTGGTGAAGGAACCCACCTAAGGGCTTTCTGCCCTCAGGCTAAAAGGTTGAGGCCACCTCTCCTACCCACCCCAGTGACACAACCATCAACACCACCAGTAGCAGAGATGGCAGCAACAACTGTAGCAGCAACAACAGAAGCAACTATAACAGCAACAACCCCATCAACAGTAGCAAAACCAACACCACCACCACCCAACGCTTCAGAACTAGCACCAGCGCCTACACCATCCACCACGCCACAACCAAAACTAACGGCTGTGGAGGATTTTCCACTCCCCGGCCTATCACAACTGGAGACAGATTGTGACGACGAGGAGTGGGAAACGATATCCGGAAAAAAAAAAGAAACCAAAAAAGAAAAAATTCTCTTCCTTCCCCTCCAAAAACAAAATACAGAGGGAAACAAATAAATTAAGAAACAAAAAAGTTAGGACAGATATGCCACCATCCACACCAGCATCACCAACCCCATCAACCCAAACACCAACACCATCACCATCATTAACCCCAACACCACCATCACCTACACCACAAAAGTCACCAAAATGCGAAACAGAAACAAACCCACAACAAACGCAAACAAAACAAAACAACCAAAACGATACACACTACACAGCATTAAATTTGAACAACAAGCAATTATTACAACACAACACCAGCATCACAGAAAAAGACTACACAACAACCCCAAAATTCACACCACCTCCACACATACAAATCACTCGCATCACACAGAAAACGTACATGACACTAAAACAAAAATTCCCCAAAGACATCGGAGACTTCCGACAAGCACTCTCCAGGAGGATTTATAAGGACATCCTTCCTGAGGAGGCCACAAGCAGTGAAAAGGATGGAAAAACCGTCCTTCCCCTACGATAAGTAAGGTAAGTGGTCTTTCCCATCTTTTCCACTCCTTTTCAACATGACCTCACTCAGAATAGGCAGCATAAATGCGCGTGGCTTGGGGTCGTCATGGAAGCAGGGCCACCTGCTCAACGACCTCAGGTCACTAAACATAGATGTAGTGGCCATCAGCGAGACCAGAATCTCCGAAGCACAGGCTTTCGCACCGATCTTCGGCGGCTACGATGTGTACGCATCTCCCAGCCGTCCGGGATCGGGGGGAGGAGTTGCTGTGCTTTTTCGGAGAGGTTTGGATCTTTCCATACGGGCCATCTTCCTGGACCCAGAAGGTAAGTTGGTGGTGCTGGACGTGACCAGCGGAGACGGGCAAGCTTTCAGGTTAGTGGCCGTCTATGCCCCTACAGGAGCAGGGCGGCCTGATTTCTTCCGACGTCTGGAGACCTTTCTTGGAACGTCCCGCTCTTTAGTGTTAGTGGGCGACTGGAACGGGATCTTAGATGCACGCTGGGATTGTGTGGGATTAGTGGATAGGGAAGGAGGGTGCAAGAGTCTCACCAACCTGCTCAGGGGTTTTGAACTGTCTGACAGGTACCGAATGGATTTCCCGAATGTACCAATGTGGACTTGGACAAATCGCATAGGGTCATCCAGATCATATCTAGATAGAGTATTTTGTAGGGAAATAGATAGGTCTAGCATAGGCTGTCCACAATTCAAGATAGTCAGCTACACGGACCACAAATTCGTGATCTGTGTGCTTGACTTAGATAAGCTTCATAGACGAGGACCCGGCTACTGGAAGCTAAACGCGTCCTTACCAGCGCGCAAGGTCTACAGAGACCGGATTAGCGAACTAGTTAAGCGGGCGTTGACGGGGGCCATCGTCAACAACAAGTGGTGGTTTGCTCTGAAAAGAGCAATTAGAATAGAGTCCATTAGGTTTAGTAGGACTTTAGCAATAGAGAAAAATAGAGCAGAGGGAGAATTAGTTAGAAAATTAGATGAGGCGCTTAGCAAAGGCATCGCGACCGACGTACTTGCGGCGAAATTGGCCCTTGACCAATTCTTCAATGCAAAGCACGAAGGCTGCGTTGTCAGAGCTAGGGTGCGTGCTCTCAGACACGAGGGGACGAAAGCCGTTCAATGGGCCCGAGTGGCGGAGGCGCGTCGTGGCAACAAAGCCACGATCCGGTCTTTGGTGGACCACGACGGGCGCATGCTACTCGATCCCGGGCAAATGTGTGAAGCTTTTCAGAGACACTTCGCTCAACTGTTCGGGGGCAGTGGCGGGCCGGATCGAGGGATGGACTTTAGTGTCTACCTCGACGGACTGCCGCGGCTTTCGGCCACTGAGGCGGAGTGTTGCGAAAAGCCGATAACAACCGCTGAAGTACGGGATGCAATGACTAGTTGCACAAGGGGTAAATCGCCTGGTTTGGATGGTCTACCCTATGAACTTTACGTACAAATGCCAAACTTGTTCGGAGGCATCTTGGCGGACGTCTACTGCAACTGGCAACAGAACGGGAGAATTCCCAGCTCTGTGAGCCGAGGAGCGGTGGCGCTGCTGAGAAAGGATCCGAACAAGGGGCATAACATAGATAATTTTAGGCCCATAACTCTGCTAAACACAGAGTTCAAGATTTTGGCCAAGGTGCTAGCAAAGAGGTTGGCGCTTGTCGTTGGTGGTCTGGTGGGAGAGGCACAGACATGCGCCATTCCCGACAGATCCATCCACGACAACCTCCACCTCATGCGATACATCGTAGAGAAGGTAGCTAGGGAACCTGGCACGGGTGGGTCTTTGATCAATTTAGATCAGTCGAAAGCATTCGATAGGGTCGACCATCGTTACCTAGCGGCAGTCCTGAGGGCGGCTGGCTTTGGGCCTGTCTTCAGAGGTTGGATCGCTGCCATGCACAGCGACATCTGCTCTGTAGTGAGAGTGAACGGTCACCTTTCGGAACCGTTCAACATCATGCGCTCGGTCCGCCAAGGATGTCCCCTCTCGCCCCTATTGTACGTATTGACTCTCGAGCCATTACTGCACAAACTGGAGACGTTGAGGAGGGTCCCGCGCGAACTAGGATGCGGAAGATCCGTGTCAGCATATGCCGACGATGTCACCGTAGTGGTGTCGAACGCCAAACACATCGAGGCGATCGGCACTACATTAAGAGAATACGAAGCGGTGACAGGAGCAATGATCAACCAGGAAAAGTCAGTGGGCCTGCAGCTCGGCACCTGGAGAGGCAGGTCCATGCCGTCCAACAGCGTCGTCGGGCGCTGGACGGACGGACCGGTTAAATTGCTAGGGGTTTGGTTCGGTCCAGACCTCCAGACGGACAAAAACTGAGACGAGGTGACGAGCAGGGTGGCTTCTCTCACCCAGAAATGGGCCGAGAGGAAGCTATCCCTGAAAGGTCGAGCGGAGGTGGCGAATGCGTACATCGCATCCGTCATCTACTACCGCCTGACCGTCGTACCTTGTCCTAAGCCCCGCCTGACTGCGCTGTGGAAGGGACGCGCTCCGATGATCAGGCGGTCCATCTGCTGTCAACACCCGCTACGTGGAGGGCTGGGCATGCCGTGGCTGATGATGCGCAGACACGCGCTGAGGCTACGACATCTCCACCTCTTCCTCGACGGTGATCAGGTGTGGTCGCCGTTTGCTAGACACGTTTTTCCCCAGCTCGTCTCCTTGACGGAGCTGCAGTCCTGGGTCAAGCGAAGACCGAGAGGGAGCGCTTGGAGACTGGAATGTCTTCAGGCGCTCACAGCCCTCGACCAATCGGGCAATGTGATCAGTGGAAACTCCACCTTGGCGTTCTATAGGGGATTAGTGGAGGGGAAGAGCGACGACGTACTTGGAGAAACTCTAGGCGTCGACGAAAATCAACTAGCCAATCTCTTCGGAAGGACTTTCGGGCCGGGGCCTATGGACAACTTCCAGAAATCCCTGGCCTGGCAGTGCTACCGAGGAGCTTTGCCAGTTCGGGATAAACTCTACAGGCATGGAGGTGCCGTCAGCTGGGCATGTCCGAGATGCGCGCAGGGCGACGAAACCGTCCTGCACGCACTCGTCCAGTGTCCGAGCATTGCTGACTTGTGGGTTTATGTCGAACACCTGCTGTCACGTGTAGGACGGATCCAGCTATCAGCTGAGTCCATCGTGAGGATTGCCCCGCCCCCTTCCTTTAGCCGGGAAGGGCTGGTAGTTTTTATCTGTCTGGTGGCCATGGCGAAAGAGATAGTATGGTGGACACGTTTGAAAGGGCTGAAGACGAGCACTTACCTCTTCGGTGATGCCCTGATTAACTTTTTCAAATTTCATTTGAAAAGGAAAATCAGGGTAGAGAGGGAAGTGCTCTCTTCCCAGCATTTTGTTGAAAGATGGGTGAGAGAAGCAAGTATGGCCCGAATGAATGGGCCTTCTCTGAGTATGTGTCTGTAAATTAAAGGTGGAAAACTGAGAGAGGGCACTTGCCCTGGTGGTCAGGTCCACTGTGGTCTTTTAATGGGCTTTCTCCACAAATGTCCCTCGGAAGTCTCCCCCCTATTGGGGAATTTTTTCTTTGCTATTTTATTTCAACCTCTGTTTTTTTACACGCAGAAATGCCCATTTGTACCGTCCTGTATTGTCCTGTACTGTCCTTAATGTCTACTTTATGTGAACCCTTGTGGTTAATAATGAAAACATTATTATTATTATTATTATTATTATTATTATTATTATTATTATTAGGACGGTGAATTGGCAGAATCGATAGAGCGACGGACAATATGTTTCACAACTTAAAGTTACGGCTCTTTGCGTTCTGAGTTCAAATCCTGCCGAGGTTAGCTTTGCCTTTAATTCTTTTGGGGTCGATAAAATAAAGCACCAGTATTACACTGGGGTCGATTTAATCGACCCCCCCCCCCATTAATTGCTGGCCTTGTGCCTATAGTAGAAATCATTATTATTATTATTTCCTACTGCTACTGCTGTTGTTGCTGTTGCTTTTATTGGTGGATTGGTTAAATCGTTAAAGCGTCAAACAAACACTTTGCGGTGTTTGTTCCGACTCTTTTACGTTCTGAGTTCAAATCCCACCGAGGTTAGCTTTGCCTTTAATCTTTACGGGGTCGATAAAATAAAGTACCAGTATTGCACTGGGATAATTGCTGGCCTTGTGCCCAAAATAGAAACAATTATTACTATTGTCACTATTGATATTTTTTCTTATAATACTGTTTCAAAAACTTTTGTTTGCCAAGCACACACATATATATATATATACATAAAATATATTAAACTTAAGTCAAAATCTCAATTTGGCGGGATATAAGCTAGATTGGCTAAATAAGTCGGTTTTACTTTCCCAACCATGCTTTCTGGAACTCAAGAAACAACATTACTCATTCCAAGACATTGGAATAACTAATATTGGAATAATTTCAATTTTTTCCTCAGGAGGAGAATTCTTACTTAGGAATAAGGGGACAGGTTGAATATATATCATACATATCACGCCGTTACCATTATTGTTGTTGATTGGCAGTCTCGGTAGAGGGTCGGACGCCATGCATTGCAGCAGAGTTACGTCCCTTTACGGACTGAGTTCAAATCCCACCGAGGTTAACTTTGCCTTTCATCCTTACAGGGTCGATAAAATAAAGTACCAGTAATGTACTGGTTATTTGCTGGCCTTGTGCCAAAAGTAGAAACGATTATTGTTAAGATAATTTAGTCGATTTTGGCTGCTATTTCCAACGTCAATATAAGCCCGTCGTATTGTCCTAATATATTAAGTGGGATATATTCATATAGTAATTCAGCGAAGCAACACGTTGTTCACCATGAGGTCTACTAACGGTACGGTATATCTGTATATATATAAAATTAAGTATGTGTGTGTGTGTCTGTGTATTACCTATAGGGGCCTACATCTTACGACCGATTTTCATGAAACTTTACAGGCTCATAGATTAGTCATCGTGGAGTGTTTTCTATATATCAGTGTATCGTTTTTTTTTTTTTATTCCGGGGTCATTCTGCAGATACAAATCGATAGGTGGGAGGGGGTCACCTTTTTTAGGTATCGAAAAATAAGATTTTTGGCTCTAGCTCCCACATTTTGCCACCGATTTCGTTCAAATTTTAAAGCAAAATAGAATTTATCATTGCACATCCTGTAATACCTTTATATTTTGCATTTGTTGTTCAGGGACGCGTGGCAGCCGCTTAAATATTCAAAAATACCACTTTTAGACTCAAATTTCCACTTTTTCGGCTCTAGCTCCCAGAATTTTCAACCTACTTTGTTCAAACTTTACACTCCGCTAGATCTGATTGTTTCACGTCTTAAAGTGGCTTTAGATTTTGGATTCTTTTGTTCAGCAACGGCGTGGCAGCCGCTTAAATATTCGAAAATACCACCTTTTCTCTCAAATTTCCGCCTTTTCAGCTCTAGCTCCCACATTTTTCAACTGATTTCGTTCAAATTCGAAACTTCGGCTCCACCTCACACATAAATCAATTTATTTGGTTCAACTTTTATACTACGATAGAACCTATTATAGATGGTCAAAGGCAAAACCATGACCACTGACGTCGTCTGAGCTTTTAGTTGTGTATTTGAGAATTCATCGGTTTCCAATTAAGTAGAGTGAGGAAATTTGGCTTCGTGTTTGAGGTCATTACCTCCCTCCCCCAGCATGCCCCTTCGTCAGTCACCCGCGTTTCTCAGTGATAGAAGTCATCACCACCCCCTAGCATGGCCTGTGTGTGGCCATAGATGAGTCATCGAGAAGCAGTCGCTAAGATCAACACCTTTTCATCAAAGCAGATATTATTTTACCTACCCAGGCAACGCTGGGTACTGCTGCTAGTATGATATATATTCATATAGTAAATCGATGATACAACACCCTGATCACCATGTGGTCTAGCAACGAAATGTTATGTATGATATATTTTTAACATGTCGTCTTATTCCTAAGACAAATTCTTCCA
The DNA here is from genome assembly GCA_964016885.1 of Eledone cirrhosa. Lineage (NCBI taxonomy): Eukaryota > Metazoa > Mollusca > Cephalopoda > Octopoda > Eledonidae > Eledone > Eledone cirrhosa. The sequence goes on from OZ024740.1 coordinate 295,052,963, forward strand.
ATATTGGTTATTCCAATGTCTTGGTATGATTGATGTTCTTTCTTGAGTTTCAGAAACCATGGTCGAGGAAATGTATAAGTGAAACTGACTTATTTTAACCGATCTAGCTTATATCCCGCCAAATTGAGATTTTCGCTTAAGTTAAACTATTTTATTACTTCTCTTGGTAGATAATTTATCAATATATTTTATCCTTTCATTGAGATGTTTATGTACTAGAGACAATTAACTTTATAAAGTTATAAATTAATATATATATATATATATATACAAATGAATATATGAGAGGGATGAACACCGATACAAGTATACATGTGTTCGAATTGCAAAAGAACAAGTTAGCTAGGTTGAAAAATACTAATTTAAAATAATATGGTTTGTCTATCTCGATTTAAAGTAATAAACCAATAAAAATAACAAACCTATATTGGCAATGGCCGTGATACCCGGACAGATTCTAAATCTCTTTCGCAACAATTATTAAGTGAAAGTCACTATCCCTGTGCTCTTCTGCGGGTATCCAAGAAATTCGTACCTTTCACTTCAAAATACTTAAGAAGACTGAGAAATATGTGTTGTTGAACGCACATGTCATGCACATGTTGCGAAACAGATTTAGAATCTGTCCGGGTATCACGGCCATTGCCAATATAGGTTTGTTATTTTGAAAAATACTAATTTAAAATAATATGGTTTGTCTGTCTCGATTTAAAGTAATAAATCAATAAAAATAACAAACCTATATTGGCAATGGCTCCATACGTAGAGCTAATTTTAGTCCCATAAAACCGGCTGCTATTTTTAGCGGCCCGAGTATGAGACGAGTTAGGCGCTGTGACATGTGCGTTCAACAACATTTCGAGACTATTTCGAGTTTATAACTCAATATATGATATATATATATATATATATATATATATATATATACACTAGACTACCCATGACCCGTTGGGTCACGTTCACTTAGAAATAATTTTTAAATAATTAAAATAATTAAAATATATTAAAATATAACCACTATCTCTTTCTCTCTATCTTTCTCTCTCTCTATTTATGAAGGTACCCGGAAAAACCCCGTATCTCGGGAACCCGTGCTCCAATTTATGCGGAACTTGTTTTATTCCATTTTTATTCCCATTTGAGGGTCAACTTCCTTTCAAAGTATTTTCCCATTATGCGCCCCTTTGGCTGTATTACATTACAGACACGCAAGCAAGCAATCACAGAGTTTGAGTATTATATATATATATATATATATATATATATATATAAAGAAAAAGAGATGAAATCGAAAATGCAACTGGAGTCTTATTTAAAAAAAATATATATATATATTTATTTGGTTCCTTTACCGGTTTCGCAGTTCTTCTGCTTTTCAAAAGGTGAGTTGAGATGGAGGGTCTGTGGTTTTTCTCACATCTGGTTGGTCTCTGAATGTTACTTGTTTTATATGGAAAAAGTGGCTCGAAATGCCAGGTTTTTCGAGAAGTAATTTGATTGGTTTGTCAATAATTATAATAAATTTCGCGCCAGTTCGCACAACAAATAACAAAAAAAGTAACAAAACATCCAACATACCCCCAGAAAAACTATAACGATAATCCCAGAAACCATAGACAAAACTATAATCCTACTAACAAAAACCAAAGATCCCCGAACACAAGGCAGGACCTGATCCGCAGATCACAACTCACACAAAACCTATTCCAAAACCGTAGACCCCTGCCCACACAGAGCCTGTTCCCAAACCGTAGATCCCAACCCACACAAAGGAACAAAATCTACAACCCGGACTATCAACAAACCGAACCTCAATACGTCCGAAACTTCTATACAAGACCACACAACAACAGGGGAAATACCATTAGATATAATAATACCATTGAAAAAACATTCCAGATAAATCATTTTTTAGACCAACGCTACAGGACTCACGACACCCGGTGGCACAAACCGATTTTGAAAAACCGAAAATAATTAACCTTTCAAATACAAACCTCTCAGCCCAACAAGTAAAAATTCTCTCCAAAGGACTGAAATTAACACCAACACCACAATACTCTAACCCCAATGAGATAAATGACGATATCTCACACTTCTGTAGAAAATTACGTCTCACAGAGGAATTCTTTGACAAGGAGAATAACGACGAATCAATTGTACGGAATAAAAGCAGCTACAACCCAACAAAAGGTAGAAACAGAGTTCTGGACAAATTTTGTGATCACATAGCTACCTTCCCATACCATGAACTACTGCAACCTAAACCCAAACCCAACACGAGTCGAAGGGAATGGGAGATTATCCATGAACTAAAAAACAATACGGACATTATAATTAAGGAAGCGGTCAAGGGAAGTACTGTTGTCATTATGGAGGCTGAAAAATATAAAAATTCTATGTTCTCTCTCTTACAAAATACTAATTACTATGAAAGAGTAAAAAACTACCAGCAATCAAAAATAATGACCAAATTAAACACACTGATTTATCGATACCAGGAAGACCTAACTAAAAAGGAACGCGATTATTTAACACATTTTGAATACAAAACCAGCAACCTTTACGGACTTCCGAAGATCTACAAGTGTAAAATAATCAACGATGCCTGTAAACAATCCACCTCAGCCTGCGTGAACACACAATACCCCACATACCTTAAATTAAGACCAATTGTAGCGGGCCCACAATGTGAAACACACAGACTGAGCAACTTTATAGACATACTACTGAAGCCAATACTGAAACACATACCAAGCCTTGTAAGAGACGATCTGGACCTCTTAAATCACCTCCCCAAACATGTCAACAACGACACTATTATTGTGTCTTTCGATGTAGTGAATCTCTACACAACGATCCCACACCAATACGGACTAGAAGCAATAGGATTCTGGCTAGAGAAATATCCCAATGAGATACCTGACAGAATAGAAAAAAGCTTCATCACCGAGGGATTAAAATTCATCTTACAGAACAACTTTTTTGATTTCGATGGCAATACTTACAAGCAAATATCAGGGACTGCGATGGGTACAAAAGCCGCTCCAACTTATGCCAACTTAGTCATGGCATACTTAGAAGTCCAGATATATGAACAGTCCAAATCAAAATACGGATTGAACTTCCACAAATATTTATCAGAGAATTGGAAACGCTACTTGGATGATTGCCTCATTCTTTGGTCCCACACACTCGACCAACTGAAGGATTTCAAAAACTTAATAAACGGCATCAATAACCACATCCAATTCACAATGGAATACAGCCACGATCAACTCCCATTTCTGGACATCTTAATCTTAAAAAAAGACACAAATATCGAAACTGACATACACTACAAACCAACAGATTCCAAACAATATCTGCTATTCACCTCCAACCATCCAAAGCACACGAAGACGAACATTCCTTTTAACCTAGCAAGAAGAATTTGCACAATTGTCTCCAATTATGAAACGCGAAATAAAAGACTTCAAGAATTAAAGGAAATTCTACTCGAGAGAGAGTACCCACTATTACTAATAAATAATGGAATAGAAAGGGCTAAAGCAATAGGCATTGATGAATTACGGAAACAGAAACAAATTCAAGGTAGTCCAATATTCTATCATATATCTCAACACACAACCCAAGAAATGCGGAAGCTTACAACACTATTCACAAGAACATCCCACTACTAAAACAAAACCCAAGAATGAAAAAAGCCCTTGAAACACACAAAATAATCAAAAGCAAAAGACAACCAAAATCACTGAAAACATTACTCACCAATGCCAAATTACCTACCACAAACCCACAACCAAGTATCAAAAAATGTGGTCGCTCTAATTGTGGAACCTGCACTCACCTCATTGAAGGCAACACGTATACATTTAAATCAGGACAAAATTTTACTGTAAAAAATCACTTCACTTGCTCATCAAAAAATCTAATTTATGCCATTAAATGTAAAGGATGCAATGAAGATTATATAGGACAAACTAAACTCACACTCAGAAACAGAATGACAGTTTATCGCCAACAATTACGAGATCCAACCACGAGACAGATACCACTAAGTGCACATCTAGACATTTGCGCAAGTAATAAGACACCCAAATTCCAAGTCTTCCCATTTTACCTGTGCGCTAACAATACAACAGAACAAATACGAATAAATAAGGAAAATATGTTTATTCAAAAATATAGACCAGCATTAAATATGGTTTAATATACATTATGTCAACACCATAATATGACATACACACACACACATAACACCTTCTACTTTAGAAAATAAAACCCGAACTAAATAAACCTTAACATACGTTTGCACTGACAATACAACAGAACAAATACGAATAAGTAAGGAAAATATGTTCATTCAAAAATATTCCTACTAAAGGAATCATTTTCCTACACACACACACACACACACAATATATATATATATTCTCTTCATCTTAACATGATAACCATACTCCCACACACATAACACCCATACACACACATAACAACCCCCCACACCCACATCTCCCTCCCCCATTTCTACTAATAGAACCACTTTCCTACACACATATATACACACACAAAATATATATTCTCTCCATCTTAACATACTCGCACACACACACATAACACCCATATACACACACACACAACTCCCTCCCCCATTTCTACTAATAGAATCATCTTCCAATACACACATACACACACACACACACACACACAAGCACACAAATAAACATACATATCTTTACTTCAATAGAAAATCTGAACTCTGACACCCCAGCGAACTAACCATATTCACTGAACCAGAACAATTCTCCCAATCCCATTTCTCTTGACCACTATCTTTCCCTTGTCATAACATTCTCTATAAAGGCTACAGAATAGATTTCCAAATAAGGACGCAAAAATGTAATGAAAACTTGTTCACGTGACAGCCAAATTTCATTTATAACCAATCAAATCACGTTTATTAAAAAAAAGCCTTCGTGAGCCACCTTTTTTTAAGTAAAGAAATTCAAACACACACACACACACAACACACACACGCACACACACACAAGCACACAAATAAACATACATATCTTTACTTTCTTTATTCAATAGAAAATCTGAATTCTGACACCCCAGCGAACTAACCATATTCACTGAACCAGAACAATTCTCCCATCCCTTTCTCTTGACCATTATCTTTCACTTATCATATGTGAATTGGCAGTATTGGTAGAGGGTTGGACATGCTTTCTAGCATAGAGTTACGTCCCTTTACGATCTGAGTTCAAATCCCGCCGAGGTTAACTTTGCCTTTCATCCATATGGGGTCGATAAAATAAAGTACCAGTAATGTTCTGGGTAATTGCTGGCCTTGTGCCAAAAGTAGAAACAATTATCTTTCACTTATCATAAAATTCTCTAAAAAGGCTACAGAATGGATTTCCAAATAAGGGCACGAAAATTTAATGAAAACTTGTTCACGTGACAGCCATAATTTCATTTATAACCAACCAAAAAAAAGCCTTCGTGAGCCCCTTTTTTCAAGTAAAAAGAAATTCAAACACTCATATATGAAAAAAAAACCTGTGACAACCCCCCTCTTATTTGAAGAACTATTGTAACGCGAACTGGCGCGAAATTTATTATAATTATTGACAAACCAATCAAATTACTTCTCGAAAAACCTGGCATTTCGAGCCACTTTTTCCATATAAAACAAGTAACATTCAGAGACCAACCAGATGTGAGAAAAACCACAGACCCTCCATCTCAACTCACCTTTTGAAAAGCAGAAGAACTGCGAAACCGGTAAAGGAACCAAATAAATATATATATTTAAAAAAAAAATAAGACTCCAGTTGCATTTTCGATTTCATCTCTTTTTCTTTATACTTTCACTCGTGTAGGACACCGGTTATTTTTCATTTTGTAAAAAAAACCTCACTTTCTAATATATATATATATATATATATATATATATATATATATATATATATATATATATATATATATTATATATATATATATATATATTATATATATATATATATTATTTTTATAGTATTTTTATAGTATATTATACGTAGATAGTATAGTGAAAATATAACAAATAATTCCGTAGTCATTGTGTTTGTATTTCAGAATCTGCGCATGTAATTTTTATCATTTCAAAAATAAAAACAAAACACTTTTAAGCAAGTAATTAACACAAACTATTCATACAACAACGGATAATAACAAACAAACAACAACTGATTAAATAGCCTTGAATTATATGTTAATGTTTTATTTGTCTATTTTTCCGTTGCTAGGGTCCAACAGGAAAGCCTATTAAGATGTAAATTACCTAAATTCAAGAGCTTGAGTCTTCCGTGTTGCTTAGTGAACAGTTCATTATAATAATTGTTTCTACTTTTGGCACAAGGCCAGCAAGTACCCAGTACATTACTGGTACTTTATTTTATCGACCCCGTATGGATGAAAGGCAAAGTTAACCTCGGCGTATAATAATGAAAGTTTAAAAAAAACGCATTAAAGAAAGCATACTTTCTGTTTGGGAAGTATGTGCAGATTAATGTATTCATCTGAGTTGCCTTAACAAGCATAGTTTTAGTATTGAGAAACACTTAAGCAAAAAGGGAAAACATTTAGATTAGGTCAGAAGAAGTAAGTCGTACTTGAAAACTTTTACAATACAGATCGTTTGCATATTTATATTTTTATGAATTTGTTACAAAAAAAAAAAAAATGTTAATTTCAGGATTGTTTTAACTATGGACAGTCGATGGGGAAGAATGTGGAAATAATTGCACACAGAAAGAATGATTGAAATAATTAGAAAACTATAATTGGGTATTTGTTCACAGAACTGTATTAAATTTATACACTGTGGATATGTGGCGACAAACACACACACACACGCATTCAATAACCGATGATTATTGCTCTTCTCATTTATACACAAATACTTTCACATACAAATACTCACACATACAAACTCGTGTTGTCATCTGCAATTAATAAAATGTACTACAATACCATCGATATGTGTGCGAATAAAATAGATATAGCATATTGCGTAAAAGTTACAATTATATATTATAAGTATGTATGATACTGTATAAATTATTTGGTGCAAATTATAACTATCTGTTTAATTTAATATACTTTTATCTTTATGAAATTAATTAGTAATCTCTTCTTACAGGCTAAGATATATACACCAAATTTAGAACTTTATTTTCACTATAGTATCAGGACAACTGCATCCGCACTTTCCTGAACAATCCTTCCATTAACAGATAATTAACACAAATATAAGCATAAATATTGATTTCTAATTTAGACACAAGGCCAGCAGATCTTGAGTTGATACAGTTGACTATATCAATCCAACAAAATACAGTGTTTGTACGAGGGTCGACTAAAAAGTTCATAGATTGACCAAAATACTTCATGGAATGACCAAAATGAGGTTTATTTTTCAACATAGTCCCTGGAAAGAAACAATGCAGTTATTAATAAGAAGAGTTGAAAGCAATGCAACAGCTCTGGCATCATGTCTTCATAGTCAGCCTATGAATTTTTCAACCGACACTCGTTCAAGGCCAGCAAATTTTGGGGGAAGGGCAAAATTGATTAAAACAACCTTAGTTCTTGATTGGTACATTATTTTATCGACCCCGGAATGATTTGACCTTAGAAAGTAAAGAGCTTGAACAAATACCATAATGATATTTTATCCGACACTCTACCAAATCTGCTGATACACTACTCTTATACAAGCACAAATATTGAGGAACATAATAATACTAATAAGATTAATGATTTGGTTAGTATTTATTTCTTGTATGTATGTATGTATGTATGTATGTATGTATGTATGTATGTATGTATGTATGTATGTATGTATGTATGTATGTATGTATGTAAGGGCAAAGGAGTCAATGGCCATCAAAAATCACCGGGAGAGATGACCCCTTAGCCTTTGTCAAGGTAGAATTCTAGGAGAAAGAAAACTCTGATATAACACCTGCAACCCTGATGGTATCCAATGATGTTGACTTGTTCTTCTTTTTGGTAAATATCATCTTGGTTAAGAGAGTGGGACTGGCTTTGTGCAGTGCCTTTGCTCACTATAAAAGCTTCACGGCACAGGCATTGCTTTATATCTGGAGATCTCTCTGCACTTGTCGTCACATGGTACCATGGGCCCAGCACTGTGTCAATAATTGTCACAAGTGTAGTGTTTGTACCAGTTTTCAAGTCGCTGGCTGGACTAAAAAGTCACACTCGTTCAGCGCATCGGTAGGGGTTCTTCTACAGGGATATAAAGTAGTGGCCGTACTCGAAAACGAGTTGACAGCCACCATGTATGTATGTATGTTCTTCTGGTTTTATAATTTCACAAATCTTTTTTTTGCCAATAGAGAGGAGAGTCGGTTCCTAACATAGACACAAGACTCTCTCATTGGAATTTACACAACATCAACTAGGTGGATATGTATGTATGTCTGCATGCATGCATGTGTAGATATGGATGTTATTGTATGTGTGGATGTGTATGTTTTGAGTTGTATGTGTGCATGTGTATATGCTTTGTATCTGTACATGTGTATATGCAGTTATTAGCTGCAACATTTTTGGAATGTTTTACATATTTTTACTGTTCCATTAATGGATTGTACTTGTAATTTCTTAACTAGTTGTGTTCTTTCTGTTCCTGTGAAGCCTAGCTTCTCAAGATTTGTATTGAGGCAGTTACTAGCATACCCCAGTGCCACAATAATTACAGGCATAAATCTGAAGGTGCAATCAGGGTGGAGTATCTGCAGATTTCTCATCAGTTCTGCATAAATATTCTCCTTTTCGCTAATTTCCACTACTGTGCATGCTTTCTTCTCCCTGTCCCATATCATAATATTTGGTCTGTTATGCCTGCATTTTATTGGGGTTTTTACTGGAACATTCCACCAGTACTCTTTCATATTATGTATGTATATTTGTAGGTATGTATGCGTGTATGTATGTGTGCGTGTGTATATGTATGTATGTATGTATGTATGTATGTATGTATGTATGTATGTATGTATGCATGCATGTATGTATGTATGTATGTATTTATGTATGTATGTATGTCAGGTCACCAGTTGGTGCTACTGATAACATGTATCCCAGTACAACCTGTCTCATGGTCGGGTCGTTGGCGACTAAACTGGCAACCCCACCAAGGTTTCTTGGTGAGGAGGGTGACTTTGGACATCCTGCAGGAATAAAAACAAAACCTGCCAAAGGGCAAAGCAGCTCTTAAGAGTCAATGGCCATCCAAAATCACCGGGAGAGATGACCTCTTAGCCTTTGTCAAGGTAGAATTCTAGGAGAAGGAAAACTCTGATATAACACCTGCAACCCTGATGGTATCCAATGATGTTGACTTGTTCTTCTTTTTGGTAAATATCATCTTGGTCAAGAGAGTGGGACTGGCTTTGTGCAGAGCCTTTGCTCACTATAAAAGCTTCACGGCACAGGCATTTCTTTATATATAGAGATCTCTCTGCACTTGTCGTCACATGGTACCATGGGCCTAGCACTATGTGTCAATAATTGTCACAAGTGTAGTGTTTGTACCAGAGTTTTCAAGTCGCTGGCTGGACTAAAAAGTCACACTCGTTCAGCGCATTGGTAGGGGTTCTCCTACATGGATATAAAGCAGTGGCCGTACTCGAAAACGAGTTGGCAGCCACCATGTATGTATGTATGTAAATCTTTTTGGTAAATATCATCTTGGTTAAGAGAGTGGGACTGGCTTTGTGCAGTGCCTTTGCTCACTATAAAAGCTTCACGGCATAGGCATTGCTTTATATCTGGAGACCTCTCTGCACTTGTCGTCAGATGGTACCATGGGCCAAGCACTATGTGTCAATAATTGTCACAAGTGTAGTGTTTGTACCAGAGTTTTCAAGTCGCTGGCTGGACTAAAAATCACACTCGTTCAGCGCATCGGTAGGGGTTCTCCTACATGGATATAAAGTAGTGGCCTTACTCGAAAACGAGTTGGCAGCCACCATGTATGTATGTATGTATGTATGTATGTATGTATGTATGTATGTATGTATGTATGTATGTATGTATGTATGTATGTATGTATGCGTGTATGTATGTGTGCGTGTGTGTATGTATGCATGTATGTATGTATGTATGTATGTATGTATGTATGTATGTATGTATGTATGTATGTATGTATGTATGTATGTATGCTCTGAAGATTGATATGGAGAACTGGGAGAGATTACCTGAAAGATCATCAAGTATGAATGTGATGACTGAGAAAAAGCGAGTGGAGCATGCTTTTTTGAAGCGTTCACTTCGCAAGCGGGACCCAGGTGCTGTGCCTGCAAAAACCCAGCAGTAACTAAGCTACAATGTATGTGGCCGATTTCTTCTAACAAGAGCTGGATTTGTCAACCATCTGAAATCACACGAGCCAAAGAGAAATCGAGCCCCATGTGAGGTGGTTCTATCGCCACAAACATTTGCAGGGAGTGTGGCTTGATTTACAAGTCAGCTGGTGAACTGGCCAGACATGGTAAAATGCATGAAGACACACCTTAACCGGTATTGCTACCAGAGAAACAGTTCAAGTGTGAAATCTGTGAACGTGTCTTCAAAACAAAAGCAGGTTTGAAAAGTAACCTGTGTGCACATGATCGTGCAATGTTCAATGAAGAGATGGTACTCTTCTGACAAGAAGTAACGAACAGCAATGTATGTATGTATTTACAACCTGTGCATGGTCGGATCGTCGGCAACTAAGCCGGCAACTCCACTAAGCTTGCTTGGCGAGGAGGGTGATTTTGGATGAAAAACAAAACCCGTCAAAGGGCGGAGGAACTCAGGAGAGTCAACGGCCATCCAATAAAGTTTCCTTTTTTGTGGAGCGAGAGACTTCTAGCCTTCATTAAGATATCTCTCTAGGAGAAGACCACTCTGATATGAAACCTGCGACTTCGTTTGTATCCACTGATGTAGACCAGTTCTACTTTTTAGGTAAATGCATTCGATGTTCAGAGAATGGAATTGGCTCCGTGCAAATCTTTTCCTCACTTAAAGATACTTCAAGCACAGGCATCACTTGATATGTGACATTTCTTTTGCAATGCATGGCATTGCTGGCCATAGGCAAGTCCCTAGCAGGACTAAAAAGCCACATCTGTGATGCTCATGCTTAAGTATCAAGTGATGGCATTACTCGAAATTGAGTAGCAGGCATCATGTATGTATATGGTGCCACAGGCCTCATACACAGAGAACTTTGTGTTTCTCGTGATACCCTGATTTAACCAGACTCGCTTCTCAAGCTTCCCGAAGGCAAGACTTGCTGTTAAACTGTCTTAGATAAAAGACTTTGTCAGAGGTTCTAATTCGCAAATATACACCTATTTCGAAGTCTTGGAAGCCATATGTCAGCAGCAAGGCGGAATAAATTAAGAACAGAGTGGGTGCAGGTATATCGCCTTTCTTGACACCGTTTCCCACTGATATTGGCTCTGAAAACGTCCCAATGAAGTTCACTTTTGCTTTCATACTTTTATGGAGTTTTTTTTAATATTCCCACAAATTCATAAGGGCCTGCATGTTTTCCCAATATGACCCACAATGCCCTACGATTAACAGTATCGAAGGTTTTGGTAAGGTCCTGCTGCTTAACACACATCTTCATAAACTGAGAAAATCATGTCCATAGTACGCAACCCAGCTCTGAATCCACACTGGATCTCAGGGATGGCACCAGGGCAGATCCATTTTATTAAACGATTCGGCAGAACCTTGGATAAGAATTTTCCTACCGATTCGAACAGGCTTTTACCGTATTCAGACATGGATCCCTTGCCTTTGTAAATCGAGAGCAAAATTGCATCTACACAGTCTTATGGAACAGGCTCACCATCTCATACAAATAAGAGTAGCTCATGAATGGCCATAGTAACATTGTCTTCTTTAAAGCGGATCAACTCAACAGGTATTCCATCCAAACCTGGAGCTTTTCCTATGTTTATCTTTTTGATAGTAGACCTTATCTCATCAACTACTGCACCATTCATCATCGCTGTTACAATCTTCCTTTACGGCAGTCTATTAATAATTTCCTCATCTACTACAGATGGGTTGTCAAACTGATCTTTAAAGTGTTCAGTCCACCGACTCATCATTTCTGCTGGATATTTGATGAAGATGTTCCCATCTTTTGACTTCAATGGTGCTATTTTTTAGGGATGTGGACCGAAAGCTACTATACGGATGCGAAACGTGAACAACTTACAGACAGCTGGAAAGATTTCATCAGCATTGTATCCGACGCATCCTGGACATCAAGTGGTCCTCATACCCACATTATGCTGTTGTACTTGAGAAAGTGGGTAGCATCAGTATTGAGAGGAGGATTATAATGAACCAGATGCGTTGGGCTGGTCATATGGTCAGAATGGAAGATGGAAGGCTGGCTAAACAGTTATTTTATAGGGAGGAAAAATGCCACGTCGTCGGGCGCTGGATGAACAGACCGGTAATGTTGCTTGGGGTCTGACTCAGACTAGATCTCTTGATGGATAAGAATTGGGACGAGTTTACGATCAGAGTAGCCATTCTCACCCAGAAATGGGCCGAGAGGAAGCTGAAAAGTCGAGTGGAGGTGGCGGACGCATACATCGCGTCCTTCATCTACTACCACCTTGCCCCCGTTTGCGCCTTGCCAAATTGGAACAGCTCCTCTTCAACTTCTTGTGGAGGGGACAGGTTCCGTTGGTGAGACGGTCCATCTGCTGCCAGCACGCGGAGGGCTGGGCATGCGGTGGCTAAGGACGCGCAAAAATGCGCTGAAGCTGCGGCATCTCCAGGTATTCTGCCTAAACGGTGAACAGGTGTGGTCAACGTTTGTGATACAGGCCTTTCTGCAGCTCGTCTTTTTGACTGAGCTGCAGTCCTGGGCGAAGAAGAGACCGAGACAGGGCGCCTGGCATCTGGAGTGTTGCCAGTGAAACTTCCACTCTCAAGTTCTATAGACAATCAGTGGTGGGCAAGTGCGACGACACTCTCAAAGAAGCCCTGGGCGTCGACGAAGTTGAACTGACCAGTTTTTTTTTGGAGGACTTTCGAGTCGGAGACTATGGGTAACTTCCAGAAATCCCCCGCTAAGCAGTACTACCGGAGGCACTGCCGGTTTGAGATAAACTCTACAGGCACGGAGTTGCTTTTAGACGGACCTGCCCGAGATACGCGCAGAGCGACGAAAGTGTTCTGCACACATTTGTCCTGTGTCCGTGCATTATTGAATTGTGGAGTTATGTCGAGCAGCTGTTGTCGCGTGTAGGACGGATCCGGCTATCGACCTAGTCCATAGTGAAGATCGCCACACCGCCTTCTTTTGTCCGGGAAGAGCAGGCAGTTTTCTTCTGTCTAGTGGTAGTAGCGAAAGAGGTAGTGTGTTGGACCAGGTTGAAAGGACTGAAGACAGACATTTTTCTTTTCGGCCAATCCCTCTTCAACTTCTTCAAGTTTAACTTGGAAAGGAAAGTGAGGGTGGAGAGAGTAGTGCTGCTCCCCACACATTTGCTAAAAGGTGGGTGAATATTGCAAGAATGGCCCGTGTAAATGGGATTACACTGAGCATGCGCCTGTAGGCTGGTTAATTTAAAGAGAGGAGTGCCCTTCCCGTGTGCCTTCGAAGCGTCGGGTGATTCAGGATTTGTGGGGTACCTGTGTCGCCCTAGGTGGTTACCCCCCCCCTATTGGGGAATTTTCATTGTTGCATTTTCTTGTTTATTGTTATTGTTTTTATTATTTCTGATTTATGCCTAAATCAGAAACTATTACTATTATTTTGGATTGGCGGTGGATTGGCAGTATTGGTAGAGGGTCGGACGCCATGCTTTGACGCATAGAATTACGGCCCTTGCCCTTCTGAGTTCAAATCCCGCCGAGGTTAACTTTGCCTTTCATCCTTACGGGGTCGATAAAATAAAGTACCAGTAATACACTGGGTAATTGCTGGCCTTGTGCCTAACGTAGAAACAATTATTTTGGATTGGCAGTATCGGTAGAGAGTAGGACATGCTTTGCGGCATAGAGTTACGGCCTTTTACATTCTGAGTTCAAATCCCGTCAAGGTTAGCTCTGCCTTTCATCCCTATGGGGTCGATAAAATAAAGCACCAGTAATACACTGAGTCGATTTAATCGACTTCCACCCATATGCCTATAGCACATCACAATCACTCAAACTATCTAATCAAATAATTTTACAGTTTTAGTCACACTCTAATTTAAGTTCATATTTCAACTAAACCATGTTCATATTTTATTCCTCTGCGGTGAATATGATATAAGCATGTAATGTATGGAGATCAATTCAACCGCTTTTGTGCTTTCTTAAAAACAAAACAAAAAACAAAAAAGTTCTAAAGTTGGGATTAATACGTGTAAATTTATTTGGAAATACGTCGGCTTTTATTAGAAAATACAAATTAAATGTAAAAAAGACTAACAACGACACAATTACTTGAAATGTGTTTGTTTAGCCATTTCATGTTTGAATTGATGATTGAAGATAATCAACCAAACTGGGGAAAAAAGCGAAATATTTGGGTTATTCGATTAATTTGTGTATTTTTATAGTATTTTAATCTTCTTTCGTTATATAGTATATTTGTTGACATTAAATCGTCTTTTTGTGTACAAAGCCATTTATATATATATCAAGTAGAGTGTACACACACACACACACACACACATATATATATACATATACACACATGTGTATATGTATCGACCGTCGATCGACTTTCGTCAAATCTTTCCAATTGCTAATACTATCTATCAGTCGCAACTCCAGGTAGAAGGAGCAACGTGAAATAAAGTGCCTTGCCCAAGGACATAACGTATCACAGGGTCCGGGAATCGAACTCACAACCTCACGATTGAGAATCCAATTCTCTAACCACTCAGCCACGGGCCTATGTATATATATATTTATATGTACACACGCATACATACACATAGCCATACACACATATATATATACATTATTATATTGTTTTAAGCTGACTAGTTTTCCATTACATCAAGTTTCATGCTGGATGGCGTTCATCAGATAGCGTATCAACTGACGAGCATCTCAATAATAATGAATCTTTTGGGTAGTTAACTGCACACTTCCAGTTGGTCTTGAACTTCTTATTGAGCCTAGGCTTCCAACTGATTTTAATGTTTACATCCATTCAGTTAATCAGGTTGTATATTTCTGTTATAACCTGTGTAGTAAATATTGATTTCATGGTCGCATTTTTACATCATTTCTGATTTCTAATTCAGGTTCTCTTTAGGCTTTGTTAGGATGTGAGACTTTTCATCCATACAAAGTTGGTATTAAATAAATAAAAAATACAGATAAGATCATTTTCTCACTTAAGCAAGAGCAACGGTTGCGCACATATAGAACAACAGAATATAATGATTTCATTATCCCATTACCATAAACATAAGATAAAATATTGTCAAAAATTCTTAACACAAATTAACAACTTCTTCCCATAAATACAATAAATCATTTAATAGAGAAGACTTCAAGATCAGCTACTGTTTTGTTCTGTTTCTCTATAGCCCATTGCGTTCAATTTACTGTTGAAATTGTCAGCACAATTTTTTCAGATCCCATACCGGACTGGACAAAGCTATCGTCCAGTCAAGGTTACATTCCCTTTTCACTAATGAAACATTACGATAATTGTCATCTTTAATAAAGGTTGCCTTATCTGACAAAAATATTTGTAAAGGAAATTCATCCTAACATTGTTGCTACATTAGAGGATCATACTCCAGCTTTATTAACAGTGAAAAAGTGGGCAGTTAAATTTAGGAATGAAAGGGAGAGTCATGAAGATGACTGAAGGTCTGGACGTCCTACAACTGCCACCACAGAGGAAAACATTAATCGTATTCCCCACATGGCGATGGATGACAGGCAATTGATTATAGATCAAATAGCCATTGCTATTAGCACATCCTGTGAGAGAGTTGAGGATATTCTGCACAATGAACTTGGCATGACGAAGGTATCTGCTTGTAAATTTAATTTTATTCTTGAGGTTATTTCAACCAGCCTACTGTAGTATTACCATTGTTACATCGTCACGAATTTGTTGCTTTTCTTTTACTCTTATTGATGTTATATAGAATTTATTTATTAACTAAATTTTGCGTGGTTTAAACATCATGCAATAAGAACTCTCCCCTTCTCTATCTATCTATCTATCTATCTATCTATCTATCTATCTATCTATCTATCTATCTATCTATCTATCTATCTATCTATCTATCTATCTATCTATAATAATCTAGCTGTCGTCTGTTCTACAGCGTAGACGTAGTTCACTTCGCGCAGAAGTTTTGTTCCAATTTATTGCGGAAATTTTGTAAGTTTAATTTTAATTTTGATACTATTGTGTAGCTTGACTCCCCGTCTGAACTGTCAGGCGGTGGGTCAGCTCATATTCGCCCCTCCTAGGGGTGAAAAACCTGTTTTTAAAAATTTTGTGGCATAAAATTTCAATCGTCTGGCAGAAATGTTAAACGAAGCTAACGAAAATAGTGGTGGGGGGATAGCGGTAAGAGTTGTAAGCTCGCACGTTTTAGTCCCTCCTTCCTTCCCAACTAACGTCATAGAGAAGGAAAGAAAAAATAAAATAAAAACAGACGAATGTGCGGAGAAAAATGTCGACGAAAACACAAATCTGGAGATTGATTCCAACAACAAAAAAAATATGAAAGAATTGCATGACAATATTAATACCACAAACAAAGAAACAACAAACACAAAAATAACATTTGAAAACAACAACATCATAACAGAAAGCAAAACAGACGACAAAGTCAACACCAATAACATCTCATTTGCACAAACAACAAAAAAATCTTTAACATACATACCTGAAAATATTTCAGATGTGGCACAAAGAATAAAAAACGCCAAACAATTCATAACTGGAAAATGGAGCCTTGTCAGTAAACATGCCCCAAGAACTCACAAAAGATATTGAAAGTCGGACGGTCGTTTTCCGCACCATCAACAACATCTCAAAAAAGCCACAACAACCAACACAAGCAGAAATTAAAGCGGTACTTAGAGAAGTACTTAATGAAGCCACTTTCATAAGAAGAGACAGGCTCTATGGAAGCCTGACCATTATTATGAAGAACTAATCGGCGGCAAAATAATGCTTTGTCGCCGATTCGTTCGACAAATTTTACCTTTTATCCATCTTATATGGGTAAAAGAACTCAGCGCATATGGCTGGATGCAATGATGCCAGATATGGACTACTGCTGGCTCATAGCTGGCTTCATCGATCCAGCGAATTACAACGTGATTTCCATTGGCAAAACTACAGGCAATGCGTTCAGTGGAACAGGTATAGAACTTGTAGTGCAAATGAAACCTGAACGCATTGCCCAAATACCCGACAGAATCCTATTAGAGGGCCACGGGTATATAAACATTAGCGTGGAGGGGAGAAGGCCGTCCTGTCATATCTGTGCAGGCAGAGGGCACCTGAAGGCGGCTTGTCCTCAACTCAACAAGAAGAAAACCCTGCTACCAACACCAGCTCCACCACCACCACAACAGATAAACAAACAACAAAACTCAGTCCCACCCAACCCGTCCCTCAGTAAAACTACACCACCACCACAGCACAAACAGACACAACACATTACCCAAAAACAAAACACAGTCCCACCCAACCCCTCACTCAATAAAACAACACAACCACCGCAGCCACAACACACAACACAGTCTAACATAGTGACATCCATCTCCCCCACAAAGAAAACTAACACGGAAACATTACCAGCAAACATACCTCTTCCCTCCAACACTGAAGATAACCCAACACCCCCGACCCCATGGAAGTCGTGCGACCCGAACCCCGGGAAGCAGAAAGGTAGGTCTCTACACTCTCCTTTGGCTTTGCCGCCCACATGGATGTGTTAAGAGTAGGATGTTTGAATGCACGTGGCCTGGGCTCAACTTGGAAGCAAGCAAAGCTTCTAAATGACCTCAGGTCACGTGGTATAAATGTAATGGTTATCTGTGAGACTCGGATCAGCGTCGTGCGGCAGCTGGCCCCTACATTCGATGACTTTGAGGTGCACGCATCTCTCTGTCAACCTGGAGGTGGGGGTGGGGTTGTCGTACTTCTGGAAAAACACCTGGGTCTCGCCGTACAGGTTGTTCACTCGGACCCGGAAGGTCGTTTGTTGGTGCTAGACGTTGGCAGTAGTGGAGGTGCGGCCTTGAGACAGGTCGCCGTCTCCTCCCCTTTCGGAGCTGAACGACCCGACTTCTTCCAGCGTCTGGAGACTTTTCTGGGAACATCGCGTTCCCTGCTTCTAGCGGGGGACTGGAATGAGATCCTAGATGCACGTTGGGACTATGCAGGAGCATGTCCTAATAGAGGGGGGTGCAACAGCCTCAAGGGGTTACTCGACCGTTTTAACTTGGTCGATAGATATCGACTAGATTTTCCAACTGTGCCAACCTGGACTTGGACGAACCACAGTGGTCAATCTAGATCGTACTTAGATAGATTCTTAGTTAGAAGTAAGGATAGGGACATATTAAGCTGTCCAGAAATGCTCACGATTGGCTATACAGATCACAAATTAGTGACCTGCGTAGTCAACCTCGAGAGAACACATAGACTGGGTCCCGGTTAGTGGAAACTTAATTTGTCTTTACCGGTAAAAGAGACTTACAGAAACCGGATTAGCAGATTAGTTAAGGAGAGGTTGACGGGTGCAATCGTCAACAACCGATGGTGGGCATCTCTCAAAAGAGAGATTAGAACAGAATCAATAAGTTATAGCAAGATGTTAGCTGCCGATAGGAATAGGAACGAGAAAGAATTAACAGGTAAATTAGAAGAGGCAATCAAGAGCGAAGTTGTGGCCAGAGTGCTGGCATCGAGGACGGCCTTGAGCCAGTTTTTCGATGCAAAGCACGAAGGCTGCGTCATTCGAAAATACGTGCTCTAGGTAATGAGGGGGCCAAAGCCGTTGGCTGGGCCCGCGTGACAGAAGCTAAGAGTGGAAATCGATCCACCAACCGGTCTTTGCAAGACGAGGATGGACGGGTGATCCGGGAGCCTAAGCAGATGTGCGAGGCCTTTCAAAGGCACTTTGCCCGATTGTTCGGGGGAGGCGAGGGTCCGAGCGGGGACGTGGATTTCGGTCCATACCTCGACGGCCTGCCGCGTCTCTCGAGCGAAGAGGCAGAGTCCTGCGAGGGACCAATCTCGGCTGATGAGATCGGGGATGCGCTAAGCCAATGCAGCAGAGGCAAATCTCCAGGTCTCGATGGTATACCTTACGAACTTTATTTAGCAATGCCGGTCTTCTTCTCCGAACTCCTCGAAGCAGTCTACTGCAATTGGCAGCAGAACGGGAGAATTCCTTGTTCTGTAGCCAAGAATGTAGTCTCGCTGGTGAGGAAGGACGAAAACAAGGGGAATAGTATAAATAATTTTCGGCCCATAACCCTGCTAAACATAGAGTTAAAGATTTTGGCCAAGGTGTTAGCAAAGAGGTTGGCGCTTGTCGTGAATGGCCTGGTGGGAGATGCGCAGACATGTGCTATCCCATCCAGGTCCATTCACGACAACCTCCACCTCATGCGATACATCATAGAGAAGGTTGGCAACAAACCCGGCTTCGGTGGGGCCCTGATAAACTTGGATCAGTCTAAGGCGTTCGATAGGGTCGACCATGGTTACCTGGATGCGGTGCTAGCGGCGGCTGGGTTCGGTCCTGTTTTCAGAGGCTGGATCACTGCCTTACATAGCAACCACATCTGTTCTAGGATCAAGGTGAACGGCTACCTCTCGAAGCCGTTCGAAATCACACGATCCATTCGACAGGGGTGCCCTCCCTCCTCCCTTCTGTACGTATTGACTCTCGAGCCTTTACTGAGGAAGTTGGAGTTGTTGCAGGGTATCCCCCTGGAACCAGGATTGAGCAAAGCGGTGTCGGCCTACGCCGATGACGTAACAGTAATGGTATCGACCGACTCGGAGATCGAGGCGATCGGTACCTTACTGGAGGAATACGAAAGGTTGTCAGGAGCGAAACTGAACCGGGAAAAATCCATCGGGCTGCAACTCGGAACGTGGAGAGGCAGACCAATGCCTCCCGACGGTGTCGTCGGACACTGGACGGAGGGCCCGGTGAAGTTGCTTGGGGTCTGGTTTGGACCGGACCTCCAGGTGTAAAAGAACTGGGGCGAGGCTACGAACAAGGTGTTTGCACTAACCCAGAAATGGGCCAAGTGTAAGCTTGGCACCTACAGGTATTCCTCACTGGTCAACCGGTGTGGGCTCCGTTTGTGAAACGAGCCTTTCCGAGACTCATCTCGCTCACCGAGCTGAAGTCCTGGGTCAAGCAAAGATCCCGAAAACTGGGAGACTGGCACACTGAGTGTGCCCAGGCGCTCAGGGCTCTCTGGCAAGCGGACCCGGCCATCGGTGGAGAATCCACCTCGTCATTCTATAGAGGGCTGGTGGCTAGCAGGGGCGATGACACCCTTGGAGAGTCGCTGGACATGGAAAAGGACGAGCTGGCCAGCCTGTTCGGTAGGACTTTCGGCCCGGGACCAATGGACAACTTCCAGAAGTCACTAGCCTGGCAGTGCTACCGGGGGGCTCTACCCGTTCGAGAAAAGCTCTACAGACACGGACGCCCGGGCAGGGATCCCTCGAAAAAGATTTGCCCTAGATGCGTGCGTCACGAAGAAACCGTTGCGCACGCATTGGTGCAATGTCCGGGCGTGGCTGATCTGTGGGGCTACGCCGAACGACTGCTGTCGCGGGTGGCGCCGATTCGATTGACCGCCGAGTCCGTGATGATAATCAAGCCGCCTCCCCTCTTCACAAAGGAAACAAAGGCGGTTTTTCTGTGCGTAATAGCCATGTTGAAAGAGGTTGTTTGGTGGACACGATTGAAAGGTCTGAGGTCAGGCAACTTCCTCTCTGGCCATAGTCTGGTCTACTTCTTCCGATATCGCTTCGGAAGAAGGATAAGAATGGAGAGAGAGGTGCTGGGCCACAGGCAGTTTTATGAAAGGTGGGTGATAGTGGCGAGAATGGCTCGTGTAAATGGACCTTCTCTGTATACCATCCTGTAGGTAAAGAAGTGAAGGAGAGGGGAGCACCTTCTCCATGTGCTCCCCGGGCAAAGGATTGCACACCTTTTCGGGGGTGTGTGCAACCCCCATCACGTCCCCTCCCTTTTGAGGTTGTTTTCGATTATTTTCATTTTATACCCTTTTTACTCGGTTTTATGTAACCTCCCCCCTTTGTATTTGTCCCTTCTTTTTATGCCTTTATGGTAAATAAAGAAATATATCTATCTATCTATCTATCTATCTATCTATCTATCCCTTTCTCTCTCTCTTTTCTCACTCTCCCTCTCCCTCTCAAATTCTTCTCATGTTTAATCGTACTGAGATTTGTACTGAGGCATATCCAAGAACGCCAATGATCATCGGTACAAATATATAGGTATAGTTATATGTGTGTGTGTGTATATATATATATATATATATATATATATATATATATATATATATATATATATATATATATATATATGTGTGTCTGATGGTCGCTAAGATGCTTCCATAGGCGGTATGCCGGTTGAGCACTCTATGCTCTTACAGAGCAGAGTATTATAGAATAGAAAACGAAAAATCAGTGATGCATCTGAACTCAATTTATTGTGTGTTACAATTGTTTCGCTGGCAGACAGCTCGAGACGCGATCATTGTGTGGATCTGTCTGATTCTGGACCCGCAGGTTCGACGGAGCATATTCTCTCACTGGGGTATCTGACCCTCTGGGCCAGTACCGTCAAAAACTTCATCCTCTTCGCGCGTCCTGTGATTGGCCGCTGGTTGACGACGTCATCATAATTCTGACCACAGGTACCAGTCCACTGACCATCAGGGCGTTAGCTGTCCCATGTCTACTATACTTCAATAAATTACTGCTGTGTTTGGTTGTTCACACATCCACGCGCGCACACACACATACACACACACACACACGCACACAAGCACAGAGATAATGACAGTCGTACGCATAGACGCCCGCTATACACACACATTTAAGGAGAACATATAAACATACGCATACATGCATCCAGAGAGGCGCGTACACACACAGACACATGCCCACATGCCTATATACATCAACACACACACACACATACATGTGCATATACATGCACACGCATATATATACCCGTACACACAAATGCGTACAGACATATACATAGACCCCCCCCCCCCTCCACCCACGTACACACATATACACGTACCCATATACAAATATACACACACAGATACACACTTGCTCGCAAACACACACATATATACACACAAACAAGCCCTTTCCCTACACGGGTACTTGTACACACACACACACACCGGCTCATATACACTCTTACAAATATGCGCATATTCATATACACACCCACGCACGCATAAAAAAAAAAAATATATATATACATAATATATATATATATATATATATATATATATATGTGTGTGTATGTGTAGGGGGTGTATAAATGCTCGCGTGTACATACATACACATACATACATACACACATACACACATACAAACACATACATTCATGCATACATACATACACACATACACATACACCCATATATATATATATACATATATATATATGTATGTGTGTGTGTGTATACTTAAATTCTAAAGATGAAGCGGTTTTATTTTAAAATAAAATAAGGTTGTCGATAATAACTGCGATATATAGATCTGTTATAGTGAGCAAGACAATGAATTTAACAACATTTTGTTTTTATTAATGCTGAGCGATTGCTAAAAAAATTATCAGAAACAAATATTCTTGTGACAATTTTCTTGGCGCGTCTTTTCGATCTAAATTGATAATATTTTTTCCCTATCTTATTTAACAAGATTATTAATAGAATTGGCAGTATCGGTAGAGGGTTGGACGCCATGCTTTGATGCATAGAGTTACGGCCCTTGCCATTCTGAGTTCAAATCCCGCCTAGGTTAACTTTGCCTTTAATCCTTACGGGATCGATAAAATAAAGTACCAGTAATGCACTGGGATAATTGCTGGCCTTGTGCCAAAAGTAGAAACAATTATTAATAGGTGAATGGGCGGTGGATTGGCAGTATCGGTAGAGGGTCGCACGCCATGCTTTCCAGCATAGTTACGTCCCTTTATGATCTGAGTTCAAATCCCGCCGATGTTGACTTTGCCTTTCATCCTTACGGGGTCGATAAAATAAAGTACCAGTAATGCACTGGATAAATGCTGGCCTTGTGCCTAAAGTAGAAACAATTATTAATATTCAATTATTATTTGCTTTATGTCTGTTAAATGTGATCAGTTCATATTGAGTTGTTGTTAGCCACTAATAAGATATTGAACGAGTTTCTTGTCAGACTATCATCAAGAATTTGCGTTAAATATTACCAGGTGCGAAGATATTTATATTTGTTCAAAAACGTGTGCCAATATCGATTAGTTCTATTTCACAAAATAATCAGTTGAAATCGGCAATCACATTGAATATTGTTATTGTTGTCATAACTTAAATAAATATCTTAATAGCGTCTTACTTGTATTAGCTTCTAATTAATTGTTTATAGATTTTTGAATTTTGTTTTTAAGCCGTTTGGTGTTAGCAGGGGAGCCGAGAACATAATGTGTTAGTTGAGCTATTCGAGTAGAGCTAGTTCGTATTTCTTCATTACTTGATCCACGATATGCTGTAAGAAAAGTTAGATAATTGTTGTCGTTGTGTAGCCCCGCCAGATTAGCTCTGATCGAGCAGTTTTATGACACGCAGGTAGTTGGCTGAACGACCAGGCATGACCTACATAGCTGTCTGTAACCTTCCCCGACAGTTATATCACATTTCTGCCATACTAAGGACTATATTGCACACTCAGACATATACTGATTGATCATATAGAATACAATTTGACTGTCTAGATCAGGCATGTCAAACTGAGGGTCCCCCGAGGGCCACATAGGTCGCATATGTGTTGTCTGAGCGCCACACACGAGAACTAATTGCGCACATTACAACTAATTTTACGAAGTTAAAACATGCTTACGCTGTAAAAACCTCTGTGCGGGCCGCAGGTGTGCTTGTAGAGGGCCGCATGTTTGACATACTTAGTCTAGATATTTTCAATCTCTTCTCTATGTCTGTACACCTGTAGATTACGGTGGTAACTACTAATGAGGCTGAGTATGGTGGATTCTACCAGAGATTGACTGTTGCTATTCCTTTGCTCTTGTTATTCGTCGTTTAGACGCAGTATGGATGACATTTATGGATGAAAAAATGTATCTAATTGGCTGGAAATTAATGTCCATTCTAGTGTCATAAAAAAAGAATGAAAGGTTAAACCGAACATGAAATAAAATAATTTCTCCGGCACCCTACCGTTTTTATAAATCCATCATCCTATAAAATGTTCCACCTTATAGTCTCAATTGCATAATAAAGCAAAATATTTGCTCATAATGCTTTTGAAGTGATGTTTGGGGTAGCAGCTGTTGTAGTCTAGCCCAAGGTCGGTTCTGATCGGAAACACAAATGATTAAAGGCGAACCAGCCATGACCCTCCCATCCTTTTCTATATACTGCCTTCCCATAAAATCGGCTCTCTAGAATTCCTCTCTACACATGTTATTCCTGCAACCGTCAACTTGCAACTATTCAAAAGGAACATTACTCACATCCGTCTCATCAGTCTTATACAGCTGGTGAATGTTATGGTACATAGCCCCTTCCCACAGACCCAGTCTTGTAGAACCTGAAAATGTTGTGGGAGACAATCTCTTCCACCAGACCCAATGAATAAAATAAAACAGCGATGTGTGATAGGAAATTTGGCTGCTTTTTTAGCAGGCCGAACGACCGCGTAGAGACCCCCTCCTTGGCATCTGTGAAGTTGCATGAATGTATGTGTGAATCTGAATGAATGTATCTGCATGAATGTATCTACATGAATGTATCCACATGAATGTATGTGTATGTGTGTATGTCTATGTGTGTGTGCTGTAGGAGGGAATTCACAACTGATTATTACCATAACAGAGATTGATTTGGAAGACAAGAACAGTAAAAGCAGTGCAGGGATCAGGACGTTGCCATGTTTTTACCTCATTACAGAATGAGAATGGAATCGATATGATGAGCTGAATATGTGCTCCACACTCAGTTCCGCCTAGTCCTTCAATTTAAAAAACAAAGAAATTTACCAACAATGAAAAGTAATATATTTTTGTTCATTACATTTTCATCTGAAGTTGATATAAGCAGAATACGCTGTATATAGTACTTCTTCAAACAACGAAGTTTCTAAGTGTTTGGGGGAAAGAATGTAGGCTTTATACAACTGTTTTGTCTTTTCTAAAGGGTTCTAAAAACACTTCACTAGTAATTGAGAACAGAGCGGTTCCCTTGACTTTTTTCCACCCATTCAGAAAAGAATTAGAATGTTGGCGTAGTCATATAATCATTCTATTTTATGCCACATGTTATATCCCACATAAGGGAGAACACATTTTTGGAATTGTTCTAAATCGGAAAGCTTGTCTAATATCTTCATTGTGAAATATTTTGGGATATTCTTAAGAATTCAATATTACTATGTAATAATTAGTTTGAAGAAAGTGTCTTGTAAACAGCTACGCAACATTGGTATTTTACACCAGGACCTGAAAAGTATTTCAGACAGCAGTTTTAATGTGGTATTCTTTATTACTCTTCGAGGTTTTAAACTCTTAAGCTTATTTTCCCTATCAGTCAGCCGTCGATATCTGCTATATATTTCAAGCGCCTACGTATTAAATGTATTTTTGTGATTAAGCTGGATATTTTGGATTTGCCAATGTTTACGAGAATAAGTCTTTCAGTCAGTAACTGTGATGAGTTACAGGGATTACTAATCAATATTTTATTGTAATTCATATATATATCGGTCACAAATGACCATGGTTTTGCATCTAGAAAGTTTCCCTCCGAGGCACAAGCCTAGGCAAGGATTGTTTTGCGAAAAATCAGTAGTCGTCCATGCATACCAGTCTCCTCTCTTGACGCTACCGATGTTGTCCAAGGGAAAGGCAATGACCGATACAGCTTGGCACCAGTGACGTCGTAACTAATTTCTACAGCTGAGTAAACTGGAGCAACGTGAAATAAAGTGTCTTTCTCAAGGACACAATGCATCACCCGGTCCGAGAATCGAACTCACAACCTCTGAATTGCAAGCCCAATGCTCTAACCACTAAGCTATGCGCCTTCACATACATATTGTAATTATTCTTGTCATTTGAATATAATTTCTATCACGCTATATAGTAATGACTTAAGGAAGGTGTCAGTGTTTGGTCTTAGATGCATACATGAGACTTTCTTCCTTTCCCAAGTTCGAATAAGATGTTTGCGAGGACGAGTCTTTATTCAACATAAAAAGAGCAATAATTCTTGAATTTGAGGTGAAAATTCCATATTTGCCGATTATATATAACTAATTCCAGAGCATAGGTTTCAGCAATTTGTTGAAAGTTCTTACTTTTCGCGATTATAGTTCTTCCAAGTGAGCCATCTTGAGCAAAGATATTTGAATTGTTATTCTTTATTTATTTTTGTTTCTGTAGTTGCTGGCATATACACTTGAAGCACCATGTAGCTTTTTCCGTCACTAATATCATTTCTTTTAAAATCTGCTGATTGATCAGTCACCATGACATTGTTATCTTGCTATGTAAGTCTTGTTGCTATGTAAGTACATGTACATGTAAGAAAGTAAGACAGCACCAATTTGTTTCCTCTTCTACAGGTCCATTATATGGAAAATATCTACACTCATACACACGTAACTCTACACGCAAATAAGTTACATAAAAAATCTTTTCTTTTTCCCTCTACTTTGTGGAGCAGGGAAAAGGAGAACATTAAGATGATTGTAGAAGTTATAAGGTAGAAATAAGGATAAATAATGACGAAATGATATAAAAACTACAAAGTGCTGGAAGAATTAAGGATAATTATGAATAAATAGGACATCTGATGAGGAAAAACGAAAACGCACGATTTAGATGTTCATTTTACCATCAGCTTGTTTCCGGTTCAATATTACTGAGCGGTACATCAGACAAAATTTGTTTTACCTTCAGGTAAAATCCCGAATCTTAGGAAATCAGTGATCGTCTGTATTGAAAATAATTGTTCAATCGGTGATTAGTTTAACTGCCACGAAGAATGAAGATTTTAATGTTTTAGTTTCACGCCCTTCTTTTCAGAGTAAGTGTTGTCGGTTGTCTGCAATGTAGTAAATGACGATTAATTTAAGTAAAATGAGTGGTTGGGTGAGTGTAGAAGATAGTTGGTGTGAGAGGGTCAGAATCTAGGGATGGATGGACGAACTGGGTCAGGGATGGTCGTTAACATGACTTCAACACACACCGATATGCTCGACATTCCCTAAATATATCTGGTAAAGATAAAGCTAAAACCTGTGAACAATTCTCCTTCACCCTTCTCTAATATCTGTGGGGTCCAATTCTACCCAGAGGTGCACATTTTTTTATGAACACAAACCACACAAACTTACTTTCTGAGACACAAATCTATCATTTCCTTATCTATAGCCCATCCCCGAAAGGTGGTGTCTATGCATATGTATAATCGAGTCTCACATTCATTCCACTCCATCTCCTAAAAACTTGACGCCTTTTACCCACTTTCACAATACTTGCAACACTATCATCCCGAAACTACCATAGCATAGTCCGTAAACTCACCCACTCGTTAACATGCATCCGATCCAACTATGAGGTTTCCTGCTTCTCGACTGCAGAGAAATCCCCCACATTTGCCGCTTACTTTGTATCCCACACCCACTAGGTAAAGGTGCTCTAAAACATCCATAAGGCTACACAAATATTGAAGTAAAAAGCTTCACAGAAACCTTTTAAATTAACAGAGGTGATGGTGTGAGGCCTGACTGGAGCCGGCTACTGAGAGATTGTGGGAGCAAGGTGTGAAGCTGGACGGAATAAGAGATGGTTAAGATTATGTGAGGAGAGTGATATATATATATATATATATATATATATATATATATATATATATATATATATATATATAGATAGATAGATATATAGATAGAGAGAGAGAGAGTGAGAGAGAGGGAGAGAGAGAGAGAGGTGGGGTGCGTGTATGAGTAACTGATAAAACTTTTAACAAAGAGGTTGAGTGAAGAGGGTCTAAAGAAGTAAAAAGTTTGGTAAAAGGAATGGGAAGCTAAAAAGCAATACGGTGTCCAAATCACATTCTATCCTATGAGTCGTCGAATATTTCCCAGAAGTGTCAACTCCACATTAAAATA
Organism: Eledone cirrhosa; assembly: GCA_964016885.1. NCBI lineage: Eukaryota > Metazoa > Mollusca > Cephalopoda > Octopoda > Eledonidae > Eledone > Eledone cirrhosa. The sequence goes on from OZ024740.1 coordinate 295,081,470, forward strand.
TTAGCTTTTTGACATACCTACAGACACATAAGCCAGGCAACTTTACTGGAGTTTATGTATTTATACATAGAAATCTTTAAATATTCCAGCGAAATTCCTGCCAGTGAAATACACGTGAAATTCCCGCCAAATCAATCAAGAGAAATTTAATAGAAAAATAAGACGGTAGTATCTCAGAATGAAAGGAACGTATATTAATATTCAACGGAGCGGAGGTTCTCTCGTTCCTGTATTTATGGAAGAGAGTGCCATATACTAAGGGGTGGTTAGTTAAGTGGTCAGGCGTGTTAACATGATAGGCTACGGCTTTGAGGATACCTTGAACGTTATTATGGGCATCGAGGAAAGGTTCCTGGAAACTGTCATGTAGATTGTTATCCCTTTGAAGGGGAGGGCTAGAGATTTGGAAACGATTGGAACTGTTAGCGGTTTGATTACAGAAAGTGGAATTTATGAAGGATGGTGTGCTAGAGAGAGTGGGTGGAAGGGTACAATGTGAAAGGGAAGAGCGTGTGTTAAGTTAAGAAAGCAGTTGGGAAAAACCATTACCTGAACACATTGTTAGTATGGATGCGTAATTCCCGATGGAGTCGTAGGGACGCTTTAAACCTGGCGAAGCTCATCCCACTCAAGATCTGAAATCAACCGATTTCTTCCAGAGAGAGAAAGAGAACAAGAGAGAGAGAGAGAGAGAAAGAAAGAGGGAGAGAGAGGGGGAGAGGGGGGGAGAGAACGAATCGATCTCAGTAATGGATTGGTACTTTTGTTATTGATTTCCAAAGGATGAAAAGCAAAGTTCACCTTGGTGAGTTTTGAACTCAGAGCACAAAGAGATGAAACGAATACTGCAAAGCATTCCATTCGACGTTCTAAGGACTCTGACAATTAATCGCCTTACCTGAATATATTATATGAATCAGCGGTCCAGAATGTTGTCTAACGAAAGAAAAATATCACCTTGACTGTATCTAAGAATGAAATATGGGTAATGTTGGGAGGACTCTAGTTACATTAGATATTTAAATAAAAGGCTCTGTTGATTGTACGAGAAAGATCATCTACTATACCGTCAGATATCATCCGAAATAACAGTTTTGAAGATTCTATTTCATATTAATTTGACTGATAATATATAGGCAGGGTATTCAAAATATAACCAATTTTAGATTACTTAGAGAAAAAACATTTTTAGTTGAATTCATTAGACAATATAATTTCTATCGATAAATCTATAATTCCTTAGTTTGAACATTTCTTTACCAAGTAATTCATGAAAGGAGAATCCATTAAATTTGGGTTCAAGAATTGGATTTGTTCCTCTACTAGTTATACGTATGCTTTCGATCATTCAGTTATTGGAAATTAGTATTTGTACATCACGAACTAGCCAAAACAAACTTCGAGGTTGTAGCATTAAAAAAGAATACAAAAGAACGTAGTGAAATTGCTTCGAGAGCCATGGTACACAATAAAATGTTCATCTGAGCAACAAAATACGTTCGTTCAATAAAACAGTTTTCCTAGGAAAAACGTGACTATGTCCAAGTCTAGCAACCAGGATTTAAAAAAAAGTGGTTGGGGGATCAGTGTTCATTTACTTCTTTAATGTAAATGTAGTGAATGTCTGGCTACTTTGGAAAAGTCAAAGAACAATACAGACTCTCTTCTATAGATTCAACAACGTTTAGCAATAGCGACTCTGAAGAGTTACGATTCTGCATTCTCAAGGAAAACATCCACCTTCAATACAACCCGTTATTCTATATGACGGCTTCAATCACTGGTTATTCTCAACAAATCAACGAAGATGTGGATATTGCACTCATAAATCCACATGGTTGATGTTGGACTTCATCCCAAATATCAAGAAGCTTGTTGGGTACTAAAATAAAAGTTTGCCAATAAATCTTTTTTCTTTATTTCTGAATACATTTACTCAATAAATTTTGTTTTTATTTCAAGCGTACTTTTTTTTCAGACGGCATAGCGTTCTAAATATGGGACACTTTGTAAGTAAAATTCTACCAACATTTAAACATTAAAAGTTTGAATTCTGTTGTAGATGCAAGATAACCATTCCACACACAAAATGTTATTGAAAAATAATTAAAACTAAACATTATACACGAGTGGGCTAATACAATCTTTTTGTTAAATCATCTTTTACAATCCTGCAACTGTAACCGACATTTTCCTGTCTAATTAAATGTTATTAACCCTAAAGTCAGCCATTTTGAATAATTGAAAATATAATGTAAACTATGATTTAAAACCTATTTAAATTACAAAATATAGTTTATATTCTAAATTCGAAGTAATAAAATATAGTTTAAAATCTCTTTTGAAATACACTTGTTAATTATTCAATGACATTATATCGAAGACAGAAGTTAAATTATTTAAAATTAGAATATAGAAATCACGAAATAGTTTACTATTGTCATTCAGGTAGCTAATAGAATGTTCTGATGTACTTTTATTGAATTATATTGAAACAAGAAAATAAAAAATAATAATAGAAGACTAGAAAGAACGTACATTATGAAGGAAGTAGCGGTATAAAACGGGAATTATTGGAATATTGATAGAGTTAACAAAGACTATTATTTTTTTAACAATGTGCGATAAAAATGTAAAATAAACATACTATTCACAGCACATTTATATATTCTTTTCTCAAACTAAATTAAATTAGACATGAAAATATTCCAATTAAGCATGAAATTTTTTCAGGTATTAGGAAAAAATATACAAATATTGTCAAAGAAAGCTCTGAATTGCATAAATTTCATTGCTTACAACAAAAGCTATATGAGGTTTGTATATAATATATATAATTGTTTCTACTTTTGGCACAAGGCCAGCAATTATCCCAGTGCATTACTGGTACTTTATTTTATCGACCTCGTAAGGATGAAAGGCAAAGTTAACGACGGCGGGATTTGAACTCAGACCGTAAAGGGACGTAACTCTATGCTGTAAAGCATAGCATTCGATCCTCTACCGATACTGCCAATCCACCTCCCCGGGTTTGTATATAATATATATAATAATACCAAAACAATCGTTATATCAAAGACTTCGACTTATTTTTCATTGGAAATAGAAAACAAATATTATACGAATATTTAAAATATTTAATGGGATATATGACACATTGAAGCGATATAGTATATTCCTTTATCCTGCTTAACACCGGCACATGGCTTTTTGGGTACTTTTAACGGAACCCACTCGATTATAAGTATTCGAACCAGATTTCTATTCGGAAAATACAATCCTCCCTTGTCCTGACCAATCTCGCAGGATCTGAAAAGGATCATGGACTATGCTCTTCTTCTTCTGACCAATGTCTCCCATAAAGCCGTTTGCATAAAACAGGAACAATAACATATCTTTTATTCTTAGGGGTTTTCTGTGTTGAAAATGTTAATTAAATATCGCATACGGAAATGTGAAAGAAGGAGACTAACTAACTAAAGAAACCCACATTCTATAGGATTCATAACTGAGAGTACATCATAAGGGGGTGTCTTCAAATGTTGTTGACTGATTATATACCAAGTATATTTATAAAGAACCACTTGTATAATTTCCACCAAAATTATAGCATAATAATACAGATTTTTAAAATTTGTAGAATAATTATCCAAATAAAAGGATACTTTCAGATATGGACAAGTTAGTCATTATCCACATTTTTCTGAGATACAATCATAAGAGAAAGAAATTTAGATTAAAACTGACTATGACTGCTTGTGAAAATCTAACATGCAAGAAATATAATACCCTGGGACTACACAAAGTACTGCCTACATTCACATGTACATAAATAAATGACTGTGTTCTGTGGAAAAAGGTGCGTTAAAAGAAGATAATGCTGGGCTTGTTTTAGGTGGTAGATCGATAGTAACATTATAAAAATGTAAACTTTTTGAATATGAAATCAAAGAGGAAAAAAGTAAATAAAACAATCTATTAAAGAAAATATAATTATGTAAATACAATTATAAAATAAAATAAAACTCATATGTAAGGATTGCACAAAAATAAATGCAATGTTGATATCGTAACCGTGTGGGTAATAAACCGAAATCTGAAAACAAAAGGATTTATAATAGTTGAAACACTCAACACATAAGTAAACGCCTATCACGGTCAATGTTATCATGAAGGATTGAAGTTGAGAGAAATACAGATTTCGGATCTCTAGAGAACGTAAATATGCGCAGACTTGTGAAAGTTTTAAAATTGTACGAAGCAAATATTTGGTACTACATTCATTCATTATAATGTTACGAGGTTAACTTTGCCTTTCATCCTTACGGGGTCGATAAAATAAAGTACCAGTAATGCACTGGGTAAATTGCTGGCCTTGTGCCAAAAAGAAGAAACAATTATAATGTTACTTTCCTAAAATGAACAGAAATAAATAAAGAAAATTACAATGGAAAACTACGAAAACTATTTTTCATATATAAACTTTAATTATGAAAGAACATTCTATACAAGCTTGTTTGGGGGATATTGTAGGACAGAAACTTTGAATAAAATACATAAGTGACTTATCCAGAAAGCTATGAGAAAGGATATAAAAAATAACACACACAGGCATAAACACAGGCACATAGACACACACACACATACATATATACACACATACACACAGACACATACACAGACACACACACGCATACACATACACACACACGCACACACACACACACACACACACACATACACACACACACACACACACACATACACAGGTTTGGAAATACAAACAGCAAAAGATAGACAAACACTTTCGGTTCAATAAAAAAATGCATGGATGATATAAACTAGAAGTGGAGGAGGTGGCTTGTCATTAAGTAATCATAAATATGGCTTAATAATATCAAATAATTCTAAGAGAATATAAGGATATTGTGATGGGCATACCTTTTGAAAAGTCATTAATCGCATCAGTAAAATGAAATTGTTTAGACGATGAATATTGCAGTTGTTTGATCAACAGAACAGCCTGCTCATGAGATAAACATGTAAGTGGCAAATCCTTACATAGCCACGTGAACCCTTAATATAATTCTCACAGAGATTGAGCGTGATACTGTATGACATGGCTGACCCTTTGAATTATTGGCACAGTCCATTCGACGAACTTCTAGTTTCACACAAAAGGCATGGATCGAAACGTGGCTATGATGACATTTGTCCAAAATGTCAAGTAGTGGCATCGAACCTGGGACCCAATAATTGCGAAACTAACTTCTTAACCATTTGACTATGCTGCGTCCACAACATTACTATACTAAACAATGGCGACAACAGCATCTGCTGCAATAAAAGAAAGTAACAATGATCCCAATTTAGTATACATATTAAAAGTTATAAACCCTAGAACTTCAAAAATGTGGTTTTTGACCTGGCATGGGCAATTGTTTTTCAAGCAACGAGTTGCGTGAAATATGGCAGATCCTAAACTATAGAGTGGTGGATTATAGACATAGGCTGTAGGGTAGCATATCATAAGTGTGCTATTCAGAAAGCTAAACAGACCGCAGTTTGTCCGTATTGGTCTAGATCAAATAAATGGAAAAAAGAAAGTGTAATAAAGTATATTCCATGATTAACTGTTCGGAAGGAGATCTGATTGACTGTACAAGAAATTCAAGGGGCCAGTCGTGTCACACACTGTGTCATACCGATTCTCTGAGAAGTTTGTTATCATATACGTGTATGTCTAGATGTCTACACGGAATAAAATGGCGACATTAAAGAAGAGTCTGCAGTTATCAAACAAGCAATAGACTACAATAACTTCCCACCATTAACTATATAATAATCTAACAAACAGTTTCTATATATATATATGTATATGTCTATATAGATACATATATATATATATATATATATATATATATATATATATATATATATATATATATATATATATATATATATATATATAGATATATATATATATATACATACACACATACATACATACTCACATATATATATATATATATATATATATATTATATATTTGTCTATATAAATACACACACATATATACATACATATGTATATTATATATATATGTCTATATAAATACACACATACATATATATATACATACACACACACACATATATATATTAACGATTAAACAAGAGAAGAATTTGAGAGAGAGAGAGAAAGAAACAAAGAAAGCGAGAGATAGATAGATAGATAGATAGCTATATATATAGAGAGAGAGAAAGAGCAAACAAATTGGTAGACATTAAGTTAAATAAGAAATAAGAAAAAAAAAATAAGGAAACGAAATATTTAAAAGAAATCAGAATATTGGAACCAATTTGAAGACAATTGTTAGGAGCTTACCTTTGAGTAGCAACGTTACTGACTAAATGACTGATGGATTTTCTGATCCGCTGTTTAATAGCTGTTCTTCCTCCTCTACTTTCATACACGTGTATAACCGATTTTACATGAATATTAATGAGCTTACTCTTTTGCTAGTCTTTCAAACTTCATATCACAATTATTTTGACACCTTTATTATTATTATTGGCATATTTGCTTTTTTTTTTTGCTTTTTTTTTTTTTTTTTGTTTTTTCATATTGACGTTTAGTATCCCCCTCCTCTCTCTCTCTCTCTTTCTCTTTCTCTGAAGCTATCTATCTTAACCCACCATTCCGCCACCCACTCTTCCTCCCCCTCCGCCTCCTCCCCCGCATCATCATCATCATCATCACCATCATTGTTATCCTCATTTTCGTCGTCATTAATCGTCGTCATCGTCACCACCACCACCACCACCACCACAACCTTCACCCCCCACCCACCAGCACACCTTTCTCTTCCTTTCTTTCCATGGCTCTTTCGTTAACACCTCCTCTCTCTCTCTTTATATATATATATATATATATATATATATATATATATATAATATATATATATCTGTCTATTTATCTGTCTGCTTGTCAGTCTCTCTCTCTCTCTCTCTCTCTCTCTGTCTTCCCCCACTCTCCATCTATCTACCTATCTATCTCTCTACCCATCTCTCTGCCCAGCTATCGTTTCCATGTATTTCTTTTGCTGCATATAGGGCTTCTTGATCAACGATAATGTATAATCAAGGATAATGTATAATCAATAACAAACGAGGGAGGAGATTCTAAAAGTATTTACTCCTACGTATTTTATTATAATTTATGGAACGATATCAGCACAACCCCTATAGTTTATCAATCATGGTATATTACTAATATGACGATATGGTAATTGGATTATACCAACCCATTATACACTCTAGAGAACTATTAAATTACTACTTTTGTTATATTAATAAAAGGAGACTTGAAATATTAATGAAAATAATAAAAAAAAACAAACCTTTCTTGAATTCTCAAATTAGTTGTAAAAGAAAAAAATAGCAGACATGTCTTTCAAAATTCTTGTGATACTGACAGGTATTATTTAAATAGTCTTTATTCGAAACAAATTTTATATCAACTGTTTCGGGAACGGATCAATATAACATCCAATATAGAGCTAGAGGGTGTGTATGAATTTATCTCTTCAAAGGTGACTCTCACTTTTTCAAGCATGTATCCTTCTGAGGAAGGTGGTGAATTGGCAGAGTGGTTATAGTGTCGGATTAAAAAGGTTTCGGGGTTTGTTCCGGCTCACTTTGCTCTTAATGCAAATCCTGCCGCGATCAAATTTGCTTTTCATGCTTTTGAGGTTGATAAATAAATACAACTCCAGAACTAGGGTCGATTCTTCCCCCTCTCTCTCTTTCTTTTTCTCTATTTCTCTCTCGCTTTTTCTATTAAGAATCAGCTGTGTTCAGACCTGGAGAGAAATGGAATCCGCCATGTTTAAAATATCCCGAAGACAAACCATGTGTCATGACAGAGTACCTACGACTCTATCAAGTGTTGTGGGTCCATGTCATGCCATATCATTCAGCTGAGTATATCGTAACTAGAATGATATGCTTTTGCCACGAAGAAATTAATATTTAAGTACGAAATAATTATTTCTTCTAATTTAGACACAAAGCGAGGGAAAAGACGATTGTATCATTCTCAGTACTTTACTGGTACTTTATTATTATCGAACCTAGAGGGATGAAAGGCAAAGTGGATCTTAGCGGGTTTTGAACTCAGAACGTAACAAGCCATAATTAAATGGCACAAAGCATTTTGTTCGACGCACTAATGATTCTGCCAAATAACGGTTTCTTATATAGGCACAAGGCCAGCAATTTTGAGGGAGGGAAAAGTCGATTAAACCGACTCCAGTGCGTGACTGGTACTTTATTTTATCGACTAAAATGCAAAGTTAACCTCAGCGGGATTTGAACTTAGAACGTAAAGGACGATAATTAAATGACACAAAGCATTTTGTTCGACGCACTAATCATTTTGCCAAATAATAAAAGAGGGCGAACGATGTCTACAACTTTATAGGGATTCCTGCAGGATGCTTTTTCCCTCTGTTGGGGAAATCACGAACACCAGCTAAACCTATTTCCTCGCTTTTGTAAATATCAGACCTTTTGTATCAGTACAAAATCAATAGGCAAAGGCATAGAGCCCTTAGCCCCCGGCGGTATCGTAAGGGCGTCATTTTTCCACATAGCGTGTCTTGGGGATTTTAAAACCTGGCGGAGCCCATCCTTCTTCAGGTCGGAACATAGTCGACGTCCTTCAGAAAAAAAAGGAGAGAGAGAGAGAGACAGAGAGAAAGACACACACACATACATACATATATATATATATAAAGAATGAATATATAAAGAATGAATAATAACAGGTAGACATCATAAAAAGGAAGAGAGAAAGAAGGGGAGAGGGAGAGAGAGAGAGAGAGATATGTAGGGGTTGGAGAAATGGGAGAGAGTGGTTTGACTATATCAACACAATGCCTATGGTTGTCACTTTGATAGTAATCAGTATAATAAAACCCCTACCACAACATTTTGATTAAGCTATCTGTATTCTTCAAACCACTCTCTCCCATTCCTCCAACCCCTATCTCTCTCTCTCTCTCTCTCTCTCTCTCTCTCTCTCTCTCTCTCTCTCTCTCTCTCTCTCTCTCTCTCTCTCTCCCTCTCACCTTCTTTCTCTGTTCCCTTTCTACTCTATCTTCCACAATAACTTCCTTTAAGAAATACAAGTGTATTTACATTTTAACCATTCTGCTCTGAGGAAACGGTAGAAGGAGCATTTGAAAATTGAGTTTCTGCAAACTAATAATTACCAATTTGCACATAGCATGACTAGGCTGTATAACTACTGTTGAAACATTTGTAAGCACTCGGAATAAATTACCTTCTTATGATGTCTACCTGTTATTATTCATTCTTTATCTACACTCCGGAATACAGAAGGATCAGAAACTGAGTTTCTTCAACTATTCTTCCATAACTCGTTGAGTAACCCGTCATCGTACGTCAACTTTATCTAGTGTAGTAATTAACCATTACTGCATTCAGGATAATCCTAAGCAATTCTTGCATAACCTAATACACACACACACACACACACACACACACACACACACACACACACACACACACACACACACACACACACACACACACACAAACACACACACACACACAAACACACACACACACACACACACACACACACACATATATATATATATATATATATATATATATATATATGTATGTATCACTATCCAGGAAAAACATGAACCGTTAAGATCTCCTTCCTGGATATGTCAATATTTATGAAACAAACTTTGTATTTTATCTGATGAGAGCGTAGCAAAGTTTTGGTACCCTTGAAATATATATAATAGAATAAATATGGTTTTATAAATATAGTTTCCATTTAGTTAATATCATTGATATTATACTCCAGAAAACTTGTTGAGTGCTTTGAATCAGTTATAAACATATATATTTGTTGAATTACCAACAAATTAAATATCCCTTTTGCTTATATATATATATATATATATAGAGAGAGAGAGAGAGAAAGGGAGAAATTTAGAACAAATACCGAGGTATTTCGAATCTGACGCCTTAACGACTTCACCAATTCCATTGTGTACTACCATAGTGGAAAATGTCAATATCATCTGCAATTATCTAAATTGTCTTCCAGGATTGTTAATGGCTTAATCAGAAAAGGACGTGCAGGACATATGAGGCTGGTGTTATCTTCAATCTATAAATGGGACACCTGGTCTAAATACTTGCAACCGAATGCATTCAAGAGTCGTGTTGTAGTATTAAACCAGGCAGCGAATTAACACTACTATTCAAGAAGAGTAGGAATCTCTCCAACAGGTTTCTGCATAGCTTTCGTCTACCAAAGCTCGCTGAAGCTATGGTTGAAGACAATTTACCAACATGCTGCGCAGTGAAAATCAAATCCGAACCCCCAGAGATTGTGAAACTAATTTCTTAACCACTCAGCGACATCTGCGCATTTTGAAATTGTAAGAAAGCTTATAGTTTTTTTTTTATCAGCTAATCTGGAGGAACACTCTGCCCGTAACTCTTCTCAGGGCCTTCGAGACTTGTGACAGAGAAGGAAGAATCTTATTTCTAATCGAAGGCTTTGTAAAAATGATTGTAATAGAGTGAATTCCGGTAGAGATCCCCAAGAGCCAGATGGTAGAGGGAAATCGGACAGCTGATTAGGCCACGGCTAGATTTGACCTCAGAAAGCAAATTGACGGAAAAATACCACTAAAATTTTCAGATTAAATAGTATCGTCAATCAAATATCTATATAAACCCGGCGATATAAACAAAATTACCCCAACTGCCATTATGCTATTACAGAAAGGCCTCATACTCTCCACTTACGACATATATAGCGCAAATATAGCAAAAACAGATGGTATGTAGAGGAACTACAACAACTTCATTAAAAATATAGCAGCATAGATTCAGCTTGCACATACACGATAGTTATATTCTGTTATATCCTAGAAAACGCAAATGAACACCAAAACAGTGTATTCTAGAAGTTTATAAATTTGTTTGGGTATTTCAAACTTGGCATACCTCTCTCTAGGTATGAACACAGCCGATTTCTTTCAGAGGAGAGAAAGAGTGATAGAGAGCAAGTGAGAAAGAGATATATAGGAAGAATCGACATCAGTATTACACTGGTACTTAATCATAGACCTTGAAAGTTGACTTTAGCGGGATTTACAATCAGGGCGCTGAGAGCCGGAATGAATACTGCAAAACCTTCTAAATGTATAGAAAATGGAGAAATAGCAAACAAACTACTAGCCTAAATTTTGTGAATGATATTATAGTTGTAACTCAAAGTGAGTTTACAAGTACTTTTACAAACCAAGCATCCATTGTTTGAGAAATGCAATTAAAATTTCTACAGATCCGTATGTTGAATGAACATCTTCCCTTACCGCGAGATTGGCAAAATCATCAATGGAAAGATGTCGCTTTTGGAAAGCTGGAAGATTTAGAAGTTTCTTACAGGCACTGGCGGACTGGATCTAAAAATATTGGTTGTCAGGAGATAAAGGGGGTCCGCTCATATATAGAATGCTATTATTTAATTTACATTTAAAAACAACACATAAGTGAAAACAAAACTGGAATCAAATTTTTGCGGAAAAAAATTTGTATTTTTTACTAATTATAGTGTATATATACTGTACATATTACTGGCAGTATACAGTAATACTAAATGTTAATACATAATGTTATAATTGAATTTTTAAATAATTGTGCCTGTATAGTATACTGTTATTTAAAGTAGAGTATGCAAATGACCGTTTTTACCTTTTCCAATAAAAGATATAAAATAACTTTCGAAATATACATATCCAGAGACTTTCAATACTCACTCAATATATATATCTAGGAGTGTGTGTATGTGTGTACATGTACATGTGTATATATAGATTTACACACACACACGCACACAGACGCACACACATATATATTTGTATACATATATGTTTTCAACTTGTGCTAAAATTAATTGGCAACTCATTCTTCTTTGGGACTTTACACTGAAGAACTGACCACTAATTGATTCTACATATGCCTTTAACCCATTGACGTCAAAAAGTACTTGGCCAGCAACTCGTGTGTATGTGTAAGTATATATATATATATATATATATATATATATATATATATATATATATATGTGTCAAGGCTCTGATACCATCAACACAATACACACAGAGCTGGCATATCTAAGAACTGACTAACTGCCTGATGAGGTCATAGCCATTCAATGGCTATCATCGAAATATATATAGCAGTAAATAAAGGATTATGAGTTCATGCAATTGACTTATGTTTCGTCACTATATATATATATATAAGGATAAGGAACAAGGATTCAGTGTTGCATCATAACATATTTAATAACATATTACATATGTTTCTCTATCGATCAGCTCGAGGCAAGATCTATTATAGATCGGACCTGACTCTGTAACCGACAGGTCGTCAGATATGCTTAGTATATGAGTTCGTCTCCTTATAGTATTATACTCTGCTCTACGCGAACATGAAGTGCTCAACCAACATACCGCCTACGGACGCATTTTTCATGCAACCATACAACTATATATATATATATATATATATATATATATATATATATATATATATATATATATATATATATATATATATATATATATAGATATATGCATGTGTGTCCATGTATGTATACATGCATGAATGAATTCAGTAGTGTATACATTTAGACAACCAGTTATTTTAACTGGTTATATTTTGGTTTCTATTAATTCCATAGGGAATTGTTTGAACAAATGCTTTGCTTATTTGTTTATTTATTTAAAAAAAAATATTTATTCTTTCTATGAGAAATTGTTTTAAAGATATGTTTTGAAAGCAAAGAATTGGCCCCTAAAATACTACAGTGGGTACTTGCAATGCTACAGTGGGCTCTCTGAGGTCCACTTGCCATTGGACAACCTGGCAACCTGGCCTGTCCGCCACTGCTAACATGTACTTGTGTAGACATGAAACATGGCTGAAATATGCCAATAAAGAAATCAGATTCAAGATTTTGCATGTAAGAGAATTCAGAACTATGAGCATGTTATAAACAGATCTTCGTAAATCAAATACCAGAATGGGAACTCGCGTGCCTTCAGTAATCGGAGGCTTTGAAATGGAAATGTGGCAAAATAAGTAAAGACAGATTAAAGCTGACAAGCAGAAATGTGATGGAGATGGATTTTCAATACAGAAAAAAAAAAAAATGAAATGTAGCGTAAAATATGATACAGAGTAGAAGTAGATGAAAAGGCTGATTTGCATAGAGTAGATTAAGGGTTATTATAGCTACATAAGGATGCCATATTTTCAGCTGAGAAGATCTTGAACCGTTTGCCCAGCTGTAGACTTTGGAATATTCTATGATAGATGATTTCATTATAATATTATCAGTGGATAGAATTTGATTGCGTATTTTCAATGAACAGGTTTTTTTTTTAATTGTAATTTGGGATTTAGACAGTGAAAATTTTATAAATTTATCTGATAAACAAGAGAGAAAAAGAAAGAGAAGAAATAGCGGGACGGGAAAAACATAAAAAAAACAAGAAAGAAGAAGGGGAGCGTCTCTACACCCTTGACTAGGTGGTACATTCCAATTGCGCCCCGTCGACAAGATGGTGAAAGCCTTCTCGTGAAGAACAGCCAGCGACATCCGCAGCACCAGCCATCACACCTCACGGGCTCCTTCTTCAAGTGAGATTAACTCATCTCGATTTTGCGGAGTCAGAACCGAGGACATCAGTGGTCTCGATAACAACCGGCACAAAAAAAGTGGTGGGATTTTAATTTAGTGTATTTGAAATTACAATTGAATCTAGCTGCCATATTACTTATGTGTTGAGAACGATGTCTCAATTTGTCACACATGTTGAACAATAAGAGACCAAATATTCACGTTTCCAATTATTCCCCCTATTCACAGAAAATCAAGACATTATTGTCATGCATTTCAGAGTTTAACCAACCCGATGATTCCATATACAAAGGAACATTACTATAGCAGCACTATATATGTTATACAGATTATAGGAAATACCTAGACTGGTCAGGAAATACCTAAACTGGATAATGTGTATGATTTACATATGTTTGGCGACGTAATTAAATATATAATAAACATTTATAGAACACAGCGTATATTTGAAGGTCCTGGTTTCTAATCCTACATTTGTCTCTGTAAATAGTTATTTCTCCAAAGTTACTCAAACATTTAATCCAATATATCATTTGTACATATATACTGAATATTCATGTAATAATATCTAAAGTCTAAAGACTATCTCGAGCCCGGAGGCTTCCCAAATCGGTGCTTATCCGGTTTTCTGTGGCGTTAAGCAATTGAGAGTACAAAACTGTCCCCCGGACACAACGCCAGTCCATCGCAGGGTTAAACCTCTAGCTATTGCTGGTACCCATTTTCAGATGAATATACTGGAGCAACGTGAAATGAAGTATTTTGTTCAAGAATACAATATACAACCCAGTGGAGGAATTAAATCCACGACATTATGATCATAAGTCCAACACCCTTACCACTACTACATCCTAGAAATAAATTATTAAAATAGCATTCTTATTTTTAATTACTTCCACTTTTCAGTAATCAACATAAACTGCAGGTTTTTTTAAATGCAAACAGTTAATTTATCAAAACGAAAATTTCCAAGTTTGTATGATTATTCATTTATCCAGTAGTTATAATCAAATGTTTTAACAAAGTAAAAAGTGAAACACTGCGTTTCGACATTGTAAAAATTTACCCATTGACTATATGTATGTAATAAATTTACTATCACTGGCAATATTGAGATTGATATAAAATACTGTACAGTGATAACAGGTTAGCAATCACTCATCACATGAATAACCAATATTTGGATAGGTTTAGATAGACCCTTATAGACTATTAGAAATTTCAAATAAAAATTACCTTAGTTTAAGTCTTACAACTTATAAATACAGAAAATCAAACGAAAACATACTATATATTATTTTAATAGAATCTGTACTCAATTACCTGTCATCATAAAACAATCTAGTCAGAAATATTATAAAGAGAATATCAAACTTCACTCCCCGGTAGATATATTTAAATATACTGTACACTACTACAATAATGCTCTGAAGAAAAGCCAATTCAAAAATAAATTGAAATATACACAAGATGCAGAAATTAACAGAATAACAGCTCTGGAGAAACAAACATTGTCTGGCTATATGCATTTCTTTGGAATTCTATAGCGATTATCCATAAATACCATAGGTTGCTGGATATAATGGTTTAAAAGTTAAACAAAATTGTTAAGAAAACATAGGTACTCTGATAGCTCGAAGCGATTAAACTAGCTCCACACACAGTATTTAATGAATATCTTTACCATAATTGAACTACAATCACTGAGAGTGACGCTCAAAGAAAAGGGAGGTAATTTCAAGAAATCAAGAATTAATCTCTCAAAATTAATTTATATGCTAAGGGAAGAATTTAGACTTTGCATGCAAGGGACAACTATAGATACGTTTCAATCTTATTGAATCTCATCATAGTAGTATAGTCTACTGAAGTTTTGGCATATAGAGCAATTTCTCTACGGCCATTTTATTTCTTAATTACACACACACGCGCACACGTACACACACACGCACACACACATATACACACATATATATATATATATTACACACACACACACACACGCACACACACACACACACACACACACACACACACACACACACACACACACACACACACACACACACACACACACACACACACACACACACACACACACACACATATATATATATATATATATATATATATATCCATATAAAGGCATTTTCATAAATAGTGATATATACATCAAATAGATTATGGTATATTAAATATTACATAAAATTATATAACATATGGAGGGAATAATAGAGGTTTAATCTAAATATAACAACAACTAAAAAAAGGTATGTATACCTATTGACGTAATAGAAAAAACCAACCAATTTAATCTTAATTATTAAAAACAATCATCTCCTACAATAACAGACCAACGAGAGATTTAAAGTTAAGTTACAATGTACAAATCATTACAATACTGATTATAATTAATTTCATTGCGATATACATTATGTTGTCATTACTTTAAACAAATATCAACAATTTACCACAAACCAAATTCTGATTCTGTTTGATCTTGAAGATGTATTGACTAAAGTTCAAGCAACAAATGTATAGGTAGAGAAATGATGTATTAAAGAATCTGTTCTGCTATGAGTTCTTAAGTTGTTCATCGAAACTTAACTCACTTGACATTTATGTAGACTCACACCAATCAATCAATATTTAGATAGCGGCTATATATATATATATATATATATATATATATATATATATATATATATATATATATATATATATATATATATATATATTTTTCCTAATGTTTGTTGAGTGAGTTGGAATTTGGCCGGAGTATCGCTAAAAAGCTTTCTCCGACAATGTATTTATATATATATATATATATATATGGGAATAGAGATGATGTATATATATTATCAATTGATTTTCTGGACATGTTTTACTCTAGTATTTTGCTCTGATTATTTAATTCATTGAGCCACAACGTGAAAAGTTGCCAAAACACATACATACCTTTGACTTTGTTTAATTGGTGTATGTGTAAATATTTTTATATATATATATATAAATATTTACACATACACCAATTAATATATATACACATACACATGTATGTATGTATATATATATATATATATATATATATATATATATATATATATATATATATATAAGGTGAGTAATATTGTAGAACAATAAAACTATGCATAAATCAGATAAGTAGCACTCAACAGTTGGTAGAACTATAATAAAGATGAAATAAAGATGGTTATAAGAGTTCCATATATTTTATTATACGTATTTTGAATACAAAATCATCCTGGGACAGATGTTGTGTTCTCTTCAGATAAAAATAAGGTACAATGATATGAGACATAAGAGCACTTGCTTATAGGAAAGTGCTAAGTCTACATATGACAGAAATATATGTGTTAAGAAATAGATAGGAAAATAGAAGAAAAGGAAAGAAGAAGGGAAAAAAGGAAAAAGAAAGAGAAGAAAGAAAAAAGAAGGAAGAATATATATATATACACACATACATGTACGTACACACAGATGCATGCAAGCACAAACACACACTGATACACAAACACAGACACACACACACAAGCACACATATATATATCTTAGAATTAAAAGTATTCCTTAACACACCAAAATATATTTGGAAAATGATAAACTTTCTGATTATTCTTTGGAAAAGTAATTGTTATCATTATATATATATATATATATATATATATATATATATATATATATATATATAGTTATGTAATAAACAACATAAGACAATTATTCCATTTACCAAAGGTTTCACGAAGACAGACGAGCTCGACACAGACGTCTGAAATCGTTCATCAGAATGAAATTTTATTTGAAGTGGATGTAAGATATGGATTTAAAAACAAAGGCAAAAATAATTATTCAGATTTGTGTGTACGCATGTATATGTGTGTGTATGTGTGTGTATATGTGTGTATATATGGAAGTTTAGAAAAACCAGTATATATGTACACACATATATATATATGTATATATATATGTGTGTGTATGTAAATTTTTTTTTGTGTGTGTGTAAGTACGTGCGTATATATATATAATTTTATACGTGAGTGTATTTTTTTTTGTTATCTATATTTACTTCCTTGTCCGTATTCCTATACACGCATAAATTTGCACGGAACATTTTTTTGTATTTTATAAATGCGTTTATATTATATGTATGTACGGTTTATATATTTTTTATTGTATGTGTGTGTGTTTATATATTGTGTGTATGTATGTGTATACATGTGTTTGTGTATGTCTATATATGTTTGAGTATGTGTATATTTGTACGTATGTTATTCAAAATATTAACAAATGAAGATATTCACATAATCAAAAAATAAGCTTTATTATATATATTTCGAAGGTACTGTGTTGTTTTTTTCAGTACGTTCTCGTCAGATAAAATATATGATTTGATATATGACATACCTCTACGGTCTTGATATTTCAATTCCAGTATTGGCAGTGATTTATTTAATCAAACCTCAACATTTATATACCACAAATAATAATATGATAAACATAAAGAAGAAAAGGACAAGGAGCGCATTAGAGATATAAGAGAGGGTGTAAAGAGGAGGAAGGCAAGAAGAAGAAAGAAAGAAATAAAAAATAAAAAAATAATAAAAAATAAATAAATACATACATATTTAAATGTTATATAATAAAAGAAGAAGAAAGGAGAAATAACGACAAAAGAGAGGAACATAAAATATATGTTATGATATATAGAAAAAAACCCCGTTGTTTTCAAATATTAGGTCAATTGAGGCAACCAATCAATTACCATAAAACATTGAATATTTCTTGTATTTGATTATGGTTAAGCTAATTATACTTATATATTATATCAAAATT
>OZ024740.1:295105096-295135096 GCA_964016885.1 Eledone cirrhosa
CACCCTCATAGAATTTCGCAAGATTATCGATTCTCTCTTTATTGCATGTGTCATCGTCGTCGAAGTGCGCCGGTATCAAGCACGAAAAATCCTTCACTAGACCGTGCAAGTCGGCAAAACGTTCGTTAAAGCTACTAATGATTCTATCTAGGATAGTGAAATAAACGTCCCGTTTAAAATGCTGACTCATCGTCTCATGAGGTTCGTCACTGGCATTTTCGTCATGAAAACGCTTCTTTTTTCTTTTCCGTTGTAAACTCTGGTTCAACTTGACATTGCTCGGCGAGATTTTTAGTGTCTGATAATGTTCGGTCAAAATATTCATTTGAGCGGATTTCTTCAATTTCTTTTACTACATTTTTAATCATGACGTCCGCGGAATATAAGTCGATAGCCTCCTTCTGCAAATATTGTGAAACAGAATGCAGCTTTTTAAGTAAATTCTGAAAAAACTTCAACATGAAAATGAATTCAAACTTGCTCACATTTAGTAGCAAACCTCTGGCCTCATCTAATACTTTCGGAGAAGTGTTGCGAACATCCCCACTTACTATCCTCTCTAGTGCACTCATTATTGCCGGTAAGTTGTTAATGGTAGCCTCTACAGCCTGAATGTGACTAAACCAGCGGGTATCTGAGAGTCTTTTTAATGTTAATACCGTTGAAGTCAATAGTTTTTCTTGTTCTTCTTCGAGGATTTTCAGCCTTGGCAAGCTTGATGTTAAGAAAACATACAGGCTCTCCAATGTACCAACAAATAATTTACCATCCATTGACGATTGGCTAGCATCGATTAACACCAGGTTCAGGTTATGAGCACAACAATGGACATAAACAGCTTTCGAAGAGCATCCCTCTTTAACTCTAGCCTGAAGCCCAGAAATATGGCCGGACATATTCGACGCTCCGTCGTAAGCTTGTCCTCTAATATATTGAGCATCCAAGGAAAGATCCTGGAAAAGAACTTTCACAAGCGTATCGAAAAATGATTCAGCGGCTGCTGATTTTAGTTCACAAAATGACAGGAAACGATACATATCGCAGTGACACAGAGCATTGATCCTGATGCGAAATGTCTATTGTGGAATCGACAATGACTGAATAGTATTTTGCCTCTTTCACTTCCGTGATTATTTGTTGAGTACATTCGTTCGCCAGGCATTCTATGAATTCGTTTTGTAATTTTGGACTTAAGTACATAGGCTGTCTTTTAGTGCGCCCAGGCGAGAAGAAATGGCTTCCAAGATCGTATCATACTTGGCTATCAATTTCAACAATTCAATAAAGTTTCCTTCATTTTCTGATTTGGCGCCAAGTCCAGCATATTCCCTGTGACCTCTGAAGGCCAAGCCTTGTTTTGCGAGAAATAACGTACAATCAAGCAATCGCCCCAATATCTGGCGATTTCGTTCAATTCGCTGCTTCTCTTCATGGATGAGGTTATCGATCACCGTTTTATTTGCGTCCAAACGATATTTTGTCATGAAGTATTGCTTTTGTGCATTGATGTGAATGGTACTTTTCTCATGATTGGCAATTTTTTCGATTCCCTTTTTGAAGTTTGCCATCCCACACTCTGGATTACCCCAAGTCTTCGAGTAAGATTCGGCATTTTTATCAGCAAACAGCCAACAACAAAAGCAATATAGTCTGTTGGATTCAGGAGAGTATACTAACCAGTGTCGGTCAACTTCATGGATTCCAGCACACTTTCTCTTGTACCAACTGATGTTGAATTTTCTGTGGTTCGAGTCGAGAGGGAAATCAGTAAAATTATCTTTCAATCCTGGCTGACAAGGACCAACGGCCATGAGGGCACGAATTAGAGGTGTCGTCAATGGTCTGTCTTCGAAATGTTTCGGGTCGCTTGGATACTTCTCTTGTAAATTCAACATGCACTCTACTGGCTCATGCTCTGGGATTTGTTTTGCCGATGTAGTTTCCTCTGAATCATTTTCATTTTCAGATTCCGATACAGCCATTTTTTCCTCTATTGAGTTTGGATCCCCATTTGGAACTATATCTTCAGTGACTACGACGGTTGTTGAGATAGTCGATGGACCTGAGGCATCTTCGACGTCAGGTTCTCGCGACTCTCCAGTGCTTTTCTGTTTCTCCAGTTCATCTGACCAGACCGACTCGCCGGAAATTCCGGCAGTTACATTGGTTTGGGATGCGTCACTACTTGTTGACGAAGACTGTTGACTTTTCAGAAAACTTGTGATTAGATGACATTTCTTTGCAGATTCTTCCCTGGCAGCTTGTCTAGCTTCTTTCCTCTTTGTTGCTCCAGTTTTGTAATTTTTTTTAGGCAACATTCTTAATGAGCACTATATTGACACAGTTGGAATAATGCAATTCGCTTGATTTGATATTCAACACCGAAGAATGTAAAACACGTCAAATAATCGACGAAAAACAAAACATAGAGCAAAAGTCCAGGAAATATATATATATATAACAGATTAATCTACCGGAGTAAACGGTAGTGTCGAATCCGTATAGAGAACTCAATGTAATCCAAATGTGGAAAAATCATAAAAAATACATGTAGTTAATTAATAATGTAAAACAATTGGAAGACAAAGTCAAAATAAGACATTGAAAAACAATGAAAAATTAAACAAAGAACATGTTCTTCCTATTAATATTGATTTACACTTTAACAGACGATCGTTTCAAGGGATCAGATATTGGCATGTGTATTTTCATTAAGATATATATATATTTTATATTTTACAAATTATACAAAGAAAATACAACATACCTCCATCCGCTCTCTATCGTCAGTGTTGAATGAAAACTAATTTTATTACAAGAATAAAAAACATATCAAAATATAAAGGAACATTGACCGATGGTATTCATTGGCTGGTTTCTAAATCAACAAAATCCATCGACTGAAAAGGAGATAAAAGATGAAATTCAATGGAAAGCAGTTAGAGGATGAGGAGGGGTGTTACAATAGAGGAAGACAATTAGGTCAAAGTTCTGGACAGAATATTTAAGGACAGCAGAATGTCAGATATCAAGTTACAACTTTAGAAAGTTCATGATGAGAACGAATATTTTATTCCAACTAAATATATATTTGTGCGTATATACTCATGCATAATTATACTTTTAATTAAATATTAGGTTAAAAAACTGAGTATCGAGAATAACATAAGCATGTATTACAACATTTCAAACAAAAAGAATAATATAGAATTTAGATATCAAATCATTTATATATATTTACAAATCAAAGAATATAACAATCGGTTTTTAATGAGATCCCTGTGATTGAGGCAAGGCTACTAATTTGTCAATGTTTGGTGTCAAAGCCGTTAGAGAGAGTCGTAAACCACCTCTTCTTTCTATATCAAGGCGATTTCCACTTTTTGAAAGCAGATGCATAACCCGACTGAAACCAGACTCAACTAGATAAGATGTGGAGAAAGCAAATAAAAAAAATGTAACGCTTTTATTCGACTGAATATTCTCCACACATTTTTTAGATGCAGTTGCCATTTTATCCGAAATATTATATTCTTTAAATAAACAAGAAATTGGTCTTAACTTCTAGTCTTATTAGAGATTAAGGGTTTTCTTTAAGTTGTAGTTAAGGATTCGTAATTACATGTGTAATAAGTTATGTGTTTAGAATTATAGCCTAGGGGGCCCACCTAGACCGAGAGGAAAGCCAGGGGGGCGTGTTCAGTAGCGGTTTAAATTTTTCAATGAAGAATTCTTCTTTATATCTGCGGAAATGTTCGTTATCCGACCATATCTTGAAGAAAGGGAAGATTGTGAATTTTCCCTTCCCGCATGATGCAAAGTGTGCGCTACTTGTGGTATTTTTGACTGTGGGGTCTTTAATTTGTTGTTTATGTACCCGGACTCTATCATGTAGTCCCGTTCCGGTTTCCCCAATGTAATACTCTTTACACTGTGGACATGTTGCGCAATATATTAGGTTTTTCGTTTTGCAGTTCATGTTTGCATTGACCTTGAAATTATCATGGTTTTTGAAGGACAACTGTTTGCCCTCTTCGATGAGTTCACAGGTTCCACATCTAGTGTGCGTGTATGTGTATATATGTATATTTAGTTATGTATCTTTATGTGTGTATATGTATGTATATGTATGTATGTATATATATATATACCCATGTGGAGGTATGAGTACATATTCGTGTGTACGTATGTGTATATGTGTTTTTATATGTGTCTTTATATGTTTTTATGTATGTATGTGGATGTATATGTACATGGGTGTGTGATTGATGGTGTGTGCCTATATATTCCTACATATGCCCATGTGTGTATGTACGTATATACGCACATATGTGTGTGTTGAACAAAGGACTAATTTTGGGATGGACGTAGAAAAATTCTTCAGAAAAAAATAATTGTTTACAAGCTTGGCAGGTGCGGTTTGCCTATGACCATTCTCGACACAAAGGAATACTAAAAGCTTTTTCCCCTGAATAAAGGAATTTTTCGAGAATGACCGGGGCAGGCCGCACTTGCTACATTTCTCCCCACCCAACCCTACTCACTGTCTCAACTCATTACTGCTATTAACATTTTTTTCAACACACCTACACCCCTACACTTATTAAAGGGGGAGAAACCCCCCACCACACCACAGAC
This sequence comes from Eledone cirrhosa, assembly GCA_964016885.1. NCBI lineage: Eukaryota > Metazoa > Mollusca > Cephalopoda > Octopoda > Eledonidae > Eledone > Eledone cirrhosa. The sequence goes on from OZ024740.1 coordinate 295,109,735, forward strand.
ATGTTAAATCCCTATATATAGAACAACACACCACATACACATCAGTTTGACAAGCGCACCTCAGCGTGAAAGGTCTTTCTAAAAACGAAACAATACCTCCTACGTTAACCAAGAACTCCTAAGACCTAACCAACAACCAACAACTTAATTTATAAAAAAAATTTTTTAATAAAAAAATTTTTTCTAATCCGGAAAAAAATTCTTTTGGGATTTTGTGAAGAAAATAAATTTGTTGAAAGCACAAGTGAAGCCATTTTTTTCTTCCCCCCTGTCTTAATATACATATATATATATATGCATATATGTGTGTGTATGTTTTTGTTTATATATGTATGTGTGTGTATTATTATGTACAAACATGTGTATATATGTGTGTGTATATATATATATATATATATATATATATATATATATATATATATATATATATATATATATATATATATATATATATATATATATATATGTATTGAAGTTTTCGTTGAAAATTGAAAAAGTCATAGGAGTGAAGAGTGCTCTATGTAAGTACCAGAGCAAAATTTAATGTATAATAAACAATACAATATAATTACCTCATTACCAGAGGTTTCCCGAATAAGACGAATACGAAAGAAACGTCCTCTTTCGTTCGTCGGACGAGGCAATATAAAACATAGTGAAATATTTGGAAAGTCTCCTCAAGAAATGCAAAAAATATATATATATATAAATAAAAGTAATGCAATAGACATATAAAATATATAAAAAAATTATAAGGAAATATAGTTAGGTGTGTGTATATGTATGTATATACACTCACAAATGTACATATGTATGTATGTACAAATACGTGTGTATGGTGAAAATGTGTGCGTAAATATATATATGAGGGCAAGTATATTTGTGTATATGTAACCACAAATACGGATATAAAATGAGTTGAAAATAAATTGATAATCTAGTTTTGAAACGTATACAGAAAAACAGGGTATTAGATACATTATATGAATATGAAGGCACGCGTATAAACACACACACACACGCGTTCACTTATATGCGGAAGATAAAGAGGTAAGGGAGTGTAATAGTTAAAAGAAAGTGTCATTCTCGATATATTTATAAAAATAGAACAATATATGAGAAAGAAAAAATGTTTAAATGAAAGAGAAAGTAGTCAATTAACACTAGAGAAGAGAAAAGAAAAGAAAACAAAACAAACAAGATACACGCGTACATACACATATATCTATAAGAAACATATATCTATAAAAAAATATATATACACACACAATACGTGCAGACAAAAGCGTATGCAAGCGTACATACATACACAGGATGTACATATATATATACATACATATCGCCCCATGTATATATGTATATATATACACACACACACACACACACACACACACACACACACACACACACACACACACACACACACACACACACACACACACACACACACACACACACACACACACACACACACACACACACACACACACACACACATCTATCTATCTATCTATCTATCTATCTAGTCCATTGTCATGATCAAACCGCCACCCTCCTTCAAAAACGAAGGAGAGGCGGTTTTCCTTTGTGTGATAGCTATGGCGAAAGAGGTTGTATGGTGGACAAGGTTGAAAGGGCTGAGGTCAGACACCTTTTTCTCCGGCCAACAACTGATTCTTTTTTTCAAATACCACTTTGGAAGAAGAATCAGGATGGAGAGAGAGGTGCTGTACCCCAGCAAGTTTTATGAAAGGTGGGTGAAAGTGGCGAGAATGGCCCGAGTGAATGGGCCTTCTCTCTATATCAGCCTGTAGATTGAGGAAAAGGAGGAGGAGAGGAAAGGAGTACAAGCTCTTCGTACTCCTGAAGATGAGGGTTGCACATTTTTTTCGGGGGTATGTGTTACCCATATAAACTGTCTCCCTCTATTGGGGAAAATCGACTAACTTTTAAATTCCATCTGTGATAACATTTTACACGTTTTTATTGTATGTAAACTTCCCCCTTTGTATTTGTCCCCTTCTTTTGTGCCCCTGTGGCTAATAAAGAAATATATCTATCTATCTATCTATCTATCTTTCAGCATCAATTCTCCGGTAGAAATTCGCAAGGAAACTGCTCTCAAAACGATAGTTTTTAGGACAGTTTCCAATTCTACCCGAAAACCAGTCCAATTGTCACAGAAAGATATTGAACTGGTTTTCAAAGATTCAATGAATGATATTGCATTCATTCAAAGAAGCAAACTTTTTGGGAGTATTTCGGTACTGATGAAGGATCAATTGACGGCCCAAAATTACTCTGTGTCGCCAATTGTATCCAACCTGTACACCTTTTTCCCTACATACATGGGAAAAAGGACACAAAAGATCAGAATCACAAGTGTCACACCAAAGGTGAACATATGGTGGATACTGTGCGGCTTCATCAATTTTGATGAAGACAGAATACTGTCAGTAGGCAAGTCCCCCAGAGATGTATTCAATGGGACTAGCATTGAAGTTCTGGTGCAAATGAGCCCAGAGCGAATAGCTATGATCCCACAGCGTGTACTCCTGGACGGACTTACCTACATAAACCTTTCGGTTGAGGGTAGGCGGCCTTCATGTTACCATTGCTTTAGCAGGGGTCACCTGAGGGCTTCCTGTCCTAAACTAATGAACCAAAAAAAGGCTCTTCTGCCAACACCCATCAAAACAACACAACCACCAACACCACCACCACAACAACAACACCAACACACAAAAATAACCACAACAAACACAGTCCCACCCAACCTCACTCCACCTAAAACCACTGCAAAATCACATACAGACACAACAGCTCCCCAAGACATACCCCTCCCCAATCACACAGACGATACAACAGATGAGGCTATCTCGCCATCACCCAGTGAAGACGAGGGAGAACCCCATCGCTCGAAAAGAAAGAAAAGACATCACAAAAGCAAAAAACCAGCAAACACTACCACAAACATACAACCACCAACACAAACAACAAAAATATCACAAACAAAACCCCCACCTCCTGAAAACAAAATACCTACAACAAAACGAAAGCACACACAAGAACTACAGACAAAAACAAACACAACACAAGAAAATTACACTTACACTTACATAAACACTGAAAACAAAACACTAATGGAGACCATTACGAACGACCCTTCGGTTTTCACCGAAGGGAAAACTTTCGCCCACTCTATAAAAAATAGCAAAAAAATGAACCTAAAACTGATTAGGGTCCCTATACAAACTTATAGGTCCCTAAAAGAAACATTTGAGAAGGATGTGGGGAATTCCTGCGTGAAACCACTCAACCGCGTCCTTCTCAAATACCTCCCCACCCCAGACACCCCCATTCCACCAGACCCCACCCCACCAAACATCTGCGTCCCCACCCCGCCGGAAACCACCACCCATCCAGACAACCCCTCCAACACCCCCATGGAAATCGTGCGGCCTGGTCCCCAGGAGGCGAAGGGTGAGTGATCTCTTTTCCTCTTTTAACTTTTCAGCACCAACATGGCCAATATAAGAGTTGGATGTGTGAACGTACGCGGCCTGGGGATGCCCTGGAAACAGGGCAAACTCTTAAACGACCTCAGGTCACACAGTTTGGATGTGGTAGCCATTTGCGAGTCCAGGATCCACGGCGAGCGACAGCTGGCCCCCATCTTCGATGACTTTGAAATCTACGCATCTCTCTGTCAACCGGGGGGTGGGGGCGGAGTTGCCGTTTTGCTGCGGAAACACCTGGGCCTCGTAACACAGACGGTACATCTGGACCCGGAGGGTCGACTGGTGGTCCTAGACGTTGACGGTAGTGAAGGTGGAGCCTTCAGGCTGGTGGCCGCATATGCCCCATCCGGGACACCGCGGCCAGACTTCTTCAAACGTCTAGAGACTTTTCTGGGAACGTCCCGCTCCTTGCTTTTAGTGGGGGACTGGAATGGAATCCTAGATGCACGTTGGGACTATGTGGGAGCATGTCCCGACAAAGGGGGGTGTAACAGCCTCAAACAGTTAATCGACCGATTTGACCTGGCCGATAGATATCGACTAGATTTTCCGACTGCGCCAATGTGGACGTGGAGTAATCGTAGCGGAACATCTAGATCGTACCTAGATAGGGTTCTAGTTAGAAATAAGGATAGGGACATGTTAAGCTGTCCACAAATGTTCATGGTTGCCTATTCAGATCACAAACTAGTGACCTGCATGGCCAACCTTGATAGAACCCATAGACAAGGACCCGGCTACTGGAAGCTGAACTTGTCGTTACCGACAAGCAAAGCCTACAGTAGACGGATTAGCACTTTAGTTAAACAGCACTTGACAGGGGCCATTGTCAACAACAGATGGTGGTACTCTCTCAAGAGGGCAGTTAGATTAGACTCGATAGTTTTTAGTAAAGAATTAGCGTTAGATAGAAATAGAACCGAGAAGGAACTGGTAGATAAAGTAGAAGAGGCAATTAGAAGTGGCAACGTAGCCAGCGTGCTAGCAACGAGAACGGCCTTGGACCAGTTCTTCGACGCAAAGCACGAGGGCTGCGTTGTCAGAAGCAAAATACGTGCTCTGGGAAACGAGGGAGCCAAAGCTGTTAGCTGGGCCCGGGTGACGGAGGCAAAAAGTGGCAACAAGTCCACGATTCGGTCTTTGAAGGACCAAAACGGACGCGTGATACGTGAGCCGAAGCAGATGTGTGCGGCTTTTCAGCGGCACTTTGCTCGGCTGTTCGGGGGGAGCAGCGCGCCGGGAGAGGCTATGGATTTCGGTCCATACCTCGACGGCCTACCGCGACTCTCGGACAGTGAGGCGAAGTTCTGCGAAAAGCCGATTTCAGCCACTGAGATAGGGGACGCGCTGAGCCAATGCGGCAAACGCAAATCTCCAGGTCTCGACGGTCTACCCTACGAATTTTACGTAGCAATGCCGGACTTATTCTCCGGTCTCCTGGAAGCGGTCTACTGCAACTGGCAACAGAACGGGAGAATTCCCAGTTCTGTAACCGGGGGCGTGGTCACACTAATCAGGAAGGACGAGAATAAGGGGGATGACATAGGCAACTTCCGGCCCATAACTCTGCTAAACACAGAGTTACAGATTTTGGCCAAGGTGTTGGCAAAGAGGCTGGCGCTTGTCGTCGAGAACCTGGTGGGAGAAGCGCAGACATGCGCGATCCCGACCAGGTCCATACACGACAACCTCCACCTCATGCGATACATCATAGAGAGGGTAGGGTGTAAACTCGGCTTCGGTGGGGCCCTGATCAACTTGGATCAGTCTAAGGCTTTCGATAGGGTTGACCATCGTTACCTGGATGCGGTGCTCGAGGCGGCAGGCTTCGGACCCGTGTTCAGGGGCTGGATTGCTGCAATGCACAACAGCAACATCTGCTCAAGGGTCAAGGTGAACGGTTACCTCTCGGAGCCGTTCCATATTACGCGATCCATTCGACAGGGATGCCCTCTCTCCTCCCTTCTGTACGTACTGACTCTCGAGCCACTACTGCGGAAGCTGGAGCTATTGCAGGGCATCCCTCTGGAACCGGGACTGCGGAAAGCGGCGTCGGCCTACGCCGACGACGTGACAGTAATGGTGTCGAGCGCCTCGCAAATCGAGGAAGTCGGCACCTTACTAAAGGAATACGAAAGTCTCACAGGAGCGAAGCTGAACCGGGACAAGTCCATCGGTTTGCAACTCGGATCGTGGAGAGGCAGACCGATGCCTTCCGATGGCGTCGTCGGACGCTGGACGGAAGGACCGGTAAAGCTGCTCGGGGTCTGGTTTGGTCCGGACCTCCAGGTGGAGAAGAACTGGAACGAAGTGACGGCCAAGGTGTTTGCACTCACCCAGAAGTGGGCCGAGTGCAAACTATCCTTGAAAGGTCGAGCGGAGGTGGCGAACACTTTTATAGCGTCCGCCATCTACTACCGCTTGACCGTCGTGCCTTGTCCAGCCAAAACGCTCGCCAAAATGGAGCGCGCCCTCTTCCGATTCCTTTGGAAGAGGCGGGCTCCTTTGGTAAGAAGATCCATCTGCTGCCAACACCCTTCTAACGGAGGGCTGGGGATGCCGTGGTTGACGATGCGCAAACACGCGCTCAGGCTGCGGCATCTCTACGTATTCCTCACCGGACAACCGGTGTGGGCCCCGTTCGTGAGGCGAGCCTTCCCACGACTCGTCTCGCTGACCGAGCTGCAGTCCTGGGTCAAGCAGAGACCGAGGAAAATGGGCGACTGGCACATCGAATGTGCTCAGGCGCTCACAGCCCTCTGGCAGGCGGACCCAGCGATCAGTGGAGACTCCACTTCGTCATTCTATAGAGGGTTGGTCCGCAGCAAGTGCGACGACGCGCTCGGTGAAACTCTAGGCGTGGAGGAAGATGAACTGGCCAGTCTGTTCGGTAGGACCTTCAGCCCGGGACCGATGGACAACTTCCAAAAGTCCCTGGCCTGGCAGTGCTACCGAGGAGCTCTACCAGTTCGAGACAAGCTCTACAGACATGGGCGCCCGGGCAGGGACCCTGCAAAAAAGATCTGTCCGAGGTGCGTGCGAGACGAAGAAACCGTCGCGCACGCATTCATACACTGCCCGGGCGTCACTGACCTGTGGGGATATGTAGAACGACTATTGTCGCGGGTGGGACCAATCCAGTTGACCACCGAGTCCATTGTCATGATCAAACCGCCACCCTCCTTCAAAAACGAAGGAGAGGCGGTTTTCCTTTGTGTGATAGCTATGGCGAAAGAGGTTGTATGGTGGACAAGGTTGAAAGGGCTGAGGTCAGACACCTTTCTCTCCGGCCAACAACTGATTCTTTTTTTCAAATACCACTTTGGAAGAAGAATCAGGATGGAGAGAGAGGTGCTGTACCCCAGCAAGTTTTATGAAAGGTGGGTGAAAGTGGCGAGAATGGCCCGAGTGAATGGGCCTTCTCTCTATATCAGCCTGTAGGTTGAGGAAAAGGAGGAGGAGAGGAAAGGAGTACAAGCTCTTCGTACTCCTGGAGATGAGGGTTGCACATTTTTTTCGGGGGTCTGTGTTACCCATATAAACTGTCTCCCTCTATTGGGGAAAATCGACTAACTTTTAAATTCCATCTGTGATAACATTTTACACGTTTTTATTGTATGTAAACTTCCCCCTTTGTATTTGTCCCCTTCTTTTGTGCCCCTGTGGCTAATAAAGAAATATATCTATCTATCTATCTATCTATCTATCTATCTATCTATCTATCTATCTATCTATCTATCTATCTATCAATCTAGCTGTCGTCTGTTCTACAGTGTGGATGTCATTCACTTCGCACAGAAGTTTTGTTCAAATTTATTGAGGAAATTTTGTGAGTTCAAACTTTATTTTGATACAATTGTGTAGCTTGACCCTCCGTCTGAACTGTCAGGCGGTGGGTCAGCTCATCTTTACCCCTCCTAGAGGTGAAAAACCTGTTTTAAAAAATTTTGTGTAAAAAATTTCAATCGTCTAACAGAAATGTTAAACGCAGCGAACGAAAATAGTGGTGGGGGGACAGCGGTAAGAGTTGTAAGCTCGCACGCTTTAGTCCTCCCTTCCTTCCCAACTAACGTCATAGAGAAGGAAGGAAAAATGAAAATAAAAACGGACGAATCTGCGGAGAAAAAATTAAATGACGAAAACATAAATCTGGACTTGGATTCCAACAACGAAAAAAAAAAATTTGAAAAATTGCATGACAATACTAATAACACAAACAAAGACACAACAAACAAAAAAATAACAGTTGAAAATAACACCATATCAGAAAACAAAGCAGACGACAAGATCTCATTTGCACAGAAAACAAAGAAATCTTTGACTTATATAGCGGAAAACACTTCAGATGTGGTACGAAGGATCACGGACGCAAAACAATACATAAGTGAAGGTGAGAATGGTATTTTATTGGTAAAAATGCCTCAAGAATTCACGAAAGACATTGAAAGCCGAACGGTCAAGTTTCGGACCATCAACAACAGTACAAAAAAACCTGAACAGCCTTCTCAAGCAGATATCAAAACAGTACTCACAGAAGTACTGAATGAAACAACTTTCATAAGAAAAGACAGACTGTATGGAAGCCTAGCAATTATCATGAAGAACGAATCGGTGGCAAAAAAATGTGCTTTGTCACCGATTCGTTCGAAAAATTTCACCTTTTATCCATCTTATATGGGAAAAAAAACTCAACGCATATGGCTGGATGCAATGATGCCAGATGTGGACTACTGCTGGCTCATAGCTGGCTTCATCGATCCAGTGAATGACAACGTGATTTCCATTGGGAAAACCACAGGCAATGCGTTCAGTGGAACAGGTATAGAGCTGGTAGTACAAATGAAGCCTGAACGCATCGCCCAAATACCCGACAGAATCCTATTAGAGGACCACGGGTATATAAACATTAGCGTGGAGGGGAGAAGGCCGTCCTGCCATATCTGTGCAGGCAGAGGGCACCTGAAGGCCGCTTGTCCCCAACTCAACAAAAAGAAAACCCTGCTACCAACACCAGCTCCACCACCACCACCACAATAGATAAACAAACAACAAAACTCAGTCCCACCCAACCCGTCCCTCAGTAAAACCACAACACCACCACAACACAAACAGTCACAACACATTACCCCAAAACAAAATACAGGCCCACCCAACCTCTCACTCAATAAAACAACACAACCACCGCAGACACAACACACAACACAGTCTAACATAGTGACATCCATCTCCCCCACAAAGAAAACCAACACGGAAACATTACCAGCAAACATACCTCTTCCCTCCAACACTGAAGATAACCCAACGAATTCGGAGGAAGAAACGGAGTCCTTCAGACAGATTAAAAGGAAAAAAAGAAAACATGTGCAAAACACACAAGGACAAACAACCCCCACCCAAATCGCAACACAATCCAACAAAACAGAAAACACCCCTCCAGCAACAAACAAAACCAAACCTGCCCCTCCCCTCTTCGAAACACTCACACCATCGGAAAAAAAGACATTACACTATACTTACATCAACAGAAACAATAATAAATTAAATGAACTCATATACAATAATCCTTCGGTACAAACCGAAGGTGTAAACTTTGTTTCGTCAGAAAACCACCCACATTTAAAACTAATAAAAATCCCAATGAACCTCTACCAAAAACTAAAAAAGGATTTTAAGGAGGACGTAGGACCACCCTCTGTCAAACCCATAAACCGCGTCCTACTAAAAAGCTTTCCCCCTCCCCTTCCCCTCCCCAACACAACTCCAAACACCCCAACCCCACCACACACTGACGACCCCACACCACCACAAGACACCCCTTCACCCAACACCCCCGACCCCATGGAAGTCGTGCAACCCGAACCCCGGGAAGCGGAAAGGTAGGTCTCTACACTCTCCTTTGGCTCTGCCGCCCACATGGATGTGTTAAGAGTAGGATGTTTGAATGCACGTGGCCTGGGCTCAACTTGGAAGCAAGCAAAGCTTCTAAATGACCTCAGGTCATGTAGTATAAATGTAATGGTTATCTGTGAGACTCGAATCAGCGTCATGCGGCAGCTGGCCCCCACCTTCGATGACTTTGAGGTGCATGCATCTCTCTGTCAACCTGGAGGTGGGGGTGGGGTTGTCGTACTGCTGCAAAAACACCTGGGTCTTGCCGTACAGGTTGTGCACTCGGACCCGGAGGGTCGTTTGTTGGTGCTAGACGTTGGCAGTAGTGAAAGTGCGGCCTTGAGACTGGTCGCCGTCTACTCCCCTTTCGGAGCTGAACGGCCCGACTTCTTCCAGCGTTTGGAGACTTTTCTGGGAACGTCGCGTTCCCTGCTTCTAGCGGGGGATTGGAATGACATCCTGGATGCACGTTGGGACTATGCAGGAGCATGTCCTAATAGAGGGGGGTGTAACAGCCTCAAGGGGTTACTCGACCGTTTTAACTTGGTCGATAGATATCGACTAGATTTTCCAACTGTGCCTACCTGGACTTGGAGAAACCACAGTGGTCAATCTAGATCGTACTTAGATAGATTCTTAGTTAGAAGTAAGGATAGGGACATATTAAGCTGTCCAGAAATGCGCACGGTTGGCTACACGGATCACAAATTAGTGACCTGCGTGGTCAATCTCGAGAAAACACATAGACAGGGTCCCGGTTACTGGAAACTTAATTTGTCTTTACCGGCAAAAGAGACTTACAGAAACCGGATTAGCAGATTAGTTAAGGAGAGGTTGACGGGTGCAATCGTCAACAACCGATGGTGGGCATCTCTCAAAAGAGAGATTAGAACAGAATCAATAAGTTATAGCAAGATGTTAGCTGCCGATAGGAATAGAAACGAGAAAGAATTAACAGGTAAATTAGAAGAGGCAATCAAGAGCGAAGATGTGGCCAGAGTGCTGGCATCGAGGACGGCCTTGAACCAGTTTTTCGATGCAAAGCATGAAGGCTGCGTCATTCGAAGTAAAATACGTGCTCTAGGTAATGAGGGGGCCAAAGCCGTTGGATGGGCCCGCGTGACAGAAGCTAAGAGTGGAAATCGATCCACCATCCGGTCGTTGCAAGACGAAGATGGACGAGTGATCCGGGAGCCTAAGCAGATGTGCGAGGCCTTTCAAAAGCACTTTGCCCGATTGTTCGGGGGAGGCGAGGGTCCGGGCCGGGGCGTGGATTTCGGTCCATACCTCGACGGCCTGCCGCGTCTCTCGAACAAAGAGGCAGAGTCCTGCGAGGGACCAATCTCGGCTGATGAGATCGGGGATGCGCTGAGCCAATGCAGCAGACGCAAATCTCCAGGTCTCGATGGTATACCTTACGAACTTTATTTAGCAATGCCGGTCTTCTTCTCCGAACTCCTCGAAGCGGTCTACTGCAATTGGCAGCAGAACGGGAGAATTCCTTGTTCTGTAGCCAAGGGCGTAGTCACGCTGGTGAGGAAGGACGAGAACAAGGGGGATAGTATAAATAATTTTCGGCCCATAACCCTGCTAAACACAGAGTTAAAGATTTTGGCCAAGGTGTTAGCAAAGAGGTTGGCGCTTGTCGTGGGTGGCCTGGTGGGAGATGCGCAGACATGTGCTATCCCATCCAGGTCCATTCACGATAACCTCCACCTCATGCGATACATCATAGAGAGGGTTGGCAACAAACCCGGCTTCGGTGGGGCCCTGATTAACTTGGATCAGTCTAAGGCCTTCGATAGGGTCGACCATGGTTACCTGGATGCGGTGCTAGCGGCGGCTGGGTTCGGTCCTGTTTTCAGAGGCTGGATCACTGCCCTACATAGCAACCACATCTGTTCTAGGATCAAGGTGAACGGCTACCTTTCGAAGCCGTTCGAAATCACACGATCCATTCGACAGGGGTGCCCTCTCTCCTCCCTTCTGTACGTATTGACTCTCAAGCCTTTACTGAGGAAGTTGGAGTTGTTGCAGGGTATCCCCCTGGAACCAGGATTGAGCAAAGCGGTGTCGGCCTACGCCGATGACGTAACAGTAATGGTATCAACCGACTCGGAGATCGAGGCGATCGGTACCTTACTGGAGGAGTACGAAAGGTTGTCAGGAGCGAAACTGAACCGGGAAAAATCCATCGGGCTGCAACTCGGAACGTGGAGAGGCAAACCGATGCCTCCTGACGGTGTCGTCGGACACTGGACGGAGGACCCGGTAAAGTTGCTTGGGTCTGGTTTGGACCGGACCTCCAGGTGGAAAAGAACTGGAACGAGGTTACGAACAAGGTGTTTGCACTAACCCAGAAATGGGCCAAGTGTAAGCTGTCCCTAAAAGGCCGGGCGGAGGTGGCGAACATTTACATAGCGTCCGTCACTTACTACCGCCTGACTGTCGTGCCTTGCCCTAAGGAAACACTCACCACCATGGAACGCATGCTCTTCCAATTTCTTTGGAAGAAGCGTCCTCCTATGGTGAGAAGATCCATCTGCTGCCAACAACCTTCGAAAGGAGGGCTGGGGATGCCGTGGTTGATGATGCGTAGGCACGCATTAAGGCTACGGCACCTACAGGTATTCCTCACTGGTCAACCGGTGTGGGCTCCGTTTGTGAAACGAGCCTTTCCGAGACTCGTCTCACTCACCGAGCTACAGTCCTGGGTCAAGCAAAGATCCGGAAAACTGGGAGACTGGCACACTGAGTGTGCTCAGGCGCTCAGGGCTCTCTGGCAAGCGGGCCGGGCCATCGGTGGAGAATCCACCTCATCATTCTATAGAGGGCTGGTGGCTAGCAGGGGCGATGACACCCTTGGAGAGTCGCTGGACATGGAGGAAGACGAACTGGCCAGCCTGTTCGGTAGGACTTTCGGCCCAGGACCAATGGACAACTTCCAGAAGTCACTGGCCTGGCAGTGCTACCGAGGGGCTCTACCCGTTCGAGAGAGGCTCTACAGACACGGGCGCCCGGGCAGGGATCCCTCAAAAAAGATTTGCCCTAGATGCGTGCGTCACGAAGAAACCGTAGCGCACGCATTGGTGCAATGTCCGGGCGTGGCTGATCTGTGGGGCTACGCCGAACAACTGCTGTCGCGGGTGGCGCCGATTAAATTGACCGCCGAGTCCGTGATGACAATCAAACCACCTCCCCTCTTCACAAAGGAAGCAAAGGCGGTTTTTCTGTGCGTAATAGCCATGTTGAAAGAGGTTGTTTGGTGGACACGATTGAAAGGTCTGAGGTCAGGCAACTTCCTCTCTGGCCATAGTCTGGTCTACTTCTTCCGATATTACTTCGGAAGAAGGATAAGAATGGAGAGAGAGGTGCTTGGCCACAGGCAGTTTTATGAAAGGTGGGTGATAGTGGCGAGAATGGCTCGTGTAAATGGGCCTTCTCTGTATACCATCCTGTAGGTAAAGAAGTAAAGGAGAGGGGAGCACCTTCTCCATGTGCTCCCCGGGCAAAGGATTGCACACTTTTTCGGGGGTGTGTGCAACCCCCATCACGTCCCCTCCCTTTTGAGGTTATTTTCGATTATTTTCATGTTACACCCTTTTTACTCGATTATATGTAAACTCCCCCTTTATATTTGTCCCTTCTTTTTATGCCTTTATGGTAAATAAAGAAATCTATCTATCTATATATCTATCTATCTATCTATCTATATATATATTATGAAAATAAAACAAAGAAGCCTTCAATACATCAAAAGTCTTTATTAGCCAACAATGTTTGGTCCTATTAAGGACTCATCAGGGCAATCAAAACCACAAGAAGTACTATCGGCCAATACAAGCCGAAAACTCCGATTGATTTTATTTATTTATTTATTAATACTACTGTGCATTGTATTTTTTGTCTGGCCCTTATTCACTCATCCACATATATGTCTGTTTACCAACCTTGTAATTATAAGTAATTATATATTATATTATGTTCATTATTTTATATTGAAGTTGTTATTGTACTATTGATCCTTATTACTTACCGTTGATTTTATGTACCATTATGATGTGTTAAATTTTATATATCATGTAAGATGTTTATATTTTTGTACCATCATAATTTTGGGTATTGTACAATTTATATTTTTTTCTCACCTACTCTGTAACTCTATATGAATTGATTTGTTAACCTACATGCCATTATATATTATATATATTATTATATTATTATTATTATAGTATTATTGTGACATCTATATTGTTTGTGTAAATTAACCGGAGATTATCTATTATATTATATTATATACTAGCAGTAAAGCCCGGCGTTGCTCGGGGTCGCTCAGTAGCTGTGTTAAAGTTACAATGTTAAGTTTCTTTTTTGGCTTAAAAACTGTAGTGTCTACTGTGCAGACTTGCATGTGGTGTTTTTGATTAATATTCCCTCAACCAACAATATGCCTTATGAAGTTAAGAAAACATAACGATAACCCGAATGTTATAACAAAAGAGGATGCTGGGGATAAAAACTGCACTGGTTATTTATTAACAAAGATCGAAAATGTAAACACTGCAACGCAGAGAAAAACATTAGCGTAACCAAATTATCAGTTATGTCTGTCTGCACGCCTATATCACCTCTCTGCACGACTATCTGTCTGCACGCGTATATCACCTCTCTGCACGACTGTCTGTCTGCACGCGTATATCACCTCTCTGCACGACTGTCTGTCTGCACGCCTAGCGAAATTTACAGATACATATATTTTAAATAAACTTATATAATTTTTGCTTTTTTTTACGAAATATTTGCTTGTTTTACGTAGTCTTTAAATAGACTTGTTTTCAAGTAAAAATATTGTTTTAAAAGGCTTTTAAATGGAAATGAAGCAAAACGGAAGCTTAGTGTTCGAACTGATGAAGCTGTGTTAAAGTTACAATGTTAAGTTTCTTTCTTGGCTTAAAAACTGTAGTGTCTACTGTGCAGACTTGCATGTGGTGTTTTTGATTAATATTCCCTCAACCAACAATATGCCGTATGAAGTTAAGAAAACATAACGATAACCCGAATGTTATAACAAAAGAGGATGCTGGGGATAGAAACTGCACTGGTTATTTATTAACAAAGATCGAAAATGTAAACACTGCAACGCAGAGAAAAACATTAGCGTAACCAAATTATCAGTTATGTCTGTCTGCACGCCTATATCACCTCTCTGCACGACTGTCTGTCTGCACGCCTATATCACCTCTCTGCACGACTGTCTGTCTGCACGCCTATATCACCTCTCTGCACACCTGTCTGTCTGCACGCGTATATCACCTCTCTGCACGACTGTCTGTCTGCACGACTGTCTGTCTGCACGCCTAACGACGAAATATTTGCTTGTTTTACGTAGTCTTTAAATAGACTTGTTTTCAAGTAAAAATATTGTTTTAAAATGCTTTTAAATGGAAATGAAGCAAAACGGAAGCTTAGTGTTCGAACTGATGAATTTTGCAGGTCAATATTTTGCTGGCTCGACAACTGTTAAAGCCAGCGTAATTTTTTACGTAAGACGCTCAATGTAAACAGAACAAAGGGAAATAACTGATAACTTACGCTCAAAAATCGATACATTATATTCGATTTCGTCACATAGGGCGGGTCAATTTGAAATATTCTTTTTTCCGATGTCTTCGCTAGGGCTCAATGTACAAGTATAGCAATTTCGGTGCAATTCCGTGAGAGATTCTAAGAGGAGATGTGTGCCAAAAATCGATAGACAGACAGACAACCACAGTTTTATATATATAGATTATATAATTATATAGTTTATTATATATTATATGTGTTACTTTTAATCATTTCATTACTTCATGTATATTAGATATACGTATTATTATTATTTTTATTCCTACTATGCTTAATTATATTTAAACTCTTAATAAGGTTTAATTTGTGCTGTTAATGATGGATATGTGTATTGACGTATATGTATATGTGCGTACGTGTGCGTACATATATATATATGTATATTGTGCCTTTTAATTTTAATTTTTAATTTTAATTTTAATTTTAATATTGTTACAAGTATATTATATTATATTATATTGTATTATATATAATTCCCGCTCTATATAACCACCTTTGTTTAGCTCTAGTTTTTTTTGCTTTGGACTATATTTGTAATATGGTTCAAAATGTTATACACCTCCTTAGTGATTTTTATTATATATTTTTACCCATAATCTTCCAATACTTTAGTGTATGTACACTCCATATTCTTCGGAGTTTTCGGCTTGTATTGGCCGATAGTACTTCTTGTGGTTTTGATTGCCCTGATGAGTCCTTAATAGGACGAAACATTGTTGGCTAATAAAGACTTTTGATGTATTGAAGGCTTCTTTGTTTTATTTTCATAATTCTTCGGCTCTGTTTAATTACATTGAGCTATACCTATTACTGTCATTTTTATAATACGAAGAGGTTGTTTAACTCCAACACGCTCCAGTATTTTAATCCTTATATATATATATATATATATATATATATATATATATATATATATATATATATATATATATTTAAAAGTTAAACAAGGTTCACTGAATAAATCAAAGAATGAGTTTTACAATAAATATATTTTTCTCATGTTTCTCAATATTAAGGTATATAAATATTGAGTTTTGTCATATATTACTCACTACCATGACTTAATCTTAACCATCTACTATGTCAGGGTATGTCATGCATCCTCTTATTTTATCTAGTGGAGTAAATATACAATATATTAACAAATGAAAACTATATTTATAAAACCATATTTATTTTATTATACATATTTCAAGGGCCACCAAGGCAAATTATCGTGCGCTTTCATCAGATAAAATACAATACAGATTTGTTTTATAAATAAATATTGACATACCCTGAAAAAATATATTGTATATATATATATATATATATATATATATATATATATATATAAGTAGAAGTGGTATTTAATTTGTTGGAAGTCCGACAACCATAAATGTTTATAACTGATTTAGAGCACTCAACAGTTTACTGGAGTAAGTATATATATTCAATGATATTATATATATATTCAATGATATTAAATAAATGGAAACTATATTTATAAAACCATATTGATTTTATTATATATATTTCAAGGGTACCAAGACAACATTGGTACGCTTTCATCAGATAAAATACAGAGTTTGTTTTTTAAATAGAGATATACCCATGAAAATCATACCTTATCGGTTGGAAATTCACTGGATAGTGGAAATATATTAGGGATTATTCAAACTTATGTGTGAATATGCTAATGAATATGTAAATAATTGAAAAACAACTGTTTATTTAAATGACACTAGAGAAAGAGAGAGAGAGAAAAGATATAAGGGGATAAAGATGAAAAATATTACGAGAGAAATCGAGAGAAGAAATAAACAAGAGAAGATGAATAAAACTCATATAACGTTAATTTTGGGGAAATATATTCTAAGTATATATCTTAATAGTACGTGTATTTACGATTATTATTTGTTTCGTTTCTAATATAATATTTTCTGTTATAAGTAGATAAATAAATAAATAAATAAATAAATGAATAGATGGGTATATCATGTTATAGATAATTGTTTTAATAAGTTCTGAGGGATATTGGTTTTGTATTTAATGTAAGTAAATATTAAGTTAAATTAAATTAAATTAAATTAACTGAGTTAATAAGAATATTTATATTTATATATTTTAAAATGGGAAGATACGGAAAAACTCCAGTTTAGTTTATTTATTCGTTAGTATGAGACTAATTAGTCAAAATAAGTATAAATGTTGAAAGATATATTTAGCCAGAATCAGTTAGTGGTTATAAATCTAATAAAAAAATATTGAAAAAATATTAAAAATTTGAGAAGAATCTTAAAAAAAAATAATTTATAAGAGATAAGTAATTTTTAAAAGAGATAACAAATTAAAGAAATAAAAAATAAAGAATTAAAAATTATTAAGATTAAAATTAAAATTAAAATTAAAATTTAAAACAAATTTGAATGTATATATTTTATGAAACTTTAAGAAGTGGAATTATAGCAAATGTTATAGATGTGATTTAGAGATATCAATATATTAAAACCAAGTGGATAAGATTGTTATGGAAACAAGTAGAAATACTATAAGTGCAACTACAACTCATACATAGTGCTGCGATGTCTACAAGAGCTAAATAAATTCGTTTTTAGATTAATAGAGTTCTTACATTTAAGAATGAAAAACATTTCCTCAACACACAATTTGCAGAATCCAGATAAAGCTGTGTTTCGGTACGCGGGTGTTTTCGAAATTATTTCCCAAGTTAATGAATAGTCCATATTCTTGCATTTTAAGTTCCATATCAGGTTTGAAAGAGAAGTTGAAGATTTTTTATCAAATTTTTGAAAAGAGCATTTGAGAATATTCCAGCGACTTTGAAATTCTGTAGAAGTTGCACCTACATAATTAAATATATTATCACTGGTTTTGACTGTACATTTATAGACCACGTCCTTATCTAAACACTTACTTTGTAAAGGACAGCTTAATTTAATTCTACAGTTACATTTTGCGGAGTTGTTATTCAGAACGGTACTATTATGTTGGATATTGCTAGAGATATTACTTCTATTTTGGTTATTTTTGTTAGCGTTTAAATTTATATTATTGATTCTATTTATATTTTGTGCTATGTTCATAGTAGTAGAGTAGGATAGTTTTATAGTATTTTATAGTATTTTATAGTATTTTAAAACATTTTTCTCAAATTTTTTATATTTTTTCAATATTTTTTTTATTAGATTTATAACCACTAACTGATTCTGGGTAAATATATCTTTCAACATTTATACTTATTTTGACTAAATAGTCTCATACTAACGAATAAATAAACTAAACTGAAGTTTTTCCGTATCTTCCCATTTTAAAATATATAAATATAAATATTCTTATTAACTCAGTTAATTTAATTTAATTTAATTTAACTTAATATTTACTTACATTAAATACAACACCAATATCCCTCATAACTTATTAAAACAATTATCTATAACATGATATACCCATCTATTCATTTATTTATTTATTTATTTATTTATTTATCTACTTATAACAGAAAATATTATATTAGAAACGAATTTTAAACAAATAATAATCGTAAATACACGTACTATTAAGATATATACTTAGAATATATTTCCCCAAAATTAACGTTATATGAGTTTTATTCATCTTCTCTTGTTCATTTCTTCTCTCAATTTCTCTCGTAATATTTTTCATCTTTATCCCCTTATATCTTTTCTCTCTCTCTTTCTCTAGTGTCATTTAAATAAACAGTTGTTTTTCAATTATTTACATATTCATTAGCATATTCACACATAAGTTTGAATAATCCCTAATATATTTCCACTATCCAGTGAATTTCCAACCGATAAGGTATGATTTTCATGGGTATATCTCTATTTAAAAAACAAACTCTGTATTTTATCTGATGAAAGCGTACCAATGTTGTCTTGGTACCCTTGAAATATATATAATAAAATAAATATGGTTTTATAAATATAGTTTCCATTTATTTAATATCATTGTCTATATATATATATTTATTATTTTTCCCCATTACATTACGTCCGGTATTTTATTTTATATTATATATCAGCCTCGCTTTCAATTGTTTTAGCCTTTGTTTTTAAATCCATATCTTACATCCACTTCAACTAAAATTTCATTTTGATGAACGATTTCAGACGTCTGTGTCGAGCTCGTCTGTCTTCGAGAAACCTTTGGTAAATGGATTAATTGTCTTATGTTGTTTATTACATAACTAAATAGCTCTTTAGTTTACTCAGAGCACTCTCCTTTACTTTATCTTTCCTTCAGAAACACCTAATATATATATATATATATATATATATATATATATATATATATATATATATATATATATATATATATATATATATATATATATATATATTGGTAAACGGAATAGAAAATGCTGACAAATTGTTCACAGGGAAAAATAGTTTAATTAGGAATAAATGAGAATTAGTAATTGTATTGGTTAGTATTCAGTTTTGGTTTTAAGTTTTACCGGTTGCGCATTTCTAAATGCTTTTCAAAAATAATGTTGAGATAGAGCGTCCGTGATGTTTGCTCTGATCTGATTAGTTTTGGGAATTCTACCTGTTTTTATGTTAAAAAAGTGGCTCCAACGCTATTAAAATTGGTTTTTGCGCCAATTCGTGTTGCAAAAATTCTTGTGGTCAAAACAATTTTGATTGGTCGGTAGAGGTCATGTGAATGTAAAAAATTGATTTTGCGCCAAGACTGAGAAATGACTCTTTCACAACAAATATGTGTGTGTGTGTGTAGTAGTAGTAAAGTTTTCGTTGTGATAATGGTTAGCAGAGATGTGTGTGCGTACCGCAGCCTGTTGACAGTTCAAATGCCTATTAAGACAAGTGTGTGTGTGTGTGTGTGTGTGTGTGTGTGTGTGTGTGTGTGTGTGTGTGTGTGTGTGTGTGTGTGTGTGTGTGTGTGTGTGTATAGCAGAGTAATTCGTAGTAGGAATGTGTCTGTAAGTGAGTGGGGGATATTTTAAAGAATTTTTGCAACACGAATTGGCGCAAAAACCAATTTTAATAGCGTTGGAGCCACTTTTTTTAACATAAAAACAGATAGAATTCCCCTAACTAATCAGATCAGAGCAAACATCACGGACGCTCTATCTCAAAATTATTTTTGAAAAGCATTTAGAAATGCGCAACCGGTAAAACTTAAAACCAAAACTGAATACTAACCAATACAATTACTAATTCTCATTTATTCCTAATTAAACTATTTTTCACTGTGAACAATTTGTCAGCATTTTCTATTCCGTTTACCAATATATAATAACTTGTGTGTTACACCTCTATTCTTTTAACTATATATATATATATATATATATTTATTAAAATAACAGATTAAAGTTTAAGCAAAGAATCGCTGCTTTCACCCTTAACGGGATCTTCTGAAACTAACAAAGTCAATCTGTAAACGCAGAAGTGGATATTTAAAAAACATTGCAACCGGAGGAAGACAGGAAGACGATACTTTGGTTCGTGGAAACGTTCACTGGCAAAGAACGGGAAAAAACGAATATAATACGTCAATAATAGGAGCGGTGAAAAACAATTACGCGCAAAGACAGAACCACGTTTATGGTATAAAAGAGGTCGTAAACTAATGTTCTCTTAGGTGGTTCATAGAGACGTTCTCTGGCAATGAACGAAAAAAACGAAGATAATACGTCATGTGTGGAGCATGGAGAACAATTGCACGCAAAGACAAAACCACGTAAATGGTATAGCAGAAGTCGTAGACTAAAATTCTACCTAGGAGACCGAATGAATCTCCGCTTTAGAGTTAAGAACAAAGTAAATAAATACAATACAGAGGTAATAGAAATTAAATAAATACATACACGCATACAAATACGTACATACACAAGCATACGCGAAAACACTTACTATAGGTATACAAAACCACGCGCATATAAATATGTGTGTGTGTGTGTATGCGTGTATACAAATAAATAAACAAATAAATAAATAAATAAACGTATATAAATAAATAAATACGTATATAACAAGCGCACACACATACCTACATGTAAATACACAAATGTTCGGAGACGTAAGTCAACCAAAACATAAAGTACACATATACACACACCCTACATACGTACGAACCTGCATACTTACACAGACGACAACTCCCTTATACACATAACCAAACCATATGTACCAGAATATATAAAAATATACGCCATAACATATACAATCAAATATACGTACGAGAAGGTATACGTACCTTCACAAAACATACAGGTAATATATACTTACCTATGCAAATAAGTAATGGTATAAACAAAACATATACTTAGCTACCACATCAAGACGTAAAATATCCACGTATAGATCGTACTATCCGTTAGGGTATAACGTGGGGCTGTAATACAGGAAAGTTTTGTGCAATTTATGTTTACAAGCCGAAATAGCCTCAGATTTTTTGTTTAAGATGTGGTCTGTGGCGTAGAGTATTTCCAGGGCTTCAGCGGCGCAGAGATCACATGGTCTTTTATTTCCGTTATACGATCTAGCTCTAGCTAAGATCTCCCAGTGTAACTTATATTGGGTGTGGTTGTCTTTTAGACTCCAGATATAAGCTGAAAGTGACGTCATATTCCTTCTTAGAGGGTAACGAAAAGAATGGGTATGCATGTAAAGACGCTGCTTGAATCTATTGGCGGTTAACCCTATGTAGGCCCTATGGGACGTGGGTGTTTCAACCTTACATTTGTAGACAATGTTACTAGAGAGGCATTTCCGGGATAGGGGGCAATCAACCCGATTCCTACAATTACAGTTAGTACTAACTACAGGGTTGCACGTGTTCCTACGGCTAGGTAGTTTAGCTAAATTTGAAGCTGTGATGTTATGTGCAAGGTTAGGAGTCGTAGAGTAACAAATTTTAATAGTATTTCTATTAAAAATGTTTACTATATTTATGTGTAGGGGGAAAATGCTTCGTAATAAGGGAAAGAAAGATCTTAGCTAATGGGGTGGCCACCTCCATATTATATGGTGGGTTATACCAACAAATGCGACGGGATCTATTTCTTCTAGGTCTATTTTCGTACTCTGTATATGCTACCTTATCGACAAATCCACTCCGAGCAAGAGCTTCATTGTAATAAGTGGAATGGTCGTTGAAAATATGCTCGTTAGTAGATAGACGGGAAAGCCTCAAAGAAACGTTTCTTACCAGGTTCTTGGTTATGCTGGCAGGATGGTTGGAATGCTTACTTATGTAATTAACCGTATCATTCGGCTTTCTATACGGGTCATACAACCCATTCAATAAATTGAGGGTAAGGTAGAGGTAATTAACGACCGAGAGATTGGCCTCAACCTGTATAGAGAGGTTGAAGCCTTTAAAGAAGGCTGTGAGTTCTTTTCTGTGAGTTCTTTTCTTTAGCTAAACTACCTAGCCGTAGGAACACATGCAACCCTGTAGTTAGTACTAACTGTAATTGTAGGAATCGGGTTGATTGCCCCCTATCCGGGAAATGCCTCTCTAGTAACATTGTCTACAAATGTAAGGTTGAAACACCCACGTCCCGTAGGGCCTACATAGGGTTAACCGCCAATAGATTCAAGCAGCGTTTTTACATGCATACCCATTCTTTTCGTTACCCTCTAAGAAGGAATATGACGTCACTTTCAGCTTATATCTGGAGTCTAAAAGACAACCACACCCAATATAAGTTACACTGGGAGATCTTAGCTAGGGCTAGATCGTATAACGGAAATAAAAGACCATGTGATCTCTGCGCCGCTGAAGCCCTGGAAATACTCTACGCCACAGACCACATTTTAAACAAAAAATCTGAGGCAATTTCGGCTTGTAAACATAAATCGCACAAAACTTTCCTGTATTACAGCCCCACGTTATACCCTAACGGATAGTACGATCTATACGTGGATATTTTACGTCTTGATGTGGTAACTAAGTATATGTTTTGTTTATACCATTACTTATTTGCATAGGTAAGTATATATTACCTGTATGTTTTGTGAAGGTACGTATACCTTCTCGTACGTATATTTGATTGTATATGATATGGCGTATATTTTTATATATTCTGGTACATATGGTTTGGTTATGTGTATAAGGGAGTTGTCGTCTGTGTGAGTATACAGGTTCGTACGTATGTAGGGTGTGTGTATATGTGTACTTTATGTTTTGGTTGACTTACGTCTCCGAACATTTGTGTATTTACATGTAGGTATGTGTGTGCGCTTGTTATATACGTATTTATTTATTTATATACGTTTATTTATTTATTTATTTATTTATTTATTTGTATACACGCATACACACACACACACACATATTTATATGCGCGTGGTTTTGTATACCTATGGTAAGTGTTTTCGCGTATGCTTGTGTATGTATGTATTTGTATGCGTGTATGTATTTATTTAATTTCTATTACCTCTGTATTGTATTTATTTACTTTGTCCTTAACTCTGAAGCGGAGATTCATTCGGTCTCCTAGGTAGAATTTTAGTCTACGACTGCTGCTATACCATTTACGTGGTTTTGTCTTTGCGTGCAATTGTTCTCCACGCTCCACATATGACGTATTATCTTCGTTTTTTTCGTTCATTGCCAGAGAACGTCTCTATGAACCACCTAAGAGAACATTAGTCTACGACCTCTTTTATACCATAAACGTGGTTCTGTCTTTGCGCGTAATTGTTTTTCACCGCTCCCATTATTGACGTATTATATTCGTTTTTTCCCGTTCTTTGCCAGGGAACGTTTCCACGAACCAAAGTATCGTCTTCCTGTCTTCCTCCGGTTGCAACGTTTTTTGAAATATCCACTTCTGCGTTTACAGATTGACTTTGTTAGTTTCAGAAGATCCCGTTAAGGATGAAAGCAGCGATTCTTTGCTTAAACTTTAATCTGTTATTTTAATAAATATTTGCTCTACAGTTCTTATATATTTGATATATATTTATCCTTATCGAGCCCTCTTTGGATTTTAGTCTTCAAATTTATTATTATTACTATATATATATATATGTATGTGTGTGTGTGTGCGCGAGCGCGTGTGTGTATATGTATATATATATATATATATATATATATATATATATATATATATATATACATATATATGTGTGTGTGTGTGTGAGTGTGGGTGTGTGCGTGTATATGTATACATATATATATATATGTGTGTGTGTGTATATTTATATATACATACATATATATATTTAATATAGAAATGGCTTCTACAGGACAAGAACTGTTTCATTCGGAGGAAATCAACAAGATGAAACAGTTCTAGTCCTGTAGAAGCCATTTCTATATTAAATATTTATACTCTGCTATGTATTGAGTACCTTACTAACTGTGGTTACCCCCGAATGAACCCGGTATAAACATATACACATACACACACACACACACATATATATGTGTACCAACAGGCATGTTTGTTGTCCGACGCTCTTCCGAATACTGCCAATCCAACCCGTCTCTCTCTCTCTCTCTTTCTCTCTCTCTGTATATATATATATATATATATATAATGTAGGAGGTGAGTTTTATTGTAGTACAATAAAGCAATGCAGATATCGGATAAGAAGCACTCTACAGTATGTAGGACTGGAGTATACATAATATATAAGAACAAAAGATGGTTAAAAGAGTTCCATGTATTTTATTATGCGCATTTCAAAAACAAATATCATCATGCAATAATATTTGTGTTTTCATCAGATAAAATAGGAAGACATGATATGAAGGTTAAAAAACACTTGTGAATAGTGCAGTTTTAAATCAACATATGAAAAGTAGTTTTAGATTGATGTGTGATATTGGGAAAAAAAAATGTGAGGGGGGGGGATGAAAAAGAGGAGGAGATGAGAGTAAAATGTGGAGGAGGAGGAGTATAATGAGGAAGGATGAGATAGGAGGAGAGATGGGTGATAGAGAGAGAGAGATAGCTTTTATAACTGAGAAAAATATATTGTTTTACATAGAGAGGTTGAAAAACCGTTGGAAGATAATGTATAAATTAAAAGAATTTGAAAATTAACGAAGAGAAAAATAATGTAAAGTTAAGGTTTGTATATTGAAGGGTTTAATAATATGTGCGATGAAAAGAAAATGTTAATATGTATTAAGAATAATATTTAAGGGTTTAATAATATGTGCGATGAAAAGAAAATGTTAATATGTATTAAGAATAATATTTAAGGGTTTAATAATATGTGCGATGGAAAGAAAATGTTGATATGTATTATTAAAAAAACAAAAGTAATGTAAGTAAGGATATATTGTGAGATGAGCATTTATAAATTCCACAGAACATTCC
>OZ024740.1:295140096-295197596 GCA_964016885.1 Eledone cirrhosa
TATAAGAATGTTAGAGCTCAAGAAATAGGTGTCCTCAAAAACTGACGCACCCTGTCTTCTCTACTCCCTCTCTCTCTCTCTATATATATATATATCTATATATCTATATATATATATATATATATATATATATATATATATATATATATATATATATCAAAAGCATGTATTAAGTTAGAAACTCAAAATAGTCTCATTACAGTAAATTAACTCTAGGAAAAAGATTTTTTCCGAGCCGTATATAACTGAACAAAAAGGGAAAACGAACAGACATATATATATATGCGTTCAAATCGTAATGGAACAAAATCGCTAAGGTGAAAAAAATACTAACTACAGACAATAGGGTTTGCTAGACTCAATTTAAGAATAAATTAAGAAAAATAAATACAAACCAGTATTGTGGTAACTCCCATCACCCATTTTTTTCACCTTAGCGATTTTGGTCCATTACGATTTGAATGCATATGTCTGTGTTCGTTTTTCCTTTTTGTTCAGTTATATATATATATATATATATATATGTATGTTTGTATGTATATATGCGTTGTACTTGCGAGGTTGTATCTTGCAATTACAATTACTACTGGTATTTTATTTTTCAATCTCAGAAGAATGAAACGCAATGTGGACTTCATCGAGATTTGAATTCAGAACGTAGATGGTCGGAATAAAATACCGCTGATATTTTGTCCGACACTCTCACTATTCTACCAAACCACCACATATACAAACAACAGTATTAAGTAGACATTATATCATCTTAGGGTGGTGGATTGGCAGTATCGGTAGAGGGTCAGATGCCATGCTTTCCAGCATAGTTACGTCCCTTAACGATCTGAGTTCAAATCCCGCCGAGGTTGACTTTGCTTTTCATCCTTACGGGGTCGATAAAATAACGTACCAGTAATGCACTGGGTAATTGCTAGCCTTGTGCCAAAAGTAGAAACAATTATATCATCTACCCAACTGCACATAAATTAAAGAAAGTTACTATTAAAACTTACCGATTACAAAAAAACAACACTAAAACTTTGTTATACGAGAAGGATTATCGTCCAAATATCATAAAATGAGATTTAGACGGTAGAAATTGAAGCCATTAAAATAAAAATAACACCCTTGAAACAATTTACATAAAACCAAGATGACGCACACAGATTGCGTATCCCGAGACCCCAAAGAGGGTTCGGAAGGGAGCAAACCTTGACTATTGGAGCCTGAACATACCAACCCTTACAAGTAAAGAGCAGGAACTAGTGGAGGAGGCCAAATGCTACCGGCTAGATATAGTCGGGGTTTCCTCAACAAAGTTCCGTGGTTCTGATACTGTAGATTTAGATGGAGGATGGAAAATCCACTATTCAGGTGTGGCACCATAAATGACTGCACAGGTGGGAGTGGGGATATTCATAAATCCCCAGCTGTCAGAATGTGTTAAGGACTGGATCCCATTAAAAGGGAGGATTTGTCTCAAGAAGCTTAGACTGAAAGGTAGGTCGCTGTGGGTGGTGCAAATTATGCCCTGAACAAGGGCTCCGAATACAGGTCCTTCCTTGATGAAGTCACTGCACGTGAGATGTAGTTAAGATTGAGTCATATATCATAATGGGTGACTTCATTGCACATGTTGGCACTGACCACCTGATAAGGAAAGGAGTGGATGGAAGGAATGGTGACCCCGATATAAATACGAATGGGGAGGTCTTAGACGCTTCTTCTAGCAATGGACTTTTTATTATGTACACCTTCTTCCGGCACAGAGACATCCATAAATATACTTGGTATAAGAGGAGTCGGATACAGAGATCAATAATTGATTTTGTTATTGTATCTGATCTCTTCGATACTGTGCTGGATGTTCGTGTTAAGAGAGAGGCTGAGCAGTCAACTGATCCTCATCTAGTTATCTGCAACTTGAGACTACCTAAAGTCTAACAGGCCCACAAAACTGGTAGGGCCAGGCGACTTACAGGACAAAGTGCGAAGCGTTGGTGGATAAAGAAGTCAGGACCAGGTATGCAAGTACTATTGCATCCAAACTCAGAGAACTCCCTGAGCAAATTGAGGACGTTGAAACAGAATAGAGATTGTTTAGCTCAGCAGTTTCTGCTTCAGCTGTTAAATGTTGCGGGCGAAAGAGCATTGGTGAGGTGCAGTGTGGCAGGAAGACCCATTGGTTCAATCAAGAAGTCAATGACGCCATCCGAGCAAAGAAGGAGGCCTTCAAAGCTTGGTTTGGAAATAAGTTCTCCTTCTTGCACTTGCGGCACAAGCAGGCACGATGAATCGCAGCAGTGACAGTAGAGGCATCCAAAGTTAAGACATGGGAGGACTTTGGGGTTAAGCATACATTTGTATGCAATTACATAAAGATTACGAAATACTCACAGGCAGAAAACCGCTCGGTTTCTGCTAATTTGTAAAATGAAAGATATACTATTTTTTTAACGCTGATGCTCCTCTCCCACAGGTTCTTATGTACTTCCAATTCCCCACTGGATACTCCCCTTACTCATAGTCATCCTTCCCTTCGTTGTTTTTATTTTGTCGATAGAATTTGAATGATTTAAATATATAGGAAACAATTCACAAATTATTACGTATGTATATTAAATGAGACTGGAAAATTATGAATTGAAACCAAGTCACTTTTTTCTTTTTTTCCTTAGTACTGAAGAACCCAAGACAAGCTTTAAGCGAGCAGTTATCAATTCGTAGTGGAATTTAATCAACTCCACTTAGGCTAGACAATTAAGAAAGCCATACGTTTATACAATATTTGCAATTCTGTCTTAGCAAGAAATCTATGTTTTTTGTATGAAAAAATGTTCCAATATCTCACTCATCAATGATATTCTCACCAACAACTTCTCTAACACCTATCAACTTTATTTTAATATAAGTTTATTTAATATTTCATAAGAACTATATACTGCTTAAATTATTATATGAACTAGCAGAAAGACCACCCTTCGGGTGATTTTTCTGCTAGTATGTGTAGTGTGCATATTGATATTATACACAAGTATATATGCATGTAGATATGATACATCAAATAAAATCGTAATTGACAATATACAAAGAAATTGATCGAAGACTGCGTTACACTCTTCTGTAATCAGTAACGTAATCCATGGTACATTTAAAAAAGACGATATTATATATAAACTGCATTAGGAGAAAATTAGTGACGGAAATATATGAATGTTTATTTACGCGATCGCTAACCGGAAGTGTTGACATTTGAAAATTTTAAAGAAGTGAATCTTAAAATAAACCACAAAATTATTTATATTTAATCAAGAATAACGAAATTTAGTAGATAAATTATTTATTCAAAGTAATCCAACTTATTTTACAAACGGGATAAACAAATATATTCTGGAGGCAGTCCCGCACTCCTTACTTTATTATAGTTTAGATTTACGACGGGTGCATCAGTCTTTTGCTTTTAAATATCTTTTGTAATTATAATTCTATCAATTAAATGCAGTGGTGAAAATGTTAGGATTCAGAGTTATTGATTTAATAAATTTTCTGTTTCAAGATATTTGAAAAACTTACCAGCTAAATAATCGACAGCCTTAAGCAAGTTCTGGGATTTAATTTATTGCAAAAACATAAAGAAACCAATACATTTACAGCTGATTCGAACTTAGCTGATGCCAATTAACGCACAGCACGTCATATAATGCAATAAGAATGCTCTCATGTGAATTTGATTTCTTCTTAACATTTTATCTAACTAGATGCTGATAATATATATTCTTGTGTAGGCGAAGAGCTTGTTGGACTTTCAAAGGTGTCTTTGAAACCACGGTGCATAAGCAATGCTAGAGCCGAGTAAGCACCCACGTTTGCCTCCTGCTTTGCTTTCAATTCTACATTGCATACACTCAGAAAAACCCATCTAGAACTTTCCTTCTCTACTCCTCCAGTTTTACATACATCTATACAAGTGTAATAATGTAGCTTTAAAAGAAATGGAGAAATTACTCACATATAAAGATCTGGAAATATTGATATCTAGAAGGTAAGAACAGGAAATAAAAATAATCTCTACAATAATAAGTATCTTGGAAATATATATAAAACCACAGTCAAATATAAAACCACATCATGCAGAAAATAACTTTACTGGGTACTACACATGTAGAGTACTTTCAATACAATTAAATAATCTAAAGTCTAAAGTCTGTCTTAGGCCAGAAGGCTCATTTGGCCGGTGCTTATCCCGGTTTCATGGCGTGAAACGACTGAGAGTACAAGATTTCCCCCTGGACAGGATGCCAGTCCATCGCACGGTTAAACCCCCAGCTATTGCTGATACTCATTTTCAGCTGAGTATACTGGAGCAACGTTAAATTAAGTGTTTTGCTCAAGAACACAACATGAAACCCAGGAATCGATCGTAAGTCCAACACCCTTATCACTAGGCTACGTGCCTCCACCACAACTAAATAATTACATAACTAAAATTACTGCAGCCACACAAGGCACACAGAATTGTGTTTACTCATGTACACATGGCATACAGAATTGTGTTCACTCACATATACAAGGTACACATAATTGTGTTCACTCATGCATACAAGGCACACAGAATTG
This sequence comes from Eledone cirrhosa, assembly GCA_964016885.1. Taxonomy (NCBI): domain Eukaryota; kingdom Metazoa; phylum Mollusca; class Cephalopoda; order Octopoda; family Eledonidae; genus Eledone; species Eledone cirrhosa. Next base: position 295,144,708 of record OZ024740.1, read on the forward strand.
TGTTCACTCGCCCACACAAGGTACATAGAGTTGTGTTCACTATTGCATTAAAAGTTTGCAATAAAAATAAGACTAATTCTGCCGTGTATTTAAAATATAATTATACAAAAAAATTGGAATATATTACCGTACATAAAAAAAAATTAATAGAAGTATACCTGTATTTACTTTATACCAGATATAAAGTATTTGGCAACCGAGGGTACTGGCGTCCAATTGAGGGGAGTGGTTGCCGACTTATAAGAAATGAACGGGAGCAGTTATTATTCGAGGTTGACTTAGCATTTCATCCTTACGGGGTCGATAAAATAAAGTACCAGTAATACACTGGATAATTGCTGGCCTTGTGCCAAAAGTAGAAACAATAATTTTATTAATCCCTGCAATAATGATTTCTACTATAGGCACAAGGCTAACCATTTGGGGAGAGGGGAAAGCCGATTAAATCGACCCCAGTATATTACTGGTACTTTATTTTATCGAGCCCGTAAGGATGAAAAGCAAAGTTGACGTCGGCGGGATTTGAACTCAGAACGCAAAAGGCCGTAACTCTATGCTACGAAGAAGCGTGTTCGACGCTCTACCAATTCTATCAATCCCCAATTACTGCGAATTATACCAATACATCTAAATCTATACACTCACTTTACATCAACAATTAAGCTGAAGCAAAAATTTGAAATAGTTAATGAGTCTTTCTTGTATTTCTTTTAAGGGTGAAAAAAAAAAAACGAATTTTATAACATTAGACAATTTCAAAGTTTATTTGAAATAGTGTGAGAGCGTCATAATTCCCACTAAAGTAAGGGAATGTCATTCGCACGCATTGTCACACGTCCCTACAGCATTACACATGTACATGTAAGACAACAACGACCATAAGAAAATATTCAGCAGACGACTGCAAATTAGAACAGGGAAGATTCACTGATCTTGACTTCGTCAACGATCTGGGACCTCTATGAAAATGTAAGACATGACCACCAGTCTAAGAAACAGCAGCTAGAATGTTGATCATAAGATCAGTATTGAAACGACCAAAGTGATATTTATTAGGGAGGTATAAGAGCAACCAGTCCATCTGGGGAAAGGAGCTAAACATTGGAGACCGTTGACATACTAGTAAAGCTGGACAGTGTCCTTGCTAAATATGGCAACTCAATAACTGGTGTGGAAAAGTGTCTCGGCAAAGCTGTAGCGCGTTTTCAGTGCCTGAAGCCTTTATAATCAGCTCCTCCATTGGAAAAGGCACAAAGCTAATTGCGAGGCGTGAAAAAAGACCAGAATAATTTACTGAATTGCAGATGTTTTCCATAGAAGTTGCCTTAGGACTATAGTTAAGATTTCTTGACCATATCACAAATGAGGAAGTCAAGGAAAAGGCTGCACCGTACAACGGCAGAAGATATTTGGTCATCTGCTACGCATGAATAGAAGGTAGGAGGGTTTAGTTTAATTGAGGTCTGTGGAGGGAAACCTGGCGGATATAGGCCTGATTTGGCATACGACCAGCGGAATGAGAGAAGTTTGGTATGTCAATAAGGTTTTTTTAAAAATCACTTCACTCTACGAAAGCCTAACCCTAAATAAGCAACAATCAGGAACATGCTAACAGAATAAGAGATTGACACAGTGGAAAGAATATAAAGGCATGCTTTTACATGGCCCGTATTTCTGCAGGCTGAATGCTCCATGTGTAAATAAAAAAAAAACTGTAGCATGGAGGAAGAAACAAATCCTAAATAGAGCTGCAAAAGCAATAAGATATGAACATGTATTGAAAGGTTTATTTACATTTCCTACGTCACAGATATCTGTATCTTGTATTTTTAGAAATAATACATCTCATTGTATCAGGTTGACCCCTCCACTAAAATATCCCAGGTAAACCAATTTTAACTCCCCCCAAAAAACAAAAGCTCTGTGTGTTCATATTAATCTATCCCTTTTAGAAAAAGACAATTCGAAAATACTATAGAACATACATACTACTAGTAAACATATAACTCTTTAGCATTTACATTACTCTATATTTACTATTATATTTTCCTGGTAAAGTCTTTACCTCATAAAATTATCTCCCCCATAACATCAAATCTATGATATTTTGATATAATTTATTTTGAAAACAATACCTTAACACCAGTATGAGCAGCCGGTTACAGCCGGTTTGAACAGAAAGATGTGAGAGAATTCTGGCAAGATATGGCCGGTTTAAATGCTAAAGAATTAAGCATGTAATCACTTTTCAGCGAGTTGAAAGGATTTGCACCATCCTTGCTATTAAATAAAAACATTACGGCATCATCCTATTTGTAATTGGTACAAATGAAATTATACACATCCACATTTGTAATGATATTCACAGGTTACTTATAAGGATAGCCACATGCACATTCAAGAAAATAAAAATACTAGGATCTGTAAATATTGTTAGAGCACACAGCATTTGTTAACCTTGAACATTTTTATAAATGTTTTCCAAAGACGAGCTCAATGCTGTGGAAGAAAGAAAACTCTTGATATATACTCTTGATATAAACTCTTGATATAAACCAAGAAAAGTAAAGTTCATAAAAATAATTATTTTTAACACTGGCATAAGGCCAACAATTTATATATATATGCGTGTGTAATCGATGTAATCAACCCCTGTACGTGGCTGGTACTTTATTTCATCGACCATGGAAACATGAAAGACAAAGTTGACCTCGGTGAGATTTGAACACAGAACGTATAAAATCGTAATTAAAAACCCAAAAACATTTTGACTGGTGCACCACTGACATTGCCAATACATCGTTACTTTAAAGATTAACTTACATAAGACTACTACTTTTTTTTAGTTGAGGGAGGGGTCATTCATTTTGATCGATTCTAGTATTTGACTGTTACATTTTTTTATCGACTTCTGAAAGATGAAAAGTAAAGTCGATCTTGGCAGGATTTGAACGTAAAAATTAAACGAGTTGCAGCCCAGATAATCTACGCGTTTGATTTTGTATCTATCCAATAATAGTAATATTTTGGCGGCTTCCCTTTTCAAAATGTTTATTTTTTATTAAAATTCCCCATAAACGATTTTGTTTAGAATATTTCATATTTAAATTTGAAATGTAAAAAGTAGTCTCGTATCAAATTTCTTGTAATTAACACTCAAAATACCTATTTATAATTGACTGTCTTTCTGTTCTTCTCACCACTGCACTGCTCTCATCTCTGTTTCTTCTAGTCTATTCTAAGGCTTCTTAAATTGGAATCTGTTTATAAACTATAGTATTAAATTTGACAAGTTGATATCCAATAATCATATATTTTGTTGCGGAGACACCAACTGTCATTTCTGACAATATTGGATTCATTAAATGTTTATATGAAATTCAAAATTTTACTTCCTCCCTTTTCTTCATTTATGGGCATTTAAATGAATTTTTATTATTATTTTACTTAATGCATTCAAAACATCTATCGCAACTTATTAATATCCCACTCAGGATGCTATTGAATAGTGTATTTGAATATTTTTTGGGAGTGGATAGTGCATGTAGTGGTAGGGCCTAAGCGGTTTTGAACTATAATTACAAGGCATTACTATATCAATATATATTTAAAGTAAGATGGTGGGTTTAAAAGGCAGCGAATCAGCAGAGTCGTTAGAAAGTCGGATAGAATGCAGTGCAGTATTTGTTTCCGGCTCTTTGTTCGCTGTGTTCAAATCAATCCGAGATAAACTTTGCTTTCATCCTTTCGAGGTCGATATATAAAGTACCAATCAAGTGAAGCCCATCAGTTATACAGTTTCTGTATAACTGGTTTTACTCATAAGTTATTGTTCGACATGAGTCAATCAGAGAAGGATATACTGAGTATACATACATACATACATGCATGCATGCATGAATGCATACATGATGGCTGGCCACTCATCAGATGAGCACGAACATTGATGACAGATTGACTTACAGTTGGTTGCTCCTACAAACGTGAGATAGGCAATGACGTTTGAAGCCGGTGAGGGACTTACAGAGTTTATCACAAAGTCTACAAACTAAATCCGAATCTATATTTACAACCTGATAGCTAGGCCTCTCAATTGGAAGATCCTTATGGGTCTTTAAATGTGTTGTCTATGTGACTCCTGGGGTGGTTGTGGAGTCCTGTATTTGACAGGCACATTCGGCCAAATTCATGACAAGCAAACTGAGGAAACGATGCCTCTACCTTCTCTCCCTCGCAGGCAGCTCTTTTGGTCTTTGCACAGCTCATTGTCTTTGTATGGAGTGATGGACATCCTTCATATATTTTTCCTCTCCATTTGTCTTTGTCGCTAGCCTCCACTTCCCAGTCGTGAAAGCCGAGATCAAGTTGTAACAACGAGTTTTTGACACAGTCCTTGAAACGCTTCTTGGGTTTTTGCTGAGGTCTTTTTCTTTCAGCCAGCTCTCCGCAAAATATCTGCTGGGAATACGGCTATCGTCCAGCCTTATCAGATGTCCTGCTCAACAACAACAGTACTTTGTGTATAAAAGCTTCTATACTAAGTGTATCAGCTTGATTCGGTACCTCTGTATCTGGAACATGCGAGAACCAATGTGTGGAAGCGCTCCAATAATTTTATGTTTCCTGCAAACTATCTAGGTCTCACCACAGTAAAGAAGGCTTGTACGAACACAGGTATTATAAAAAATTAACCTTGTTTTCTTTTTCAAGCCTTTGTGAGACGTCACACGGTCTTGAAGAGCAGAAAAGGCGTCAGTGGTTTTCCTTAGTCGGAGAGATATTTCATTATCCAGGGAGCAGTGACGGTTTAACGTACTACCAAGGTAGGTAAAATTGTCAACAACTTTCAGCTTCTTCCCACCGACGTAAATGGAAGGTTCCACATAGGTTGTGCCAGGTGCTGGTTGAAACATGACAACTGTTTTATCCAGACAGATTGTTAGACCAAAGGACTTACATGACTGGGACAACCTGTCCATGAAACACTTTATATCAGCGGCAGTGTGTGAGACCAGGTCGCAGTCATCAGCATAGAAGAGATCGCGAACAAGAGTTAGAAGGACTCTTGATTTAGCGGGAAAACCGCGTATGTTAAGAAGCTTGCCTGTACTGCGATATCGCACATACACACCTTGGTTACAATTCTTGAAGGCATCATTAAGAACAATAGAGCAAAAGATGGAAAAAAAAGTTGGTGCAACCAGGTCTCCCTGTTTAACACCGTTCTCTATTTTTATTGGTTCATACATAATGCCTCCATCATTGACAGAACCCTCCATGCCATCATGGAAGGACTTGACGAAGTTGATGTGGTTTGGGGACAGCCCAGCTTTCCCAAAACAACCCAGAGTGCTTCCCTGTATCGAAGGCCTTTGTGAGATCGACAGACTTGATATAAGCACTGGCTCTGTTATACACACTTTTCTTTGATTTGGCGTGCTGTAAATACCATGTCCATGGTTCCTCTGTTTATTCGAAAGCCACACTGCGATTCTGGTAGAACCCTGACAGAGAAATGGGAGTTCAGTCTGGTCAGAATTACACCAGACAAAATCTTTCTGGCTGTGTATAAAAGAGCTATGCCTCGGTAGCTTCCGCAAAGTTCGTGGGTACTTTTGCCCTTGTACAGAGGAACCATTATAGCATCTCTCCATTCCTTTGGGACTTCTCCAGCCATCTAGACATCCGAAATAACACCATGCATGACATAAGACAAATTGTGTCCTCCGAATCAAAAGATCTCAGCAAAGAGACCATCTCGACTAGCTGCTTTTCCAAGATTTAGCTTAGCAACTGAGTTACGCACCTTTTCCAGGGAGGGTGGTGTATCCATTGCGTAGACTACGGGCTGCTGATCTATAGAACCCAAAACTGCAGCATCCACGAGTTCTGTTCACGAGTTCAGAAAAGTGTTCTCTCTATCGACTGGAGATTTTGTCCATAGTTGTGTGTAGGCCACTGCCATAATTTGTCCTCATATGTGTGATTTTCGCTGCATGGGGCCCCAAAGCCTGTTTCATTAGACTATATAGTTCATTGATATTTTTTGAATCAGCAGCAACCTGCATCTCTGCTGCAAGACTTCACCACTAGGTGTCCTGCATTTCCTGCATTGTGCATTGTGCATTAGCCTTAGCTAGCTTAAATTCATCCTTTAGTTGTTTTCTCTGTACTTCTGATAGATTTTTCTGCAAGAGACGGCTACGTATATTGTTCTTAGTAGCAAGAATAGCACTTGTTGCTTGGACATTTTCTCTCTAAACCAATACCGAAATTTAAAAGACGTTGTATCCACAACATCCTTAGTGGCATTGTATATTTTATCACTGGCTCCTTTCCATGGGTTTAGATATGTTACTGTTCTGAGTGTCCTGGAGGATGGCTTGTGTATCTGGAGAGTGGAGTTTAGAAACATCAAGACATCTGGGAAGCTTGACTATCTAACGTGACCTAACAGGGACTTAATGACCAAATACATCTTCGATCCTACATGAGTATGGTCTGACCAGTACTTTGCACAACACAAGGAACAAACATCTTTCATGTCACGTTTACAGACAATTACGTAGTCTAGCAGGTGCCATTGCTTGGACCTTGGATGTATGCATGTTGTTACACGGTCGCTTTTGGATTAGAATTGTATGCTGGAAATAAACAGCTTAAATTCGGTGCACAGTTCGAGCAGAAGTAAGCTGTTGTTGTTTACCTCACTCACACCAAATCGTCCAAGGCAACTCCATTGTCAAATCTGGCATTGAAGTCACCAAGAAGGATAATCTTGTCTTAATTGGGAATAGATCGCAGTAAATTTCGGAGATCTTCGTAAAACCGGTTCTTATCATCCTCAGTTCTCACGAGGGTAGGTACATATATGCTGATCAGGATAACATATCTACCTTTACTTAGATGGAGACGGAGTGTCATGATTCTATTGGTGATATCACGGGGAAACTTACACATCTCAGAGACTATGGTTTTACAGATTGCGAATCCAACACCAGCTTCTCTTTGATCTTAAAACGTTCTACCTTTCCAGAAAAAAAGGTATAACCTCCAGAAGGTTCTTGGATTTGACCATGTTCAGCTTGTCCAGTCACTGAAAGGGCAACTATATCTAAGTCTTATATTGAATCTTTTAGGCATTTTGTTGTTTGGAGCACATAGTGGACATCCGCCAGCCACAATAAACTGGTCAGAAGGATTAAAGAAGCAGGCAATATTTGGCTTACGTTTTCTAGATCCCCTTCAGATTTATTGGTGAGCAGTTCTATCCCTAAAAGGGCTGCTCAGTCACCCTTGGAGCCACCGAAAGTCATCTCTGTCCCAAATCGATGAACTAGCGACTTTGTATCTACAATGGACCGCCTGTCGGCAGCTATGTATCTCCAGTCCATCAGGCCTGAATACGTCACTACCTTCCTATCGCCACGATACTTCAAAAGTCAAGAATACAAAATATTAAGTGTTAAGTGTCAGCAATGCCCGTGCAAGTGTGTTAAGTCGGATGTGGCTTGCACAACACACAACGACTGACACTAACAATACCAAGAAGCCTAGAGACAAGCAAATTGCAAGATATCCAGCTCCGTAGAGCAGAGGATTTTATCTACCAGTTAGCCTTTTCCTAGAGGGGTGCCTTGACAAAGACCAGGGGTTCCTCACTCTCAGTGGGTTTACAGCACCCTTGGAAACCAACCCGAGTATTTCTATGATCTGGCATATGTACATAGATTAACACACGGAAAAAAATAATAATAAAAAATAAAAATTAACTGGCGTTTGTACATAGATTTAAAAGTTAAAAGGTTAAGATATATGTAAAATATAAAAATATAAAAGATATCAAAATGTAAAAGATTAAGATGTAAAAATTAAAACAAAACATAGACCCATTCACACAATATATACATCTGTACATAGAATTGGATGGCCGTTTACTCTCATGAGTTCATCTGCCCTTTATCAAGTTTTGTTTTTATATATGTATGTATATGGTGGCTGCAAACTCTGCGAAGAGTATTGCAATCGCTTGTCAAATTACAGAAAATTGTGCACTTTTAGGCTACGGCCAGCCACACGAACCTGTAACACATCCTGAACAAGAAATGCCTGTGCTTTTTAAGTGTTTTTAAGTGGGAAAAGGCCTTGCACTAGCCAATCCCACTCTCCGAGCATAAAAAAACGAAAAGGAGAACTGGTCAACATCATCGGATGTTTCCGAAGCCGCAGGGTATTTTCAGAGTTTCCCTCTCTTAGAAAGGTGTTGTGACAACAACTGGGGGGCTTTCACACTCAGGTGAAAAAAACAAAAAGTACTATTTGGATGGTCGTTAACTCTGCTGAGTTCCTCCACCATTGGCCGGGTCTTGTATTTCATCCCGCAAGGTGTCCAAATATCACCCTCCTCACCAAGCAAGCTTGGTGGGGTTGCCGGTTTAGTCGCCGACGACCCGTCCATGAAACAGGTTGTACTGGGTTATATGCTACCAGTAGCCCCGTGCTTTGAATGTTTTTTAAGTGGGGAAAGGCCTTGCACCCAACCAATCCCACTCTCTGAGCATTGAAAACACTACCCGAAAAGGAGAACTGTTCAGCATCATCGGATGTTTCCGAAGCCGCAGGTTTTTTTCAGAGTTTCCCTCTCCTAGAAAGGTGTTGTGACAACAAATGGAGGCCTTTCACTCCCAGGTGGAAAAAAAGTACTATTTGGATGGCCGTTGCCTTTGCTGAGTTCCTTCTCCCTTTGCCGGGTTTTGTATTTCATCCTGCAGGGTGTCCAAATATCACCCTCCTCACCAAGCAAGCTTGGTGGGGTTGCCGTTTTATTCGCCGATGACCTGACCATGAGACAGGTTGGACTGGGTTACATGTTACCAGTAGCACTCGAAAGCGACCTGACATAACGTACACACATAATATATACATACATACTTAGGTGTTTTGCGTCATACATACATTTGGGGTCGGATGTGATTCCTGGCAGTCTTTGTTCTGGAGTCAACTTTGCCTTTCAACCTGGGATCGATCTAAAAAATATCCCCCAAGGACAGAAAATTAGTGAAATTGTTAGAACCGGTGGACAAAATACCTTGTGGTATTTGTTTCTAATCCTGGCCCTCTGAGTTCATATGCAAACACACATGTGTATGTATGTACGTATGTATGTATCTATGTATATAGCCTGGAAGGGTTATATATATATATATATATATATATATATATATATATATACAAGGGCGGTGGAACTGGAGGTGGGGGTAGGGCATTGGACCATGCCCCTCACTCCAATAATTATATTTTTCTCCCCAAAATACAAAAAAACACACATCTATTTGTATTTGCACTACAATTTATGTACATGTTATGTAGAGATAGACGGGGGAGATAGACACAGATATAGAGAGGGGGAGAGTTTGGTGGTAGATATAAATTTCTATTTATTTGCCACCAGGGCATCAAAGATTGGGACAAATACAAAGGGAGGGGGGGGTTACATACATTTAAAAAGACGTGTAAAAAACATATAACAAATTAAATTTAACAATCGATGTCCTCAATAGGGAGGGGCGTTGACATGGGTCGCACACACCCCCGAAAAAATGTGCAACCCTCCTCTTCAGGAGCACAAAGAGCGGGTGCTTCCTTCCTCTTCTCATTCTTCTCCTCTCTCACCTACAGGCTGATATAGAGAGAAGGCCCATTCACTCGGGCCATTCTCGCTACTTTCACCCACCTTTCATAAAACTTGCTGGGGTAGAGCACCTCTCTCTCCATTCTGATCCTTCTTCTAAAGTGGTACTTGAAAAAAAAGACCAGTTGTTGACTGGAGAGAAAGGTGTCTGACCTCAGCTCTTTCAACCTTGTCCACCATACAACTTCTTTCGCCATAGCTATCACACAGAGGAAAACCGCCTCTCCTTCATTTCTGAAAGGGGGAGGTGGTTTGATCGTGACAATGTTCTCGGTGGTCAACCGGATTGGTCCCCCCGCGACAGTAGTCGTTCCACATAGCCCCACAGGTCAGCAAGGCCCGGGAAGTGTACGAATGCGTGTGCGACGGTTTCCTCGTCACGCACGCATCTCGGACAGATTTTCTTCGAGGGGTCCCTACCCGGGCGACCGTGTCTGTAGAGCTTGTGCCGAACGGGTAGAGCTCCTCGGTAACATTGCCAAGCCAGAGACTTTTGGAAGTTGTCCATCGGTCCCGGGTCAAACGTCCTACCGAACAGACTGCGCACCAACCCTCTATAGAATGTTGAGGTTGAGTCTCCACTGATTGCCGGATCCACTTGCCAGAGGGTCGTGAGCGCCTGGGCACATTCAATGTGCCAGTCGCCCACTTTTCTCGGTCTTTGCTTGACCCAGGATTGCAGCTCGGTGAGTGAAACGAGTCTCGGAAAGGCTCGCCTCACAAACAGGGCCCACACCGGCTGACCGGTGAGGAATACCTGGAAGTGCCGTAGCCTTAATGCGTGTCTACGCATTGTCAGCCACGGCATCCCCAGCCCTCCGTTCGAAGGGTGTTGACAGCAGATGGATCTTCTCACCAAAGGAGCCCGCTTCTTCCAAAGAAATCGGAAGGACGCGCGCTCCATTTTGGCGAGTTTTTTCTCTGGGCAAGGCACGACGGTCAAGCGGTAGTAGATGACGGACGCTATATAAGCGTTCGTCACCTCCGCTCGACCTTTCAGGGATAGTTTGCACTCGGCCCACTTCTGGGGGAGTGCAAACACCTTGCCCGTTACCTTGTCCCAGTTTTTCTCCACCTGGAGGTCCGGTCCGAACCAGACCCCGAGCAACTTCACCGGTCCCTCCGTCCAGCGTCCGACGATGCCGTCGGAGGGCATCGTTTTTCCCCTCCACGTCCCGAGTTGCAAACCGACGGACTTGTCCCGGTTCAGCTTGGCTCCTGTGAACCTTTCATATTCCTCCAGTAAGGTGCCGATCTGCCCGATTTCCGAGGCGCACGACACCATTACTGTCACGTCATCGGCGTAGGCCGACACCGCTTTCCGCAATCCCGGTTCCAAGGGGATGCCCTGCAACAGCTCCAGCTTCCGCAGTAGTGGCTCGAGAGCCAGCACATACAGGAGGGAGGAGAGAGGGCATCCCTGTCGGATGGAGCGCGTGATTTGGAACGGCTCCGAGAGGTAGCCGTTCACCTTGACCCTCGAGCAGGTGTTGCTGCTGTGCATTGCAGCAATCCAGCTCCTGAAAACGGGTCCGAAGCCTGCCGCCGCGAGCACCGCATCCAGGTACCGATGGTCAACCCTATCGAACGCCTTAGATTGATCCAAGTTGACCAGAGCCCCACCAAAGCCGGGTTCGTTCCCTACCCTCTCTAGGATGTATCGTATGAGGTGGAGGTTGTCGTGTATGAACCTGGACGGGATTGCGCATGTCTGCGCTTCTCCCACCAGGTTCCCGACGAGCAGCGCCAACCTCTTCGCTAACACCTTCGCCAAAATCTTTAACTCTGTGTTTAGCAGAGTTATGGGCCTGAAGTTATCTATGTCATCCCCCTTGTTCTCGTCCTTCCTCACCAGCGTGACTACGCCCTTGGTCACAGAACTGGGAATTCTCCTGTTCTGTTGCCAGTTGCAGTAGACCGCTTCGAGGAGACCGGAGAACAAGCCCGGCATCGCTACATAAAGTTCGTATGGTAGACCATCGAGACCCGGAGATTTGCGTTTGCCGCATTGGCTCAGCGCTTCCCCTATTTCAGCGGCTAAAATCGGCCTCTCGCAGGACTTCGCCTCCCCGTCCGAGAGCCACGCCAGACAGTCGAGGTATGGACCGAAATCCATGGTCCCACCCGGCTCGCCGCCCCTCCCGAACAGTCGTGCAAAGCGCCGTTGAAAGGCCGTGCTCATCCGCTCAGGTTCAAGGATCACGCGTCCATCCTGGTCCTTCAAAGACCGAATCGTGGACTTGTTTCCACTTTTTGCCTCTGTCACTCGGGCCCAGCTAACAGCTTTGGCTCCCTTGTTACCCAGAGCACGTATTTTACTCCTGACAACGCAGCCCTCGTGCTTCGCATCAAAGAACTGGTCTAGAGCCGTTCTTGACGCCAGCACGCCGGCCACGTTGCCACTTCTAATCGCCTCTTCTACTCTATTTGTTAATTCCCTTTCAGTTCTATTCCTATCTGATGCTAATTCCCGACTAAAACCTATCGATTCTATTCTAATTTCTCTCTTGAGAGAGCCCCACCACCTGCTGTTGACAATTGCCCCCGTCAAACGCTGCTTAACTAGTGTGCTAACCCGCTTACTGTAAGCTTTGTTTGTCGGTAAAGACAAGTTTAGCTTCCAGTAACCGGGTCCCTGTCTATGAGTTCTATCAAGGTTGACCACTCCGGTCACCAACTTGTGATCCGAATAGTCAACCATGAACATTCGTGGACAGCTTAATATGTCCCTATCCTTATTTCTAACTAGGAACCTATCTAGGTACGACCTAGATGTTCCACTACGATTAGTCAACGTCCACAGTGGCACAGTCGGAATATCTAGTCAATATCTATCGGCCAGATCAAATCGGCCGATTAATCGTTTGAGGCTGTTACACCCCCCTCTATCGGGACATGCCCCTACATAGTCCCAACGTGCATCCAGGATACCATTCCAGTCCCCCACTAAAAGCAAGGAGCGAGACGTTCCCAGGAAATTCTCCAGGCGTCGGAAGAAGTCCGGTCGCGGTGTCCCAGATGAGGCATACGCTGCCACCAGCCTGAAAGCTCCACGTCTAAAACCACCACTGCCGACGTCTAAAACCACCAGTCGACCCTCCGGGTCCAGGTGTACCTTCTGTGTGGCAAGACCCAGGTATTTTCGCAGAAGAACGACAACCCCACCCCCACTCCTCGGCTGACAGAGAGATGCGTAGATCTCAAAGTCGTCGAAGATGGGGCCAGTTGGCGCTCGCTGCTGATCCTGGACTCGCAAATAACCATTACATCCACTCTGTGCGACCTGAGGTCATATAGGAGTTTGCCCTGTTTCCAGGACATCCCCAAACCGCGTGCATTCACACATCCAACTCTTATATTGGCCATGTTGGTGCTGAAGAGTTAAAAAGGAAGAGGAAAGGAAATTACTTACCTCTTCGTCTCCTGGGGACCAGGCTGCACAATTTCCATGGGGGTGTTGGAAGGGTTGTTTGGTGGGCTGGTGGTTTGTGGTGGGGTGAGGACATCAGTGTGTGGTGGGATTAGGGTGTTTGGTGGGGTGTGGGTGTGGGTGTCTGGGTATGGTTCTTTTTCAAAGTTACATAGGTTTCCCTTGGGACCCTAATCATCATTAGGTGCGGTTTGTTCGCTGTGTAGGTGAAAGTGATCCCTTCGGTTTCCACCGAAGGGTTATTTTCTATCGCTTTCATCAAAGTTTTATTGTTCTTGTTAATGTATGTATAGAGTTTTTGTTGTGTTGTCTTTGTTTTTGTTTGTTGTTCTTGTGCGTGTTTGCGTTTTGTAGTATGTGTTATGTTTTGGGGAGAGGTGGGTTTTTTGTTTGTGATGTTTGTTCTGTTTGTGCTGGTGGTTGTGTGTTTGTAGCATTTTTGTTAATGTGGTGCCTTTTTTTTTCCTTTTCACCTGTTGAAAGGGTTCTCCCTCGTCGTCACTGGGTGACGTTGATACGGAGTCCTCTTCCGTGTTGTTGGGGAGGGGTATATTTTGGGGTTTTGTTGTGGTTGCTTTTGTATTTGTTTTAGGTGGGGAGGGGTTGGGTGGAACAGTGTTTTGTATTGTTATTTTTCCGTGTTGTTGTGGTTGTTGTTGTTGTTGTTGTTGTGGTGGTGGTGGTTGTGTTGTTGTGTTCGGGGTTGGCAGAAGAGCCTTTTTTTTTTTACTCGTTACTTGTTTTAAAGTAGTTTTAAAGTAGTGACAAATTCACTCACTTTGATCTCAGCAAACAGGGGAGATAAGCCGACATGACATGTTTCGCTTTGGTTGAAGCTTATCAAGGCCAACTACCCCTATATTGCTATTTCAGAGCTCCAATTCTAATTTTTAATTTCTGCCTGACCAACAACCGCTCTGCATAATCAGCTCCTGATTATTTACTAGATTTCTATAAGAATATAACATCATTGATCTCAGTAGACAGGTGGGGTAGTTGGCCTTGATAAGCTTCAACCAAAGCGAAACATGTCATGTCGGCTTATCTCCCCTGTTTGCTGAGATCAAAGTGAGTGAATTTGTCACTACTTTAAAACAATAGCTTACGGTCTTCAAAATGCTTTTAATTAAGCATAAAGTGTATTGCAAAATACATTATGTATACATCCATATATATATTGCTATTTCAGAGCTCCAATTCTAATTTTTAATTTCTGCCTGACCAACAACCGCTCTGCATAATCAGCTCCTGATTATTTACTAGATTTCTATAAGAATATAACATCATTGATCTCAGTAGACAGGTGGGGTTGTTGGCCTTGATAAGCTTCAACCAAAGCGAAACATATCATGTCGGCTTATCTCCCCTGTTTGCTGAGATCAAAGTGAGTGAATTTGTCACTACTTTAAAACAATAGCTTACGGTCTTCAAAATGCTTTTAATTAAGCATAAAGTGTATTGCAAAATACATTATATATACATCCATATATATATATATATATATATATATATATATATATATGGAACAAAAACAAAGAGCGCTTACATCATCAATTAATCTTTATTTGCTGACAGTGTTTCGTCCTTGCATAATTGCAGGACTCATCAGAGCGTTATAAAGAGGAATTAGATCAATAGTATAAACTCTACCGACCTATATCACAAGAACGATCCATATGTAGCACAGAGGACTAAGAAGAGTGGGGTGCTTGGACGACGCGTCACCGCTAAAAGCCGATACATATTAAGACCAAAATCAGTTACAATAATTAAAGATAAGGAAAAATAAGGAAAAATAAAAGATAAGGAAATTAAAGATAAGAAATAAAACGTAAAGAGTAGAGTCTAGAAGTAAGGATAAAATAAAGATAACAATAAAGTGATGATAATATAAGGAAATATAAAAATAATAACAAATAATAAAAATAAAAATAAACATTAGAATAAAAAATAGGAGGTGATAAAAATAAAAATGAAAATGAAATAATAATGCAATGCAAATAAATGCAATTAAATGTGGTTGTAGACAGTAGAGGACGAGGGGTGACAGTTTAAGAATGGTATCAACCAAAGTGAATGTAAGCAGAGTCAGATATATCGGGAGCCAGATGAAGCGATCATATAGTGGAACTCCATGTATCCATCACAGTATGGCAACAAGCGTTATAGGTGGCGTTCACATGCAATTTATCTGTGTGGTTCACAGAACATACAGGTCGCTAAAGCAAAGTGTAGTGGAAGATGGTGAAAGCAATCATCATATATATCAGTAGAACATCACGTTTGCGTGTGTGTGTGTGTGTGTGTGTGTTAGTCTACATAGACCCACGCACACACGCACACACGCACACACGCACACACACACACACACACACACACACACACACACACACACACACACACACACACACACACACACACACACACACATATATATATATATATATACATATATATATACATACATACATACATACATGTATCTACGTGTTCCACTCGTCCGTGTTATCCCTTACGATTACAATATCATCTACTCCAGTCTCATGCCGTGATCAATACCTCCGCATCATAGCTGTGGGGCTGTGAATCCATGCAATCCTAAGTTTCCCAGCATACCACGTGGCGTAACGAATGACTTAAATTCTCCAAGTCAAATAGGTATAGATGTAATCATACGTATCAAGCTGTAAGGTACATTCGGCGCATCCATAGTATCGCTTACTATATTCCGACCTGGTACAATGTTAATCCAATATGCTTAAATTTAATTAATTAAATCAAATCAATTGACCGTTTAATTCCAGTGTTTATAGCTTTCCGGCGCTTCTGTGTTCTTCACTTTGCCCACATTATATATATATATATATACAGTAGTCCCCCAGTATTCGCGGGGGTTACGTTCCTAGAGCACACGCGAAGAGGGAACAACCGCGAATATTGGACGTGGTCCATACAAATGTCTATAAATGTCAAAATATAACGTAAAATATAAGCCGGCAAATATGGTATATTGTTATGAATAATTTAACGTTTAAAATCGTGAAAAATATATATTGCCACGAAAAAATATCCATTAAAAAATCGCGGAAGATATTTACGATTCCGCAAATATGCGATATATATATATATATATATATATGCAGGAGCGTTGGAACTGGGGGATGGGTGGTGGAAGTAGGGATATCCCTCCCTCAGTAATATTTTTTCTCCCCAAAACACATCTATTTACGTACATGTGTTTATCGCATATCGAAGTTTTCTGACCATTTTACAACAAACATTGACCAAATTTGAGCGCCCCAATTCATATTGCCAGGTGGTGCTGTTAAGTTAGACCTGGCCTTGGTCAATACTGGCCAACACCTATCAAAGTTATCAAAGTGATATATATATATATATATATGTGTGTGTGTGTGTGTGTGTGTGTGTGTGTGTGTGTGTGTGTGTGTGTGTGTCTGAGCATGTGTGTGCGTATGTTTAATTATATGTATATATGTATATATATATAAATATGTATATTATGGTGGTCCTTAGCAATAGGTAATTTTTCGAAAGTTACATTTTGCTGCTCCCACCATCTAATCCTGTTCCAATTAACAAAGGCACGGAGTGTGGAAAATTTCAGCTAAATCTGACAACTATTAGGCGACCCTCAAACGCCTTGAAGTTGGAACATAGTATACGCAACGATTAATTCTGTTCAAAAGCGGAATACTATTCCTTATCTCGACCATTTTCTTTTTTCTTCTTAAAGAAATTTATGTGGGCATATCCAGGCAACCCCAGCAAATGTTAAAAAACGTTCTGAATCAAATTTACTAATAGTTAATTTGAAAAATTCCCGAAATAACATGAAAACCTAAAGATATATTAGGTTTTCTTAAAACCTAACTTCTAAAAGAAACGCATTTTTATTTACAACAATGATTTCTATAGAATCAAAAACATAATGTGAATACTGGACACAGAATATTGAACATTATTTTTACATAGGGCGGTGGATTGGCAGTATCGGTAGAGGGTCGGACGCCATGCTTTCCAGCATAGTTACGTCCCTTTACGATCTGAGTTCAAATCCCGCCGAGGTTGACTTTGCCTTTCATCCTTACGGGGTCGATAAAATAAAGTACCAGTAATGCACTGGGTAATTGCTGGCCTTGTGCCTAAAGTAGAAACAATTATTTTTACATAAGATAGTGGATTGGCAGTATCGGCAAAGGGTCGGACACCATGCTTTGCTGTATAGAGTTACGGCCCTTTACCTTCTGAGTTCAAATCCCGCCGAGGTTAACTTTGCCTTTCATTCTTACGGGGTCGATAAAATAAAGTACCAGTAATGCACTGAGATAATTGCTGGCCTTGTGCCAAAAGTAGAAACAATTATTTTTGCATAAGAGAGGATTTAGTAGCAGTTGGGTATGTTTTACGGTTTTCGGTAACGATCTGTAAAACAAATTGTTTCTCAGTTTCATCTTTTGTGAGAATATTATTGTAATCCTGAATGAGTTTGACACCTCTTTCTGCAACATCATTCACAAGTCTTCTCAAGTTTTTCAAATCCATTTTTGTAACCAGGATCATCCTTCCATGTTGAAGAAATCGGTGCTGATAGAAAATCACGTGAAGAAAGTTTTTGTACCAGGAGTTACAAAAGACGAAAACTCGATGTTTGTAAAAGAAGAAAAGTTATTTTGGTGCAGGATGTACCTCTTCAGTTGATTTTTTCTTCTTCTTCACCTTTGTCAACTTGAGCAATATTTGCCTTAACCTCTCCTTGCTCTCCTTACTCTCCTTTTATCCTTGCTCTCCTTTTCTCCTTGCTCTTCTTGCTCTCCTTGCTCTCCTTGCTCTCCTTTTATCATTGCTCTCCTTTTCTCCTTCCTCTCCTTGCTCTCTTTGCTCTCCTTACTCTCCTTGCTCGCCTTTTCTCATTGCTCTCCTTGCTCTCCCTTTCTCCTTGCCCTCCTTGCTCTCCTTGCTCTACTTTTATCCTTTCTCTCCCTTTATCCTTGCTCGTCTTTTCTCATTGCTCTCCTTGCTCTCCTTTTCTCCTTACTCTCCTTTGATATATAAATATATATATATATATATATATGTATATATGTATATATATATATATATTACTCATTTCTCTCAGCTGTCAACCATATACGGATATTAGGGTGGCCCTTAGCAATAGGTCATTTTCCGAAAGTTAAAATTTTGTTGCTCCCACAGCGAAAAATAGGTGTTTGTTCTATACCTGCGTTCTGTCCCCAGCTTTGCAAGTTGCCTTCCCCATTATATTTATTGTTACTTATCCTTCTAATACCAAGAATAAGTCTGAACAAGTTTTTAATTTAAGAGAAAATTATATAAGAGATAAAAAATTTTTATTTGAAAAAATGACTTTCCGGGCGAAAACTTCAAAATGAGGGGTCGCCTTGAGGTAAAATTTTGCATAGATTAGTTTTTGTTAATTGGAACAAGATAGGAGGGTGGGAGCTAAACTTTTAGAAAGTTGAAAAATAAGGGCCACCCTAATCAATACTTTCTCACACCATTCCTCATTTCAGCACCACCGTCATCTTTGTCAAATTTTAATTTGTAGTTCGTTTTAAGTTCCGATCTCACACCATTTCTCATTTCATTACCATTGTTTTCTTTGCCACCTTTTTACACCCACGCTCTCCTTTTATCCTTGCTCTCCTTGATGACAGTTGTGGTGAAGTATATGGTGCTGGTGCTATGCTCGTGCCTCGTTGGAATGTCGTATGTGTTGGTGGGGTTGATGGTTGTGGATGTATGGCGATGTGTTTGGTGGTGGTGGGTGTTTCGTAATGAATGCGACATGACATTTACAGGATCGAAGCTTACAACGGGTTACAAGTTAAAGTTTACACCCACGCTCACAACATGTTTCCTCACTTGCGTGTGTGCACACATGCATATGTATGTCTTATGTATATGTGTATGAGTGTATATATATGTATGTGTGTGTGTATATATATATATCCTCCCTTGCTAAACCCCACGTGGATTTAGTAACGGGTTCTTCTGTATATTCGAACGAAATGCCTGTTGAGAAAGTGGTTTTCCCCGTTCATCTTTTTGCCAGAAGCCGAATATTTTTTATGTAAGCTGACGGTAACTGATTTAGGAGCCGCAGAAACTAAAAAGATGGAATTTACCATCATTCTAGCGGGTCCGGGTAAAGATTTTTCATTCATTTATATTATTATTTGTCTGACCCGAATTTTCCTGGTCGTTTTTTTCGGCTGTACGAGTGATTTTAAGCATTATCTCCGTGTGTTGGTATTTAAACGATAGTTATAGCTCTGGTTTATCCAAACTATTGAGCCCTTTGCCACGCATTTCGAAGATTGTGTTTCGTTATTTTGTGGGCCGAAATTCCGATTCTCGATAATTTATTTGTATATATATATATATATATATATATATATATACATAAATATAAAAGGATCGATCGACTTTCGTCAAATCGGACCGAGGAAACAATGTTTCCGTTAGTCTTTCCAGTTGCTAGAACTCTCTATCGGTCGCAACTCCAGGTAGAAGGAACAACGTGAAATAAAGTGTCTTGCTCAAGGACATAACGCATCGCGTATATATATGGGTGTGTGTGTGTGTGGGGGGGGGGGGGGTCTGCGTGTGCATGTATATATACGGGTGTGTGTGTGTGTGTGTGTGTGTGTGTGTGTGTGTGTGTGTAAGTTCACACCCTTGCTCACATGTTCCCTCACTTATGTGTGTATATGTATATATGTATGTATATGTATATATATATATATATATATATATATATATATATATATATATATATATATATATATGTATATGTGTATATGTGTGCGTGTGTGTGTGTGCGTGTGTGTGTGTGTCTGGTCCCATATCTATACACTTTGTGTGTGCATGGATGTATACAAGTGTGTATGTGTGTGTGTATGTATGTGTACACCCATGCCCACTTCATGTTTCCTCACTCGTGTGATATACATACATATATATATATCAGCCTCAACATACGCGCCAAACTGTCTAGCGACAGTCAAAACACCATACCTATGTCCCTCACCACCACCTCATCACTACACTCACCCCCCTCACATACACTACAGGCGAAAACATTCCTTAGAATTAACCCACCAATCAAAACAAATTTCACTGACAGCATTTGAACATTAGACTTTCTCGTACGCCATGTATATTCATTCTCTCATTACCACCGAAGAGGTCCGACGAGCCACTGATTACAGAGTCGGGCTAGATCGAACCTTGAGCTGATCAATAGCGAAACGCGCGTCACCAACCAATATACGTAATGAAGGAGTAACCACTCGTCCTTGTTTTATCTTATTATACTACACTCTGTCTAGCTCTACACCTCGATACCGACGTGAACCTAAACATCGAATGCTCACCCGAGGGAACCTACAGTAACTCCGAGTTACACTCCCTGGATATATATATATATATATATATATAAAATATATATATATACATTTTTTTCTTGCAAAGAACCATAGCGGGAGGGATCGTCCTGATGAGAACCAGTTAAGTTCAAAATGCATCGACGATTGTCCTCCTTGCTACTGCTGGAAACCACCAGGTGGCGATATCCGCCGGTGTTTTTGCATAGCTACGGCTTTCTAAATGTTTATTTATAAACATACCGTATTTCTTTAGAAAAACGAATCGAACATTACTATTAATGTTCGATGTAACCCATACGTACATGTGTCTATGTATATATATATCTAGTAAGTATGTTTTGAAACAGTGAGCAGGTTTCAAATTAGAAAATAGAATAGCTTTCACCGTATTTTTGACTAAAGGAATTTTAGCCTGATAATGGGGCTTAGAACCCTCAGATAAATGGAAAAAGATGAGTATTGACGTACATGTACGTCAATACTCATCTTTTTAAAATTCCTTTAGTCAAAAATACGGTGAAAGCTGTATATATATATATATATATATATATATATATATATATATATATATATATATATATATATATATATATATATATATATATATATATATATATATACATATATATATTTTACCCGCCAAAAACCGGGGGTTGCTTCCCTTGTTGGAAATAACACGTGACAACGAAATGACTGAAGGCTGTCTTTTGTAGCGGTCGCATTGAGTTGCAGTTCACATCGGTTTGAGGTATAGAACGAAATACCTGTCGATGAAGTGAATTGGATTGATGATTTCGGATTCATAGAAACATATCGGACGTATTGCAGAATATCGTTCGATTTGTCCAGGTCTGTTGTCTAACCTGATTAGCATTTTCGTTGTTTTGGTATTGTATGGTTGGGTTTTGCCTGCCACAATTTTCAATTTGTCAAGTTATCTAAACGTAATGTTATTACTCTAAGGACCTACCATTATTGAGTGCTTTGCTACTCATTCCTAATTGTAGGTCGACTTTGCTTGGCCGCAGCCAAAGCTTCGATTTTACTAAACTTCCACTTGTATATATATATATATATATATCAATGATGGTTGGCAAATCACTGACGAAGGACTAATTTTATCATATGTAACCCATGTGCAACCACGCAGTATTCTTCTTTCTTCTCATGTTTTATATATATATATATATAGTAATAATAATAAATTTGAAGACTAAAATCCAAAGAGGGCTCGATAAGGATAAATATATATCAAATATATAAGAACCGTAGAGCAAATATTTATTAAAATAACAGATTAAAGTTTAAGCAAAGAATCGCTGCTTTCACCCTTAACGGGATCTTCTGAAACTAACAAAGTCAATCTGTAAACGCAGAAGTGGATATTTAAAAAAACGTTGCAACCGGAGGAAGACAGGAAGACGATACTTTGGTTCGTGGAAACGTTCCCTGGCAAAGTACAGGAAAAAACGAATATAATACGTCATAAATAGGAGCGGTGAAAAACAATTACACGCAAAGACAGAACCACGTTTATGGTATAAAAGAAGTCGTAGACTAATATTCTCTTAGGTGGTTCATAGAGACGTTCTCTGGCAATGAACGGAAAAAACGAAGATAATACGTCATATGTGGTGCGTGGAGAACAATTTATATGTGCGTGTATTTGTATACCTATGGCGAGTGTTTTCGCGTATGCTTGTGTATGTACGTATTTGGATGCGTGTATGTATTTATTTAATTTCAATTACCTCTGTATTTTATTTAATTTACTTTATTCTTAACTCTGAAGCGGAGAATCATTCGGTTTCCTAGTTAGAATTTTAGCCTACGACTTCAGCTATACCATTTGCGTTCAATTGTTCTCCACGCACCACATATGACGTATTATCTTCGTTTTTTCCGTTCATTGCCAGAGAACGTCTCTATGAACCACCTAAGAGAATATTAGCCTACGACTTCTTTTATACCATAAACGTGGTTCTGTCTTTGCGTGTAATTGTTTTTCACCGCTCCAATTAATGACGTATTATATTCGTTTTTTCCTGTTCTTTGCCAGGGAACGTTTCCACGAACCAAAGTATCGTCTTCCTGTTTTCCTCCGGTTGCAACGTTTTTGAAATATTCACTCCTGCGTTTACAGATTGACTTTGTTAGTTTCAGAAGATCCCGTTAAGGGTGAGAGCAGCGATTCTTTGCTTAAACTTTAATCTGTTATTTTAATAAATATATAAATATATATATATATATTTGATATATATATATATATATATATATAATATATATATATATATACATACATACATACATACATACATATATATATATTTCGTTTCTGAATTTGTTTAGCAAGATTCTTTATCTGAAAACGTGTGTTGAAACCGATATTGTTATACTTTGGGAGGGTCATGTTGAAAATAAGAAACACACGCAACAAGTTGCTTTCACTTGAATTTATTATAATAAATTTATAAATTTAGGAATTTATAAATTTCCGGTTGGTTGGTTGGTTCCACAACCAGATAGTTGTTTATATATTCTGTGACCTCTTCAGTGACTGGGGAATCCCCAGTCACTGAAGAGGTTACAGAATGTGTGACGAAAGAACTTTGACAATATATAAACAACCATCTGGTTGTGGAACCAACCAACCAACCGGAAATTTATAAATTCCTAAATTTATAAATTTATTATAATAAATTGAAGTGAAAGCAACTGGTGCGTGTGTTTCTTATTGGCCACATGACCCTCCCAAAGTATAACAATATATATATATATATAAGTTGTAATAAAATGAAAACGAAATTTCATTTCTCACTCTTAGTACGGCACTTACTACAGTGTTGAACAAAAAGGTGACGTGGTTGCCTTAACACCGTACGGCATAAATTCAGGCTGTTCAGTTTGTTTACAAACGAACAAAGCGGGCGTTATAATAAGCGTCCGCTAAACTGATACGTACATATATGTGTGTGTACCTGTATGTATATATGTATATATATATATATATATATATATATATATATATATATATATATATATATATATATATATATATATATATATGCATGCTACTGTACGTCTGTATACATATATGTATGTACGTATACATACATACTTACATTTAAGTAAGTGCCGTACTAAGAGTGAGAAATGAAGTTTTCATTTTATTACAACTTATCGTTTTCGGTACGCCTGGCCGATTGAACTCACTCGATATGCAAATTAGGCTGCTCAGTCGTTAATTTTCATAAGGAAAGTATATACTTTCGAACGTTCAACCATCTGGCAGAAGGGTATACGGTGCTGATGATAGCTAACAAGCTTGAAACTAGTACATCGTTCCTGTGTCAGTGTTGAACAAAAAGGTGACGTGGTTGCCTTAACACCGTACGGCATAAATTCAGGCTGTTCAGTTTGTTTACAAACGAACAAAGCGGACATTATAATAAGCGTCCGCTA
Organism: Eledone cirrhosa; assembly: GCA_964016885.1. Lineage (NCBI taxonomy): Eukaryota > Metazoa > Mollusca > Cephalopoda > Octopoda > Eledonidae > Eledone > Eledone cirrhosa. The sequence goes on from OZ024740.1 coordinate 295,168,724, forward strand.
AACTGATACGTACATATATGTATGTGTACCTGTATGTATATATGTATATATATATATATATATTAATAAGAGGAATTCCAACTTTGTCTGATTTACTCGTTTTATTTACAATCCTTTAAAATATATATAAAATGGTATTATAATGAAATAGTATGATAGAATATTAAATTCTAAGTGTTAATTGAACAAGTACTTTCATGCTTTCGCAATCTTCAGGTTCATGATATGTGGTGACAGTCGAGTTTGCAATTTTCAACTGTAATGAGATGGGTAAATTTCCTACCTTTTATACATTTTATACAGAGAAAAGTGGCTCCAGAATGCAAAGCCCTGTAAACTGTATTTCGACCAATCAGTGTGTAGTTTCACTGAATTACTACAGCTGGTTGGTTTAAGCGTCACGGCTGGTTGAGCATGCTAACGACCAATAGTCATATCCAACGTATCAACAGACGGAAAACTTATAACTGAACATATAAACTCTGAAATTAAGAATTTAGCTGAAATTATACCAACAGTTATCAAAGATACAAGAGAAAGCCTACCACAACCCCCTTGGATGTCAGAAATAAACGAAAGAAATTTGGAAAACAAAACACATCGAATAAGAAAAGAAATGTGGAAGACATGGAAAAAATTCCTTAACATAAGAAAACAAAATTTCTGGAAAGCATACAGATGCGAAAAATATGTCGAAACACATTCGAAATGGCTCTCTCTAACGGCACCCATACTCCCTCGTAAATACCTAATTACAGAAATTGCAGGAGAACCAGAAGAAGAAACAAAACTCCGATGGGAACTTACATTGACAAAATTCAGGACCGACATCTCCATTTCTGAATGTAAACAATCCCGCTACAAAGCCAAATATGAAGCTATTGATGACCAAATTGAAGTTGAAATTTCAAAGCTAACGACTGGTATTATAGCTGAAAAACTACGAGAACTATGGATCGGAGATATCTCAAAAGAAGAAAACAAATCAAGAAAGGTATGGCAGCAGAAACAATTATTTCTCGATGAATATGCTGCAAATTACGGTAAAGACTCTGGAACCCTGAGAAAAAGCATTAAAAGTGGACAATCTCATCAACACAACATACGCCAGAACACGTGCCAACACAAACACTCACCTTACCTTGAATCAAAGAAGAACTACGGTAATAACTCTTCGCTTTTTCTACAAAAACACCCTATCGCACACAACATGAACAAAAAGCACAAACACGATAGGTATTCCTTTGACCAGACCATGAGAAGTAGTAAAACCAGGAGATCATTCTCAAGATCTCAACAGAGACTACCAACAAGGAATGTGGAAACAAAACGTAGAATAACCAGATCACTCTCAAGATCTCAACAGAGATTGCCCACAAGAAACTGGACGAAAAAACGATCTAAACCTGAAAGCAAACCTAGGTCATTTTCCCAGATTGTTAAAAATAATGCTAACAGGAAGAAAAATAATATACAGAATACCAAAAATAGGACAAAATACATAACGAAACCAAATATAATATCACGACCAAAAGTTCATCAAGCGAACACCAACAGGAATATAAATCCTGAACAGAGAAAAATTCATTTTTTAACGTCAGGACAACAAAAACCGGAAAAAGAAAAACTCCAGGAGGAAACATACCCAAAACAGCTGTACACGTAGATCCTAAAATAATTAATTTATCTAAAAGAGATCTTGACAATGATGAAATGCAAATTCTGTCAAAAGGACTGAAATTCACACCGACTCCAACAGTCAACCACCAAGAACTGAAGGAGGATACCCAAGAATTCTGTCGAAAATTACGTCTTGTAGAATTCTTCGCTGATAAAAATAATGAGAGTGATGAATCACTAGTAAAGAATAAATCAAATTTCACTCCGCCAAAAGGAAGAAATATCTATCTCGACCAATACATTGACATCCTGTCTAAATTTCCTCTTAGACATAATACTAATGTTAGGCCAAACATTAACAAATCAGAAATGTCTGCACTTAAACGTATACAAAATGACAAAACAATAATAATTAAACAAGCAGATAAAGGGGGTGCAGTTGTTATAATGGATACTGAATACTACAAGGATTTGGTTGAGGAACAACTGAAAGACACAACATTCTATCATGAAATACCGTCAAATATAGACCACAACATCATGAAGAAGATCAACAACCTGGCTTCAAAATACCACAACTCATTTACTGATAAGGAAAGAGACTACATCACCAATTTTGAGCCGAAACCCAGCAACCTGTATGGCCTACCGAAAGTTCACAAGTCAAAAGAAATACAACTGGCAGTAAGAGAACAAAACAGTGAGTACATTAAATTATTACACCCAAAAGACTTAAAACTTAGACCTATTATAGCTGGTCCAACATGCCCCACTCACCGTCTAAGCAATTTTGTTGACATTATTTTGAAACCACTATGTATTCACATACCCAGTTTCATCCGGGATGATATCGACTTCCTGTCCCATCTTCCCAAAACCACGGAAACGAATTCACTTCTACTCAGTTTTGATGTGGTAAGCCTTTACACCAACATTACACATGATTTAGGAATAAAGGCGGTTAAATACTGGGTGGAAAAACATAGAGAAGTGATTCCCATTAGATTCACAGCGCCATTTATATTAGACGCAGTTAAACTTATTCTGGAAAACAACACTTTCTTCTTCAATGGAAAGAATTACATCCAAATTAGAGGCACAGCGATGGGAACGAAGTTTGCTCCCGTTTACGCGAACTCTGTAATGGGATACTTAGAACAACAACTCTACCAAGAAATAGAGGAAAAATATAGTACTGACTTTAGAAAGTACATTGAAAAATCTTGGAAGAGATACCTTGACGACTGTTTCATCATCTGGACAGAATCTCTAGATACTCTGGATGAGTTCAATATCCTCCTGAATAACCTACACCCATCTCTCCAATTCACAAAAGAGATGAGTAGGACCAAATTACCATTCCTAGATATAATGATAATCAAAAACGACACCACCATTACCACGGATATATATTATAAACACACAGACACCCATCAATATCTGAATTTTAAGTCGTGCCATCCACCTCATACAAAACGCAACATCCCATACTGCCTAGCCAGAAGAATTTGTACCATTGTAGAAGATACGAATACCAGGTACAAACGCCTAACAGAACTAAGAGAATTTTTGCTCAAACAAAAATACCCATCTCTACTTATAGAAAATGGCATACAGCGGGCTATAAAAATACCTATACAACAACTTAGAACAACCCAAAGAAGAAGAAACCAAGAACTGGTCATACCATTTATAATGACACACAACCCATGTCACCAGAATATCTTCAACACTGCCAAAGCAAACCTACCGATCATTGCTCAAAGTAATGAATTAAAAGGCTTAATCACAGATCGATCTTTGACTCTTAGTAAAAGACAGCCAAAAAATTTGAAGCAATTGCTAACAAAAGCAAAGTTTGACCTTAACAACAAAGACCAATCATTCACTGTATCTAAATGCAATGATAATCGATGCGGCACATGTCAATCCATACACGCCGGTCAATATATGAAAACAAAAACTGGAAAAATATTCACAAATGCAAATATGAACTGCAAAAGCAGAAATCTAATTTACTGCATTAAATGCCCGAATTGTGAAGAACTATATGTCGGTCAAACTGGAAATGCACTATCGGAACGTGCACGGGTACACCGTCAACAAATCAGAGACCCAAATGTCCGTCAGATACCCCTAAGCGGCCACCTGGCAACATGTGGTCAGGGAATATTTATAATATTCCCATTCTACAAATTACACAGCCCAAGTGAAATCAAGAGAAAAATCAAAGAAAAGAATTTTATTGATAAATTCAAACCCAAGCTAAATGAACAATAATAACGCCTAGGGGTATTACTTCTACTACCACTATGACCACGACCACTAACAACAACAACAACAACAACAACAATAATAATAATAATAAAAGTGATGTTGATGGTGATGATTAATAGAAAATGCTATTTTCATCATTTCAAAAAAGCAAAACAATTGATACGTTGGATATGACTATTGGTCGTTAGCATGCTCAACCAGCCGTGACGCTTAAACCAATCAGCTGTAGTAATTCAGTGAAACTACACACTGATTGGTCGAAATACAGTTTACAGGGCTTTGCATTCTGGAGCCACTTTTCTCTGTATAAAATGTATAAAAGGTAGGAAATTTACCCATCTCATTACAGTTGAAAATTGCAAACTCGACTGTCACCACATATCATGAACCTGAAGATTGCGAAAGCATGAAAGTACTTGTTCAATTAACACTTAGAATTTAATATTCTATCATACTATTTCATTATAATACCATTTTATATATATTTTAAAGGATTGTAAATAAAACGAGTAAATCAGACAAAGTTGGAATTCCTCTTATTAATATAATCTTCTATACACAATCATACACACCCGCGTATATTTACCTATCTATATCTATATATATATATATATATATGCATGCTACTGTACGTCTGTATACATATATGTATGTACGTATACATACATACTTACATTTATATATATATATATATATATATATATATATATATATATATATATATATATATATATATATATATATATATACATACATACATACATATCATCATCGTCATCATCATCACCGTTTTACGTCCGTTCTTCCACGCTAGCATGGGTTAGACGGGTTGTCCTGTTGTGGGCAGTGTCTGGTCGGCTGACCATGCCTTGCTCATACAGGAACTGATTTGGCTTGATTTCTACAGCTGGATGCCCTTCCTAACACCAACCTCATTTACAGTGAGTGCTGAGTGCTTTTTCGTGGCGCCTACACGTCCACTTTACAGTGGGGGCTGGGTGCTCTTTTGCCGTGGCACCTCCACGACCACCTTGTCTATATGCTTCAGCTTGTACCCATGGGAGGTCGGGTACTCTGTATTACTGCGTGACGCCAGAGGTCACGGTCGTGTGTCATCGCCTTTGAGAGGTGTAATTGGGTAAGGTCGGCTTTTATCACCTCATCCCAGGTCATCTTGGGTCTGTCTCCCCACTCTGCGGTTTCCATCGACTTCTAGTGCTCTGCACCTTTTTATGCAGCTGTCACCCTTCATACGCATCACATGTCCATACCAACGCAACCGCCTCTCCTGCACACAGCATTTGATTCCTCTTATGCTCAGTCTCTCTCAATTCATTTATGCTTTGTCGTTCGCGTATATTACTATTACACATCCATCGGAGCATGCAGGCTTCGTTTCTCTCTAATCTACGTAAGTCTTCCACCTTCAGCGCCCAGGTCTCACTACAATGTAACATTGCTGTTCGGATACACGCATCATACAGTCTGCCTTTCATTTTGAGGGAGAAGCCTTTTGCAGCTAGCAGTGGCAGTAGTTCCCTGAACTTCTTCGATCCTGTTCTTACCCTAGTTATTGTACTTTCTGAACACCTCTGCTGCTAATTCGGTCACCTAGGTAGCAGAAGCTGTCTACTGTCTCTACAGAGCCCTCCCAGAGATTGGTGGTACTTGTTTCCTGTGGCTGTTTGCTGCTTGCTGTCCCAGCACAGCTGCTGCATGTGAAGCCTACATTCTTAATTAAGCTTCCTGAGATCCCGCTACATCTCTTGTGTACCCATTGTTTGCATTTGGGGCAGAGAATGGAGTTCCTACCTACACCTTTCCTACATACTGAGCAAGGCCATTTCCCTGAGGGGATCTGGGATCTGTTTTCTCGTCTACTTACAAGGACCTTAGTCTTTGTCTTGTTGATTTGAGACCCTTTCTTACTAGTCTCTGCTTCCAAGTTTGGAATTTCTTCTCTAGTTCTACCATAGATTCAGCTATAAGTGCGAGGTCATCAGCATACAGGAGTTCCCATGGGCATCCGGTCTTAAACTCCTCCGTTATTGCCTGCAGGACTATATGATGAACAGGAGGGGGCTAAGAACAGAGCCCTGGTGGACCTCAACCTGTACGCTAAATTCCTCGCTATACTCATTGCTAATCCTAACTTTGCTGACTGCTCCCCTATACATGGCTTGTACAGCTTTCACAAGCCATTCATCTACTCCTAGTTTTCTAAGAGCCCACCATATTAGAGCACGTGGAACTCTGTCAAAGGCTTTCTCGAGATCGACGAATGCCAGGTAGAGTGGCTTACTTTTAGCTAGGTATTTTTCCTGTAACTGCCTCACAACGAAGAGGGCATCAGTGGTGCCACTTCCTGGTACAAACCCAAATTGCATCTCATCTAGTTTCACCCAGTCCTTAATCAACTGTGCTATAACTCTTTCTGTTACTTTCATGACCTAGTCCATCAGCTTCATACCTCTATAGTTTCCTCTATCGAGTGCATCACCTTTACCTTTGTAGCAGTTAACAATGATGCTACTGCACCAATCTTTTGGTATGACACCTTCTAGTATTACCTGGTTAACAATACGTGTGGTTATAGTGTGACCTACAGACCCAGATGCCTTCAGCATCTCGGCAACTATACCCGATGGACTGGTTGCCTTCCCCATCTTCATATCTTTGATTGCCTTACTTACTACGCTGCTGCTGACTTGTACTGCTGGCCCCTCTATAGGGTCTACTTGGGGTAGGGTTTCTTCTTCCCATGCATTCTCCTAATTTAGTAATCTATCATAATGACTCTTCCATGCATCTTTCTTCTATATATATATATATATATATATATATATATATATATATATATATATATATATATGTGTGTGTGTGTGTGTGTGTGTGTGTGTGTACGTGTGAATAATTACATTTATGTATCAGCTGTGTTAGGGCGAGAAATAAAATCCTAATTTTATATATATATATATATATATATATATATATATATATATATATATATATATATATATATATATATATATATATTCGTTCCTTTATATATATATACACACATATATATACGAGGTGTATCAGAAAAGTTCCAGGACTTCTGTCACAAAAGATTTATTTCAAACCCAAACTTCACACTAAGAGTTTTCTCCTTCAAAGTAATCCCCCTGGAATATGTAACTGTAATCTTAGCTCTCTGCAGCGATCAAACTTTTTTCTTCATAATTTTATATACATGTCCTCTGTTTCAGGTCGTCAAGCAATGAGCACAGAGCAACGAACAAACTTGAAAACTGTCAGAAGCACTGGGATTGCTGCAGCAAGTGTATGGAGATGAGACGATGTCACGCTCACGTGTTTTTGAGTGGTGAAAGAGGTTTAAAGAAGGACGCGAGGACGTGGAAGATGACCCCAGGAGCGGAAGGCCCTCAACAACCAGGACTGAGGTCAACGTTGAGAGCGTCAGGCAGATGGTGCGTAGCGATCGTCGGCTGACTGTTCGACTGATGGCAAATGAGCTGGGCATGAATCGGGACAGCGTCTGGAAGATTCTCACTGAAGATTTAGATATGCGGAAAGTCTGCGCGAAGATGGTGCCCAGAAGGGTCGACGCATGCAAGTGTGCCAGTACATCCTCGAGCGTCTTGAAACCGAACCAGACTTGCTAGGGACAGTCATCACCGGTGATGAGTCATGGATCTTCGAGTACGACCCGGAAGGACCCGTTTTGAAGACGTTGGACGGCATCAAAAAGGCCGTGACGAAGGAACTGCGGAGGATGCCGGAAGAATCCCTCCAGGAGTGCATGCAAGCGTGGCAGAAAAGGATGGAAAAGTGCATTAGACTCCAGAGGGATTACTTTGAAGGAGAACACTCTTAGTGTGAAGTTTAGGTTTGAAATAAATCTTTTGTGACATCAGTCCTGTAACTTTTCTGACGCACCTCGTATATACATATGTGTGCGTGTGTGTATTAGGGTTGAACCAATAAGTAAATTGGCCGATAATCAAATACCGATTGATCGTCTATTATTTATAAAGTAATTATGTGTTGTGGTTTTTAAAATGCGTAGTTTAATTAATTGTAAGTAATATACTTAGAATATAAAGTATATAACTTAGAATATAAAGAACTGTAACTAAAAATATTGCAAGGCATTTCTCTGATGATCCAATGATTCTATCAATCCACCGCCATAACTATTGTGTTATTCATAATTAATCACGATTATAGAGATATTATTTGAGAGCACATGATGACATAATTAGGTTGATTTTTACCGTAGGATTGTAAGATATTCGAGACTGCAAGAAATCGGCTATAGTCTGAAAAGAGAAACATTTTGAAGCTTTTGCATTATGTTCTGTTTGAGCTAGTTAAGATAACAGGAATCATTATCACTAGAAAATTATAAAATACTTATAAATAAACATGTAATAGGAATCTATAATTTTTTTTTATTGATGTCTTTATAAAACTCTCGTTATTTCTTATAGTTCTGATGCTCTCTTCAGCGTTGAATCGTTCCTTGTGGCCAATAAAGAAATCATTATTACTGGGTGGATTGGCAGTATCGGTAGAGGGTCGGACGCCATGCTTTCCAGCATAGTTACGTCCCTTTACGATCTGAGTTCAAATCCCGCCGAGGTTGACTTTGCCTTTCATCCTTACGGGGTCGATAAAATAAAGTACCAGTAATGCACTGGGTAATTGCTGGCCTTGTGCCTAAAGTAGAAACAATTATTACTTGAAAATTATAAAATACTTTTAAATAAACATGTAATAGGAATCTATAATTTTTTTTTTATTGATGTCTTTATAAAACTCTCGTTATTTCTTATAGTTCTGATGCTGTCTTCAGCATTGAATCGTTCCTAAACTATGGCATACACTGATAGTTGGGACATCTGACAATAATATTTCTTGGCCATAAATACAGTACTATGCCTATTACCGTAAACACACTGCCGAGTATTCAGTTGGAAGTCCAATTGGTAAGCTATGGTTCTTTTGTCATTTATCCAACCCTAAATGCATTGATTTAAAATAGACGAAGTATGGTCGAATGGTCCAATAATTAGATCCCGAGTTCGATCCCACTGCGTGGCATGTTGGGCAAACGTATTTGTTCCATGCCTTGTGAGTGAAATTGGGAAAATGGAAACTGTTTGAAAGCTCGCCGGACGGATGGACTAAGCCCATACTGCAAAAGGCCAGCCTTGTCACACTCTCTGTCACGCTGAATCTTCCTGAGAATTACATCATGGGTGCACGTGTCTGCCACTTACGTGTTAATTTCATGAGGAAACTTCCATTGACCGAACAAACTGAACATTCATCATCGAGCCGACGGAGGTCCATTCCTTTCTGTTCCATTCCACATTGATTCAAAGCTGCTTCTAATCAGTTGCAACAGGTATCATGCGAGTGGTGTTCACGAGGATAATCTTCACCCTCTTCTCGTTCACAACTTCACTTCAATCTTCTGCATATTATTAAAGACCTCTAAGCAATGATGAAATCGACGACATATTGAATAATCGATAACATTATATAAATATATTTCCAATGTTAAACATTTTCCCCTTTTTTCTTTCTTTCTCAATAATTCATTATAGTTCACAAATACGTTCTGAAATGTTTGATTAATTTAAATTATGTTTATTTCGAGACCACTTTTTTTCTAAATATTTGCAAAAACTAATTCCTGTTTGTAAGCAAACTAACATAGCTTCATTAAAATGATAATTTCTCTTTCCTCTTCACTTAATACTCCCCTCCAATTTTTAATATCAATATTTAGCAATTACTTTCGAGAATTCTGCAGATTATTTAGAATTCAAGACTTCCAACCGATTTTCTTGTCATAATATTAATAAATTATTAAATTAATTTGAATCTCTATAGCAAACAGATTTTAAAGAAATAATCAATGGTGATAATACTAAAATAATCAAATTGGAAAGTATCTTATAATATTACTTGAATACATAAGAAATATGTATCTCTCGCTTTCTACATTTTATAATACTCCCGTAAAACAGACTTGGACTTAGAATTCATTACTTGACAAATTATTCAGAAAAAATATTAAAATATTCAAATTTAATGTATATATATATATATATATATATATATATATATATATATATATATATATATATATATATACACATACATATGTACATATACATGTGTGTGTGTATATGTCTCTCTCTCTCTGTTTATATATATATATATATATATATATATAGTACAAAACTATATATATATAGCTCTGTACTATACATAGAGTACTCTCTTTGCTTTACCTTTTCCACGGAAATACTTAACGCATAAACAGCTCCCACCGGGAATGATTGAAGCAGGTTCTGCATCTTGTAAATGTGATTGGCACACACACACACACACACACACACACACACACACACACATATGTATATATATATGTGTGTGTGTGTGTGTGGGTGTGTGTGGGTGTGTGTGTGTGTGTGTGTGTTAAGTATTTCCGTAGAAAAAGTAAAGGAATAAAAAGTGCTCTATGTATAGTACATGGCTATTTAATTACATAATAAACAACAGAATATAACTATTCCATTACCGAAGGTTTCAAGAAACTAGACGATAAGTATTTTATCTGACGAACGGGCTGGACGTTTCTGTAAGAATCATCTAATTTCTTGAAACCTTCGGTAATGGAATAATTATAAGTGTTGTATATATATATATATATATATATATATATACGTTATTCCGGGTTGAGTCGGAGGTAACCACGGTAAGTAAGGTACTCAATACATTGCAGAGTATAAAAGTTTTAATATAGATGAGATTCTACAGGACTAGAACTGTTTCATTCTTTAGAAATCATCAGAAATCATCAGAAATCATCATGAGATTCCTGATGATTTCTAAAGAATGAAACAGTTCTAGTCCTGTAGAATCTCATCTATATTAAAACTAATATATATATATATGTTATGAAATACTGTTAGCTTCTCGCTAAAACAATTTCTATACCTTTCATTTATATATATATATAGTTGTTATATAGTAAGGTGCATTATTGGTTGTGTAAAATGGTCCAATAACTTTATGTTAGCAATGCTTTTGTATATCTCCAATTCCATTCAAGGGAACAGCTAGATGATGTAAAACGGAGTATAAGTATCTATATATATATGATGATGACTGCAACTCGATTTCGTGTAATGCCATCGCTTGATACTTAAGCATGAACATGGTTTTTTAGTTCCCCAAGCGACTTGCCTATGGTCGGCAATACCGTGCATCGCAATAAATGTCACAAATTAAGCAATGCCTGTGCTTGAAGCTTTTTTAAGTGAGAAAAGGCTTTGCACGGAGCCAATCACACTCTCTGAAAATCGAATGCATTTGCCTAAAAAGAAGAACTGGTCTACATCATTGGACGCAAACGAAGTCGTAGGTTTTATATCAGAGTGACCTTCTCCTAAAGAGATGTCTCTCGCTTCACAAAAATATATATACATGTGTGTGTATATATATATATATGTAGTAAAAAATTGAACGGGAACAAAACAGAGAGGCAGTACGATCAAAGGTTTATTAGTTTCACGCTCTTGAGAGTGGGGTGGTGGTGGGGAATGACGTTTCGAGCATAAGCCCTTCTTCAGGTGAAAAGTGTGTGGGAAGAGAGTTCCAAGGGTGTGTAGGGGAGTGGTGGAGAGATATATAGAAAAAAAAAGGGGGGGGGGAGTGGAAACGGTACAAATGAAATTAAATATAAAAGCATAATAAAAATAAAAATAAACATGAAGTAAAACAGGTGGTGGAAGGGTGTGGGCGTGTAGGGGTGGTGGCTGGTGGAAGGGGGAGAGGGAGGCGGGGTGTCCGAGCGGGGAGGGCTGAAGGTGGTGTGTGTGTGTAAGTGTACGTGTGTGTGTGTGTGTATGTGAAAGTAAGAGTTGGGTGAAGAACGGGGTGCATGTTCAGGAAAAGGTGTGTGTGGGGTGGGGTGTAGCTCGGTGTGTGTGTGCGTGTGTGGATGGGGAGGGGTCAGAAGGGTGGGGGGAGAGGATTCCGGAGGCTGAGTGTGTAAATATGTGGTGGTACGCACGTGAGTGTGGTGTTTATGCGTGTTGTGGATGTAGGTGGCGTGTGGGAAAAAAATGTTTTAGAGTGTATGTCAGTGGGTGAGTCCTTAAGGTAGTTCCGTAGAGGATGTGGTGGGATGCTGGGTAATATCCTTGGGATGTGGTTGATTCTAGGGATCGATGTCCAATATGTGTAATCCGTGGTTGGGTTGGTCGGAAGAGGGGAGGTGTGGGGGTGCGCGCGCAACAGGAAGTGGTCAGAGGGTCAAGGCAGGAGGAGGGTTGTGTGTCTGTGTGTGCGGGGAGGTGGTCAGAGATAAGGGCATAGCAGCAGTCGGGGAGAATGGTAAGTGAAGAAAGTCGGTGTGTCAGTGTGTGCGGAGGTGCGGTGGACAGGGGAGAGGATGGGTAGGTGTGAAAGTTGGAGTGAGGAGGGTGTGTGTGTGTATTAGTAGAGGTGTTAGTGGGATGTGTGTGTGTGTGAGAAAGGGTGTGGGTGGAGCGGGGAGAGAAGGGTGTGGGGGCCGGTGGAGGGAGTGTAGTGTACTGGTGTGTATGTGCGTGTTTGGATGTGTGTGTGGTGAAGGGGGTGTTAGTGGGTGTTAGTATACTGGTGGTGGGGAAAGGGTTGAATGCGGGTGTGAGTGGGGTCAGTGGTGGTAGGGTGTGTAGAGTGGGTGGTGTAAGTGTGTGTGTGTGTTCGTGTGAGTAGGGTTGGGGGGTGTTAGTGATGTTAGTTGCGTGTAAAGTGGGTGGTGTAAGTGGGTGTGTGTGTTCGTGTGCGTGGGGTCGGGGGGTGTTAGTGATGTTAGTTGCGGGGTGGTGGGGTGGATGTGTGTGTGTGTGGGTGTGTGTGGGTGTGTGTGTGTGTGTGTGTGTTAAGTATTTCCGTAGAAAAAGTAAAGGAATAAAAAGTGCTCTATGTATAGTACATGGCTATTTAATTACATAATAAACAACAGAATATAACTATTCCATTACCGAAGGTTTCAAGAAACTAGACGATAAGTATTTTATCTGACGAACGGGCTGGACGTTTCTGTAAGAATCATCTAATTTCTTGAAACCTTCGGTAATGGAATAATTATAAGTGTTGTATATATATATATATATATATATATATATACGTTATTCCGGGTTGAGTCGGAGGTAACCACGGTAAGTAAGGTACTCAATACATTGCAGAGTATAAAAGTTTTAATATAGATGAGATTCTACAGGACTAGAACTGTTTCATTCTTTAGAAATCATCAGAAATCATCAGAAATCATCATGAGATTCCTGATGATTTCTAAAGAATGAAACAGTTCTAGTCCTGTAGAATCTCATCTATATTAAAACTAATATATATATATATGTTATGAAATACTGTTAGCTTCTCGCTAAAACAATTTCTATACCTTTCATTTATATATATATATAGTTGTTATATAGTAAGGTGCATTATTGGTTGTGTAAAATGGTCCAATAACTTTATGTTAGCAATGCTTTTGTATATCTCCAATTCCATTCAAGGGAACAGCTAGATGATGTAAAACGGAGTATAAGTATCTATATATATATGATGATGACTGCAACTCGATTTCGTGTAATGCCATCGCTTGATACTTAAGCATGAACATGGTTTTTTAGTTCCCCAAGCGACTTGCCTATGGTCGGCAATACCGTGCATCGCAATAAATGTCACAAATTAAGCAATGCCTGTGCTTGAAGCTTTTTTAAGTGAGAAAAGGCTTTGCACGGAGCCAATCACACTCTCTGAAAATCGAATGCATTTGCCTAAAAAGAAGAACTGGTCTACATCATTGGACGCAAACGAAGTCGTAGGTTTTATATCAGAGTGACCTTCTCCTAAAGAGATGTCTCTCGCTTCACAAAAATATATATACATGTGTGTGTATATATATATATATGTAGTAAAAAATTGAACGGGAACAAAACAGAGAGGCAGTACGATCAAAGGTTTATTAGTTTCACGCTCTTGAGAGTGGGGTGGTGGTGGGGAATGACGTTTCGAGCATAAGCCCTTCTTCAGGTGAAAAGTGTGTGGGAAGAGAGTTCCAAGGGTGTGTAGGGGAGTGGTGGAGAGATATATAGAAAAAAAAAGGGGGGGGGGAGTGGAAACGGTACAAATGAAATTAAATATAAAAGCATAATAAAAATAAAAATAAACATGAAGTAAAACAGGTGGTGGAAGGGTGTGGGCGTGTAGGGGTGGTGGCTGGTGGAAGGGGGAGAGGGAGGCGGGGTGTCCGAGCGGGGAGGGCTGAAGGTGGTGTGTGTGTGTAAGTGTACGTGTGTGTGTGTGTGTATGTGAAAGTAAGAGTTGGGTGAAGAACGGGGTGCATGTTCAGGAAAAGGTGTGTGTGGGGTGGGGTGTAGCTCGGTGTGTGTGTGCGTGTGTGGATGGGGAGGGGTCAGAGGGGTGGGGGGAGAGGATTCCGGAGGCTGAGTGTGTAAATATGTGGTGGTACGCACGTGAGTGTGGTGTTTATGCGTGTTGTGGATGTAGGTGGCGTGTGGGAAAAAAATGTTTTAGAGTGTATGTCAGTGGGTGAGTCCTTAAGGTAGTTCCGTAGAGGATGTGGTGGGATGCTGGGTAATATCCTTGGGATGTGGTTGATTCTAGGGATCGATGTCCAATATGTGTAATCCGTGGTTGGGTTGGTCGGAAGAGGGGAGGTGTGGGGGTGCGCGCGCAACAGGAAGTGGTCAGAGGGTCAAGGCAGGAGGAGGGTTGTGTGTCTGTGTGTGCGGGGAGGTGGTCAGAGATAAGGGCATAGCAGCAGTCGGGGAGAATGGTAAGTGAAGAAAGTCGGTGTGTCAGTGTGTGCGGAGGTGCGGTGGACAGGGGAGAGGATGGGTAGGTGTGAAAGTTGGAGTGAGGAGGGTGTGTGTGTGTATTAGTAGAGGTGTTAGTGGGATGTGTGTGTGTGTGAGAAAGGGTGTGGGTGGAGCGGGGAGAGAAGGGTGTGGGGGCCGGTGGAGGGAGTGTAGTGTACTGGTGTGTATGTGCGTGTTTGGATGTGTGTGTGGTGAAGGGGGTGTTAGTGGGTGTTAGTATACTGGTGGTGGGGAAAGGGTTGAATGCGGGTGTGAGTGGGGTCAGTGGTGGTAGGGTGTGTAGAGTGGGTGGTGTAAGTGTGTGTGTGTGTTCGTGTGAGTAGGGTTGGGGGGTGTTAGTGATGTTAGTTGCGTGTAAAGTGGGTGGTGTAAGTGGGTGTGTGTGTTCGTGTGCGTGGGGTCGGGGGGTGTTAGTGATGTTAGTTGCGGGGTGGTGGGGTGGATGTGTGGGGGTGAGGGTTAGTGGTGGTAGTAGGGTGTGTGTTTAGTGTGAGCGCGTGTATATATGTACCGGTGGGTGTGTGCGTGTGATAAGGGGAGGGGGAGAAGAAGGGAGGGATGTTAGTATGTTAGTTGGGGAAGGGTGGTCGGGTGTAGGGTGGAGGTGTTAGTATTGTTAGTTGTGGGGTGGGCGGTGAAAAGGAGGGGTGTGTTAGTGGTGTTAGTGGGTGATATGTGTGGGGGGAGTGGGGCGGTCGAAGGCTAAATGAATAAGGGTGGGGTGTTCAGGCCAGGGGGAGTGTGGGTCTGTAGGTTGAAGATGGTTCGTTGTTCGACCCTGAGGAGAGTGGCGGGTGTTCCGTGGCATTGGAGTAGCCCACAGACTGTGAGGTGGTGCGCGGAATGTCCAGGGGCACCAAAGTGGCGGGCGATGGGGGAACTACCATCGAGGTAGGATATATATATATATATATATATTTACGCACACACACACACACACACAAATATATATATATATATATACACACACACAAATATATATATATATATATATATATACACACACACAAATATATATATATATATATATACACACACACATATGTCTATATATATATACTGTTCTAAGAGCGAAGGGACCTACCTTTCTGTCTCCACACATGTACAGACTGAATCTCACTGTGCGATATTCACCTGTTTCATGTCTGGTCAGAGAACATATCAGCCATGAAAAATGACGTCCGCAAACAATGCTGCTTATAGACCGACAGATGAGGAGGCAGCCCGCATTCTGATGTGACGTCACTGGCCCCTCGCTTCCGGCAAGACCTCTCCTGCACTTCTGGCACCCTAGCCCCACCCCATCCTAATCTCAAGGATCAATCACCCAATCATCTCACTCCACTTCAAAGTCCGTCATTCACTTGTTCTTCTCTGAAGTCCATCAAATCAATGATTCTGCGGACATCCAAGACGTGACGTGGCATTCTGTTCACAGACACGTTGTTTCGGGAATTTATAGCCATTTCTGTTCCCTTTCCCCCAATGAGATGTGCAGCGGGGATTTGGGGGCTTGACCCAGACTTCTTCTCTCACTTATAAGAATGCATTCTCTTTCTTCCACAGGTCATTGTAATAAAGTGAACTGATGTCACCATTCAACCTCTGGGTCTTTCAGCCATGCTTCCTTCACCCTGGTTAGGATGTCCGCCTTATATTTCTCTGAGGGTACAAAGACCACACTCAACTTCAGGCTGAACTCAGCTGCTAGCTCTCCTAGAGTTCGCAGGGGGAATTTTATTAGCATTTCTACCGCCCCTCTCGTTCGCACCCTCCTCTCACTGATAAGAACTGATCCCACCCATCCGAGTACAGTGACCGAATCACTCCGCATCCCTATGGTGCACAGCCCCCATCCCAGGGCGAGATTCACTCTCTTCAGCACGGCGTTTAATTCGGTCATGTTCATGTGGTTACAGTTCTCCTTTTCTTGAGCCAGGCTGCGTCCTTGTCCTCGACACCCCTATTTCCAGAGCGGCCCCTAGCGCTATGCTGCTGGCATCACACCATATGGTCCCGTTCTCTGATTTGGGTACGTACCAGCTTCCCCTTACTGGGTCCTTCACCTTTACTCTCTCCATGATCTATATCATGGCCACTATTCTCTCCCTCCACCCTGTCTCCCCAGCTCACCCCGTCTGCTCGTCTCTTTACATAGATACATGCTGTTCGGAGCCACCCCGTAATTGGATAGTGGCCCACCAATATCGCACACATTGAGAAAAGTTCTCGTCTGTCCATGCCGGTGCCCAGTTCTGAGACTTCATTTCCTCTCCTAAATACCAATGTGCACGTCTCGTCCCTTCGCAGCCTTAGTCACAGTGCAGCTGCTCGTTCCATTGCCTCTGGCGGTTTCGCGGTTAACCCAAACATTTGTAGGTGGCTTGAGACATGTACTGCCGGTACCATCGTCTCGTCTACCAATATATCGTCGATGTATGAATTGATGGCCCTCTTCACCTTGTCGAGCTCCCCCAAAATGTTCTTGAGGACCGTCGCCATGACGAATTCAACACGGACCCTAGCCTGGTCAGACAGTATGTCGGGCCCTTATACCTAACCCGCTGATACTTCCACAGTTCCTCAGCTATGTGTAGCTGCAGATAAGCTGACTTTAAGTCAACAATCGTTGGGGCCTCCATCATTTGTCTCCACTCTCACAAGGTTTTTCACAGACATGTGTGACCTCGCCGCCTGCATGGCACGACTCATGTTCATTCAGTTCACAAAAGTCCAGCACCAGTCTGACCTTGTTCTTTGTTGGTTGCACTACTGCCATTAACAGCAACACTCAGCTCTTTATCCTCTTCCTCCAAGGGAAGAGGATAAAGAGCTGAGTGTTTTTTTTTCCCTCTTGATCCATCTTTGCACCTCTCCTTCGAAATCGCTTCTAGCATCACCTTTCAGGGTATGCTGATAGCAGCTCTCTCTGTTCTCCAACGCCAGGGGCTCTCCTTTCCAGTACCACCACTATCCACCGCTGACCATCGAACGCAGCCCTGAAATCCTTGTCTTGTATGGTATGAACAGCACATTTTTCTTCATGGCTCTCCATGTTCCTCTGGTGCACACTCACGGTGCATGGCGTTCCCGCGCTATTAACTGTTACCCCGTTCTCACTCATTGTAACGCTTCCTAAGCAGCCAATCGCATTAACACCCATTACCACATCAATTCCATCCGCCATGTTGTCGATCACGATCAACCACAGCCTTATTTTCGTTCCTCGTACCACAATCTTCACCTCACTGCTACATCTGCATGTAATATCCCTGCCATCGACTGCCCTTACACTACTCACCACTCATCCCGCTCCACTTTCTAACCACTTGCGGGGTCACTAAGGTTGTTGTACAGCTCATGTCCACAAGGGCTCGTGACAGCTTCTCCCATACACCAGAAGCTACACTATGGGCAGCGAGAGCTAGAACACCTCTACTCGCTTCCGGGTGTTGGGGTAACTACCGGCGCAGTAACTCCACTTTGACCGTTTCCCTGGCTTCAATTGATGGCAATGTGACCAGCACACTTACATCAGTAGTAGATTATTTCAAGCTTTGGCTCCTTGCAGTCCCTTGTCATATGTGGACCCTGACACCTGAAGCACTGGCCTTTGAATGTCTGCGGCCGAGCGTTCACGGGGGCTCTTCTCCCTTCGCCGTTCGTCGATCGTTGTCGACTGCTATGGGCTTCCGTCGCTGCTAACACCGCAACATTCCGCTCAACGCCTCTTATCACTACGTGGGCCAGTGTGTTTAGCTTGCTCATGGTCATTTTGTTGTTGATGGAACCTCACCGAAATTTCATCGGGGAAACTGCGTATGAACACCATCCGCACGGGCCTTTCTAGATTCTCTCCTGTGAATTCGTCTAGTGTAGCCAACCTCCGGGTTTCCGTCGAGAACTCGTCCATCTGCTCTCTTGTCCGCCTCACTTTGCCTAGCTTAGCGAAAGCAGCATAAGATTCCTCAATGAATGCTTCCTTAAGATGCTGCACTATCTTCTCCACGTTCGATTGATTTGCCTGATCCCTTTCGAGATATAACGATAGCGCGTTGCCAGCCACATTTCGATGTCTTGCAGTGTAGCAACCAATCTTTCCAAATCCAGGCGATAACATCCCACTTATACTAACATCCTACCTATACTTATCTTCTTCGCAATATCGTCTGCCAGGTGGGATATAGTAATTTAAAAAAAAAAATATCGCTGCCAAAATTGCTTGTAGTAGAAGCATTTTTATTATTCACAGTTGTATAAATAACATTGCACATCGTTTATAATTATTACAGAATGAAAATATAAACACATTTAACAAATACTGATAAGAACCTCACAAATAAAATATATGAATTCACCACCAAGTGTGACAATTGAGGTCACACCACATCACAAAGGTCAAAGAAAACTTTTGAAGCAAGCCAACACGCTGGCAGCATTACTGCGGGTGATGGGGAGACTAAGACACGGAAACAACCAAGCACGCTTACCAGAAGCATCGCCTGACACATTGGTAAGGCGAGCCGTCAACGATGACAAGAACTTCGCTGTCAGCGGCCCAGCTCCACTAACTGTCACAAACGCTACAGGCTAGAAAAAATAGTTATTTAATAATTCCCGGTATTTTAGGATTTTCTTCCGGTCGGTAACGGACGCATTGACCCTCATATTTACTGCGGTATCCATGATATGGGAGAGATTAAAAGTCACTGGCTGTGACGTCCCAGATGAGACATTTACCTCTTACCCAGGGACAAAGGGTAAGACCGTCTGGTCTCTTCCCATCACTTCTGGATAATGCAGCTGGCTCCAGAATTGAAGGGATATTTACCCGAGCTGTGTATATATTTATTTACCGCACCACATGTTATATACATACTCAACACAATTGAATCTCACTTTAATATCCGCCCCTGACACACATTAAACACACCATCTAGTCATTCTTATGAATTGTAAGGACCTTTTCTATTTTTTTTACCAAAATAAAGCTACTTAAAGTCATTTTTCAATGAGAAAAATGTAGAAAATTAAAGTTATTTTGTTTTTTAGTGCATATACTGAAAGTTTTTCTCAATTTCAGACATAAGATATCTAAATGTAGCATTTAAAAGTAGAATTAATGTTTAAAAATAGCTTAAATATCAATAAGTAACTTTAAAACTAGGAAACAACGCTCTCTACGGGATCAGTTGATCTGCTAGAAATAACAGCCAAATCTTCCTTGGGTTTTATAACTATATTATCTAATGGACATTAGATAATGTAATTATATATTTGCAGGATAAGAAACCGGATGCTAAGTATATATCTGATGAAATATATATATTAAAATATGTTTGTATCGGGTTAAATTTTACTGCATCATATTTAAATGTATAAATATTTGGACAACTATCGGGAAGCTTAGCAACATGTATCTTATCTATATAAATAGCAGTAATATTGTGAAATCAGTCATAGAAATATAGAAATAGTTCAATATTAACTACAGTGCCGAAGAAATCAGTATAGTACAATTTTAGTTACATAAGATAAATTTTACGAGCCAAGGGGGACAAGTATTGCAGCATACCAAAGAAGACCAGCAGCAGTTCTTTCCCTTAGACTGTTTAAACTGTAAGACACATCGACAGCCATCACGGGATATAAATATTTGGTAGTTAATGGCCGGGAATGATGGTGATAATGATACCAAGATATAGAGAAGTGTTATCATAACATTATTCTTATTAATCTAAAACAAATATGGAATATCTAACTCTCTGCTAGTTCCCAGTCTTTATTTGGTAGGTCCAACAAAATAAATGAATAAAACCTGGCCAAGAAACACCAACGTATTCGTCCTAAACCCATTCACGACTGTATAATAAAACAATGCTAATGAAAAATGAAGGAGAAAGGATAAAATGAAATAATAATTTGGTATAATTTCTATAAACATTCGATGTTTTCTCAGCAGACTATATAACAATGACATCAGTATGTGTGTGTGTGTGTTCCTTCAACACATCTTATTCTATCTTGCTCTCTCGACATTGAATCAAAACACTCATCTCTCTCTCTCTCTCTCTCTCTCTCTCTCTCTCTCTCTCTCTCTCTCTCTCTCTCTCTCTCTCTCTCTCTCTCTATATATATATATATATATATATATATATATATATATATATATATATATATATATATATATGCAGAGGTTATATTTAATTTGTTGGGATTCAACAAGCTTAAACATTTTTATAACTGATATAAAGCACTCAACAGTTTATATTAATAAATGGAAACTATATTTATAAAACCATATTTATTATATTATACATATTTCAAGGGCCACCAAGGCAAATTAAGGTGCGCTTTCATCAGATAAAATACAGATTTGTTTTATAAATAAATATTGACATACCCGGAAAAAAATTAGGCACCGAAAATAGGACTTAACCCTTCATACCTAGGAAACCAAAAATTAATATGAAGGACCATAAAATAAATTTTGAAATTGAATTACCAGTTAGATTAATTGCACCATCTAAATCGGACCTTGGCATTCTTAGCAAGAATATTTTAGACAGAATCATACTTAAGGAAATTCTTATTTAAAATTATGGAATGGGGCTAATGAAGTTATCGACTGGTTTAAGGACATTAAATATAAGCATAACAATAAATTTATTCAATTGGATATTACTAATTATTACTCATCTATCACTCCTAATCTACTTAATATGCATTTAAATATACAGATTTAACTAGTAAAGGAATGCACATTATCTTAACTGCACGTAAAACATTAATTAAATTTAGCAACCACCTTTGGACTAGAGCAGACGGAGATAATAATTTTGATATCACTATGGGATCATCGGACTCGGCGCAATTAACGGATCTTGTGGGATTTTTATTAACAATACTTTACATAGAAAAATACCAGAGATGACCGGTGGTTTATATCGTGACGATATGCTATTACTTATTGAAAATAATAATAATTGTGAAATAAATAGGAAAAGAAAAGAAATTATACAACTTTTTAATTGCCTTAATCTTAAAGTAGAAGTAGAGAATAATTATAAAATAGTTGATTTTTTAGATGTAACTTTAAACCTTAACACTGGTCTTTATTATCCATTTCATAAAATAAATGAGAATTTAAACTATGTTAACTTTAATTCCAATCACCCCAGATCCGTTAAAAACACTATTGTAAATTCTGTGCAGCAACGTATTTCTAGAATTTCAGCTAATAAAAATATGTTTGAAGATAAGGCACAATATTATTACGAAGCGTTAGTTAGGGCAGGCTATAGTAATAAAATTAAATACATTGATAATAAGGATGTGCCAATTAACCATAACTATAAATATTAATAATAGAAAACCTTACACTAACTCGAAAACCAAAAGAAAAAATAGAACTAGAAATATATTATGGTTCGCTCCCCTTTCTCATTAAGTATTAACACTCCTATTGCTAAATTATTCTTTAAAGCTCTAGATATGTGTTTTCCTAGAACACACAGGTATTACTCAATATTTAATAGACATACTATTAAACTCTCATATTCCACCACTATGAATTTAGCGCAGAATATTAATAGAATTAATAATAGAAACTTAAAACCGAAACCAGAATAGCATTAATACCCCTAGCAACATCCAATATAATGTTACGGCTCCCAATAATATAATTTAGATAAATGTAATTGTAGAAATAAATCCAACTGTCCTCTAAATAATAATTGTCAAAACAAATGTAAACTCCTTTAATTATGTAGGCTCTACCTCCACAGACTTCAAATCTCGTTTTAATAACCATAAATGTTCTTTTACGAATATTGGTAAAAAATCTTCAACTTCTCTATCTAATTTACTATGGGACTTGAAATCCAAGAACATTAACTATTCTTTACTTTGGAAAATTATTTCCAAAGCTCCTTCATACACTGCTTTATCCCAGAATTGTTCCCTTTGTGTCGAAGAAATATTCTTTATACTAAAAAGTAAGAACTCTATTAATTTGCGGAATAATTTATTCAGTTCCTGCAAACATCGTTTAAATTCAACTTTTAAATATATATATAAAATGTAATATACGATTTATCTCTTTTACATAATGTCTTCTATATCTATATATGATTCATATACTTAATTTAGTTTCTATTATCTCTACTTCACATATATATTATTACACCTATCGATAGATTATAAAATTCCTTTATATGACTGCTTGAAACTCCTTTAAGGAACATTTTTTCTTGAAAAACTTACGGAAGGGTTTAAGAAAATCTTTTGAAAATTCCTTTGAAAGATATAGAAACACCATTATTTTTATACCTTCCAATATTTTTATATTGTTATATATTTTTTAATATTCTTATATTTTCAAACGTTTTTAATATATATATATCCAAATGTTTATATATACGTGGAAAAACATATGATTTTTTATATATATGTGGAGTAACCTTTGGTTTATGCTTTAAATATATTCTTAAGATAAATTTTTAAAAATGTTTTAACTTTATAGCAAGTAAATTTATGACTTCGTATAAAATAACATATGGTTCATGTTTTAATTATATTCTTAAGATAGAAAATTTAACTTCTTAACTTTATAGCATTTAATCCTTAGAGTCATCTGAGTTCTTTAAAAAAATCACTTCTTAAAAAAATCATTTAAAAAAATCACTTATAACTTCCTTTACGCTTCCTTACTGTTTTTATAGTATAACTAAGTGATTATTCTTTTGTAAACTCTCGAAAATTTTCCATAACTTTAGAATTATTTGGATGTTTAAAATTTTTGATTTACAACTTTTAATAAAATAAACTATACTAGATTTGCTCTAATGTAAAATAATATATATTTATTTAAATAATCTATAATCCTTAACATACACATTATTAAATTTTAATTTTAAATTTTAATCTAATTTTTCAACCTATCATTATATATATTATAATCAAAACATAATTAATCCTGCATTATAAATATTATTCTTCCACGCTATTCTCATTTCTTCTTTTCTTCATTTCTTCCCTCACGTAAATATACTTATGCTGTATTTATCCTTTGAAACTCTTTTCTTCTCTCACTTAAATATACTTACGCTCTTCTCTTCATGCACGCTATTTTCACTGTCAAAATATATATAATCGTTCTTTCTTTCCTCTCCTATCTTTCTTATTTCTTTATTCTTTTTTTATTTTTTATTTTTTCTCTCTCCCTCACACATCACCTTCTTCCAACAGTTTAATTTAAATAAACCGTTATCTTTTCAACCTTTCGGACACTCATTTGCATACTCAATCATAATTTTCTATCACCCTCAATAAATGTAATATCTCCACTATCCAGGAAGCTCCAACCGTTAAGGTTGTCTTTTTTTCCGGGTATGTCAATATTTATTTATAAAACAAATCTATATTTTATCTGATGAAAGCGCACCATAATTTGCTTTGGTGGCCATTGAAATATGTATAATAAAATAAATATGGTTTTATAAATATAGTTTCCATTTATTAATATATTGTATATATATATATATATATATATATATATATATATATATATATATATATATATATATATATACAGTTCAAGAGTAACCAATCTTAAAGAGAGAGATGGAGATAGTAGAGGAGATATGAGAGGAGAGATTGGTGAGTTAGTTAGAAGCCAAAGCGTAAAGGCTTGTGCTCAATGTGCAATATGCAGTAGAAAGCAGCTAGGTGGCTGGGTTCATGCAGAAGTTAGGTGCGCAGAACTGGAAATATTCATTAGTTAAGCAAAATTGATTATGGCTGACAACTGATGCAACCAAGACACCATAGTAAAAACCAATATATGGTACACTATATTATGTAATATTATCCCATTATTTTAATTTATATTCCTTTGAAGTTCCGATGTTAATTATTTTCAACTGAACCAGATCAATTATGATATATAAGCATCTGATCCAGAAATATTATATGGAGTAGCGAAACAATTGTAAACGGACATTATTATTATTAATATTATTATTATTATTCTCTACATTCCTTACATCAAACTAAAATATGTTGACAATCTTTTAATAATGTCTTCCTTGTGAAGTTTGTGGCCTTGTTTTGCTAACTAATGAATATCCATATATATATATTTATATATATATATATATATATATATATATATATATATATATATATATATATATATATATATATATATATATATATATATATATATATATATATATATATATATACACATATATATATATATATACATATATATATATATATATATATATATATATATATATATATATATATATATATATATATATATATATACATATATATATATATATTTATTAAAATAACAGATTAAAGTTTAAGCAAAGAATCGCTGCTTTCACCCTTAACGGGATCTTCTGAAACTAAAAAAATATTTGATATATATTTATCCTTATCGAGCCCTCTTTGGATTTTAGTCTTCAAATTTATTATTATTACTATATATTATTAATATATATATATATATATATATACATATATATATATATATATATATATATATATATATATATATATATATATATATATATATATATATATATCGTTTCTGATTTTGTTTAGCAAGATTCTTTATCTGAAGACGTGTGTTGAAACCGATATTGTTATGCTTTGGGAGGGTCATGTTGCCAATAAGAAACACACGCACTAGTTGCTTTCACTCAAATTTATTATAAATTAAAGAATTTATAAATTTCCGGTTGGTTGGTTGGTGCCACAACCGGACGGTTGTTCATATATTGTCAAAGTTCTTTCGTCACACATTCTGTGATCTCTTCAGTGACTGGGATTCTTTTCTTTGTTTTTGTGCCTCTCCTTTGTTCTGTCCTACGCCATCTTGTTTTTCCACTATATATAGAAAAACCAGATGGCGTAGGAGAGAACAAAAGAGAGGCATAAAAAAAAAGAAAAGAATCCTCAGTCACTGAAGAGGTCACAGAATGTGTGACGAAAGAAATTTGACAATATATGAACAACCGTCCGGTTGTGGAACCAACCAACCAACCGGAAATTTATAAATTCTTAAATTTATAAATTTAATTTATAATAAATTGGAGAGAAAGCAACTGGTGCGTGTGTTTCTTATTGGCAACATGACCCTCCCAAAGCATAACAATATATATATATATATATATATATGCCTACTGGAATATCTATATCATTTATCTGAATTCTCCTTAATGTTGAGAAAAAAAATGTTGTATCATGCTGCTATTTCTAATAACATGAAATATCAACGAGTTTATTATTCCCGCTTTTTCTAACGGCCCATTTGTGTGGTGGTCATTTTAACGGCTTGATTCTTTCACCGGGCAGAAAGCGACACATCCACATCTACGTGGATCTATATCTAGTAGGTTTGGAAAAGCTATCTGAAGAGCTATATCTTTCCATTGGAAATTCTTTGAATTTCCAATCTTTTGATTAGCGAAACAGTCGGTCATGGCACTAGAAGAGTTAAATATTTAAATCGTATTTTAATTTATTTAAAAGATTGTTTAATATTTACTTGTTCCACTCATATATATATATATATATATATACACACACACACATATATATATATATTATAAAGAAAACGAAGAATCAGTGATGCATCTGGGCTTAGTTTATTTCGTGTTACAAATGTTTCGCCGGCTTGTAGCTCGAGTCATGGTCCTTGTATGGATCTGGCTGATTCTACTTGTGCGTGCGTATGTATGTATATAAGTGTATGTTTGAGTAGGATATGCTTATCCCAACAGATACAGAGCGCGAAGTAAACAACCGTCAGAAGGCTTGTGGCGGTATGTATCAACAAGTGGGTGTGAATGGGTCCCAGTAGGTGAGGGAGAGACGGTGTGTGAGTATATATACTTCGATGTATGGATGTGGGGGTGGGGGTGTCTGCGCATGTAGGCGTGGTGTGGATATGGGTGGCGTGGTGTGGATATGGGTGGCGTGGTTCGAAAAAGAATTGTGAGTGTATGTCCGTGGGTAAGTTCCTAAGGTAGTTCCGTGGAGTGTGCGATGAGATGCTGGATAGTTTTCATGTTACGGAGTGGATAGCTGGAACGATGACCGGTGGTGTGAAATCCATAGGTTGTGGTGGTCGGAAGTGGAGAGAGGTGGGGTGCGCGCGCAACAGGAAGTGGTCAGAGGGTCAAGGCAGGGTGAAGTGATAGCAGTAGAGGAGAATGACAGGTGGAGAAATGGTCAGTGTATGGTGAGGATTGTGTGTCTGTGTGTGCGGAGGTGCGGTGGACAGGGGACTGGATGGGTAGGTGTGAAAGGTGGAGGGGGGAGGTGGTCATGTGGGGGGATGGGGTGTGTATTAGTAGAGGTGTTAGTGGGATGTGTGTGTGTGAAGGAGTGTAGGTGGAGCGGGGAGAGGGAGAGGGAGAGGGAGAGGGAGAGAAAAGGTGTTGGGGTCGGGAGAGGAGTGTAGTGTACTGGTGTGTGTGTGCGTTTTTGGATGAGTGTGTGTGTGGTAAAGGGGGTGTTAGTGGGTGTTAGTATACTGGTGGTGGGGAAAGGGTGGATGCGAGTGTGTAAGTGGGGATTAGTGGTGGTTGGGTGTGTGGTGTATGTAGGTGTGGGTGTGTGTGTGTGAAGGTGTGTATTCGTGTGCATGGGGTCGGGGGGATGTTAGTGATATTAGTTGTGGGGTGGTGGGAGTGGATGTGTGGGTGAGGGTTAATGGTGGTAGTAGGGTGTGTGGATAGTGTGAGTGCGTGTATATATGTACCTGTGGGTGTGTGCGTGATAGGGGGAGGGGTGGGGATTTTAGTATTGTTAGTTGGGGAGGGTGGTCGGGGTTGGGTGGGGGTGTTAGTATTGTTAGTTGTGGGGTGGGCCGAGTGGGTGGGGCGGTGAGAAGGAGGAGTGTATTAGTTGTGTATGTGGGGGATGTGTGTGTGGGGGGAGGGGGACAGGGCGGTCGAAGACTAAAGGAATAGGGGTGGGGAGTTAAGGCTTGGGGGGGGAAAGAGGGATCTGTAGGGTGAAGATGGTGCGTTGTTCGACCGTGAGGCGCGTGGCGGGTGTTCCGTGGCATTGGAGTAGGCCACAGACTGTGAGGTGGTGGGCGGAATGTCCAGGGGAGCCAAAGTGGCAGGCGATGAGGGAACTCCCGCCGAGACGAATATCCCGGAGGAGTTCAGTGAAACGGTCCGCCAGGCGATGTCCAGTCTGTCCGACGTAGGTTGCGCTGCACTCCGTGTAGCGAAGTCCATAGACTAGGTTGGAGGAGGTGCAGCGGAAGGCGTGCCGGACAGAGAGAGAGTGGGACCCTGGAAGGTGGTGGTGTTGGTGATGTGGGGGCAGGTGTGGAAACGAGGCCTGGAGCAGGGAAGGGAGCCGGAGGGGGGAGAAGAGCCTGGGTTGGGGGTAGGGAGCTGCGGACGAGGATGGTGCGGAGATTGCGTGCGCGTTTAAAGGAGGGGGGTGGGTGGGGATGGGAAGATGTGGGAGGTGGAGGGGTCGGACTGGAGGCGCCGGAAGAGGCGGAGGATGGTGCGGTGGAGGGGTTGGGTGGAGGGGTGGTAAGTAATGTGGAAGGGGGGACGGTGGGTGGGGTGAGGGCGGTGGAGCGGTGGATAGCACGGGCACGAGTGAGGGCGGTGTGGACGAGGGAGGGGGGCGTAACCTCTCCGGATGAAATGGCTGATTAGGGAAAGGACCTGGGACTCAAAGTCAGCATCTCGGTTGCAGAGGCGGCGGATCCGGAGGAGTTGGGAGTAGGGAATAGAGTGTTTAGTGTGTGTAGGGTGGGAGGAGGTGAAGTCGAGGTAGGAGTAGGAGTCGGTGGGTTTGAAGAAGGCAGAGGTGACGAAGGAGCGGTAGGAGGGGTCGATAGCGACGGAGAGGTCTAAGAAGTAGACGTGGGTGGTATAGATAGAGGTGGTGAAGTGGAGGGAGGGGTGGAAGGAGAAAAAGGAGTCGAGCTGTTCTCGGGATGTAACGACCGTACAGCTCGGGCGTGCGGCCGGTGTACTGGGAAAAGATTTGGGCCTCAACAT